>BPLQ01013948.1:0-248926 GCA_021605075.1 Caerostris darwini | reverse complement strand
ACGAAATTTCCACAGGGCAACTTTTTCATCATATTCGTCTGTATTTTCAATTTCAGTTTCAATATCTTCTACTTCGTAAAGAGGTTCTAATTTGTTATCTACCTCTTTCAAAGAGTCATGTTTAGAAGTTAGCATTTCAACTAATTCTTCTAATTTATCAATATCTATTTCTTCAATGTTCGATAGTTCCGATTCTAATTTTGTTAGAATTTTTGTAACGGATGTTCTAGAAACACTCCGTTTCTTTTTTTAACAAATATAATTTCTCTTTACTATTTTCGTCACTCGCCATTTCAAAATTAAAAGTATCTCATCTAAATATTAACTGACTACAATCCCGGCAGGGATGCCAAATTTTACCTCACCAAAACAATCCTCCAAAATAAAACTAGAAAGGTTCATATAAACTTTTTCTTACCATTCCAGTTCTAGGATTATTGAAGAGAGATATCCAAAGAGGCGGGCTGCAGACAATTCATTCCAATATTCTTATTTAAATACTTTATTTCAGCATATTAATGACGAGAAGATACAAAAATTTACAGACAGACATACAGACAGAGAAAGCGCATCTTAGCGCGGCTAACTACTAACAAGGAAGTACAGTTCTTCAACCGAAGTACGGTTGGTTACAGTTAAGAGAGGGAAAGTGTTCACGTGACATACAAATCAAAAAGTTCTTGTTCGACATCATTTTCGACAGTTGTATTGTAGGTCTTTTTGTCCTTTCGCGCCAACAAAATAGAGCCAACAATAAAGATTGTTGGCGAAAATCGCCAACAACCATCGCATATGTTAAAAGTACAGAAAGTCACGTGAGGTGTAGGATCACATGGGGATTATGTTTGCTCCAAACTAGCAACCCCCATGCGTGTTCTGTTATATTATGATCCTTTCCTCTTTTCTGACATGCCTCAAATGCTGATATGCTCTTTTTTATCATTTGGCAAATTCACATTCTTCTGTGAACTGCACTTTTTCTGGTACCTGCAAACATCCTTCTTTTCTGTACGTCAAAACGAATAGGAAATATTTTATTTCGAATGGGATTTTAAGAGAGATAGCTTTTTTCTTTGTTGATAAAATGAAATACTTTTTTAAATCTTGTTAAAAAAAAACTTATTTATTCATTTTCGTATTTAAGAATTCATATTTCCCATTTTGCTTTAAGAATGAAAACAAGAGGCTGTAAGATGTATTGGAAAACTCACTAACAAGGGGAAGCAAGTCTTAAAAAATACTTAATCAAGGTCAGTGGTAATGTGCGCTGCTGGTGAACATGAGGGTTGAGGTATAATCCACCTCTGGCATTGTTGTAGATACTGCTTGGAAAAAAAGAGGAGTCTCGATGGCGTTTGTGAGGTTCAGCATCTTGCCTCGTTAGTCTGTGGTGGGAGTTTTCCGGGTTTTCTCACATTATCATACGCACTTGTTGGGTTGTTCCCCTAAAGCACTGCCCTCCTGCTGCAGCGACTTGGATCCAAGTTAGACTTCTACCTACGGGTGCTCCATCACACCTGAAGCTGCCGCCTTTCCGTTCATTCATGATACACAACTCAAGAGGTGTCCATCCTGCTCTGCCAGACACTGAGGATTAGTCATAACAGAATTAGAAAATTACATTACGAGTACGTTACTATAGCAACATCCCACTCCCCAGAAGTTAAAGTTTGCTGGTATATAAGTTGCGCTTGAAACTTTCATATAAATTGAAAAACTTGATACTCATATTCTATTATGATTACTTTACTTGCAATCTGTGTCTTTATAAATTCTTGTCGATCTGATTCATTATTATTTTAATGTGATTCATAAAATTTTTGTCTATTTACGAGCTGAATTTGTTTCGTCCTCTTTTTCTTCAATTCCTACTATTAGTTCACACTCTCCCTGTATATATCTTGTTCAAATTTTCAATCGTTAATAAAATGCTTTTTATTCATCCTCTCAAGTTCAAATACATTTTTTGAAACTTATAGTGGATGACACTTGATGTTAATACAGTTTTTTCAAATATTAATTCATTAATTAAATTTAATTACTTAATTTTAATTTTTTTTTAGATTTAACTAGCATGTAACTAATAATAGATGGCGCCATATGTAAGAAGAAAATTTCAACTTTATTTGTAAAGGACTTTTCTGCAATATAGTGAAAAAAAAGTAGGAATTGACTTTAAATTTTTTTTTTTTTTATATTACTTGTTCTGCTTATTTCCTTCCATAAAACAAGGCTGGCTGCCATTTTTATGCTGATTATAATCATCTTTCATCTTCCAACTCGAAAACATTTCCGAGTTGGAAGATTTTACAGATTGGCCTAAAAACCTATTCAAAGGAAAGTTGACTTGGACGATTCCAGACTATCGATTTTTTACTTAACTTATCGGGGGAAAAAAAAGATCCAGACAGTATTGACCCACTCTTCCGCTTCGTGTAATTCGTTATTGCTGTAGTGACAAATTCCTTTCAGTGAAGTAAACTCTTTTGAGATCGATTCTTCACACTTCAATCTCGTTCAGTTCTGAACGATTCTCTAACTGGAGCGAATCGATTGAAGTGAAAATCCAGCAGGTTTTTTTTCTTGGGTGCTTAGGAAAATCAATCTTGTATTCTCGCTAATTAGATAATCTTGAATAATTCATTTATCCATGTTGTTTTAGTCCTTGTGGATTTTTTATTTAGCACTAAGTGATGAAAATTACCTTCCTAACACATTTATTTCTAAATTATTGATGATTATAAATAATCCGTTAAAATGGGTATCTATTAGCATTTCTCTGTTGGTTTGCCGTAACCGGGGATGGAATGTCGGCCAAAAAAAAATTATGATTTTTTTTTATATCAGCTCCTGACCCTTTTCTGTAATTTTATGTATTCTGTACACTAATCTTTACTGATGGATTTGGAAGAATTTGTATCAGTGACTTTTATTGAAGTCATATATTTGTAAAAAAACCCATATGTTTTGCAACTTTAAAAGTGTATTATTAGCACTCACTTAAAAGACATCTTTATATTTTAAATTTGTTTATAAAAAAAAAAAATCTTATTTCCTTTAAAAATAACTGCACCACCCGACTCGTGGCTCAGTGCTAACGTGCGTCGCTGGTGAGCATTAGGTCTGAGGTTCAATCCACTGGCGGCATTATTGTAGGCACTGTTTCAAAAAACGAGGAGCCTCGAGAGCATTTGTAATGTTTAGCATCTTGGTGGGAGTTTACGGGGTTTCTCCTATACGATACTCAAAGGCGGGGTAGTACCCACTAAAAGTCCTCCCGGAAGGACCCTTTTCTATTCTTTTAGCGTCACGGAACCAGATGACTGTAGAGCGTCGGCTAACAACCTAATCCCTTAAAAAGTCAGCGTCACGGAGCCAAGTCAGACTTCTACCTACGGGCGCTCCCTCACAACAGAAGCTGCACCCCTTTCTTTCCATCCGAGAGTAAATTAGTTATTGGGTGTCCGTCCCTCGCTGCCGGGCACTGAGATCAGTCGCAACAACAAAAATCACAATACCAAAGGAACATGTACCCAATTATTATAGAATATCTAAAGACGAGCCAAAGAAAATAGCACATTTGATCGCAAGGATATGGTTTTTGTAATACATTTAATCTTATTTTGTTGTTAATAATAGAATAACTTCTATGAGATCTTCCGTTGTTGATCTATAATAGCTTTTTATAAGCTCAGTGCTGAGAAAAGTATCTCACTGAGGCTTATAAAAAGACTTGACATGATATACTGTGAAAGCGTTCGCTGCCTTTGCGAGAAGTTATATTACTGAAGGATATAATTGAATGCCCTCCTTAACATTTAATTTTAACATTAATTAATTGAAAAAAATAATTTATTTATAAAAGAGCCGAGGATCGTCTCCTTCAAAAAAGCTCGATTTCTGAACCTTACTCCGACTCCCCACCTCTGACGCTGTCAAAAAAATATCGCAGAAATCTAACATGCTTTTTTTTCTCCCCTATAAACCATTTTGCTCTATTAGCGTTTAGCCTACTTTACTTTTGTCTTAGACATTTAAGTACAGTCTGGAGCAAATCAATTTTTTTTTATTCCAGCAAGGCTGTTTACCACAGAAGACTATCCGTTCTGGGATTGTTTACTTGAGCGTCTTATCGATCGGCGAGGAGACGCGCCCCACCAGTTCGTAATACGCCCCTGGGGAAAGGGAGGGTCAGCTGGCTGACCGCTCCTGGATCGATTGTTGTCTCCCTCATTCTTCTTCTTCTTCTAGGAGAGTCAGTCAATCAGAACGTATTGTTAAGTTACAGAGTTGCTATCTCTTGGTCAAGTCAATGACTTGTGTGTAACGTCTCGGCCTATGTTAGACCTATATCGTCTTCAAGAAGGCCACTTTCAGGTTCATAGGAACACTTTAAATTTTATTTACAAGCACTATATATACAGAACTCTATTTACAAAAACAGAAAATTAAGAATATAAATTTAGATACACAAGTTGCAGTTCACTCCAAGTTCGGCGATTTTCAGAGTTCTCGAGTCTACGCCGAATCTAAAAACACCTGGTTTACAGCAGACCTTATCTATCACACGACGTGATGCACGAAACCAAAAGGGGCTCACTTTGAAAACAGGCGGAAAGCTCCGGCCTATTCAGTCACTTCAGAGAAAGAAAGTCAAACAACGCTTCTAGTCGACTCCTTGCAGAACTCTCTTCCTTCTTCATACACACACAAACACAACACACACACACACACAAACCCTCCTTTTAAAACAATTCGTCAAGAGGGCGGGGGCTTCCATTACTTCTCATTGGAGTAGACATTTCTCTACTCGTGGTCTATCACCCATCACGGTGGAACAACTCATTGTATAGTTCATATTCAATCTGTTGTTGTTTTGATCTGTGAAGGTCGTATAGATATTCGCCAATTTCCTCATTATACATGATATCGAATATCTACTATCAGATTTTTGTGATAGGTTGTTTTCATTAATACAAAACTTTAACTGCATGCAATATAATTAATCACAATAAATCTCGTCTTCTGTCAAATTTGAGTGGTGGGTTTATTATATATTTGTTAAATAGTATATATTCTCCTCTCTTGAGAATAAAATGCCATAACTCTTCTCGTGAGAGAAAAAAAAATGTTACATGTGTTAAAATTCTACATGAAATCTTGTTTATTTGTGTCCTAAAGTGACTACTGATGTAGTACTTGATCTCTATTTCTTGAAACTCAATTGTTGTTTACAAATTTTAATTTATACACCAACTTCCACTCAAGACTGCCAATCGAGTTTGTGATGCTCAAGAATTTCTTATGAAACATTTTCCTTCGCAGAAATCCCTCAGGGGAGAATCTTCTTTAGATGCATACGGGTGTCACGACCCCAGGCGACCCAGTGATCTTTTCCTTCATTCTTTTATTCTTTTACTCCCCCCCCCCTTTTTTTTTATTTATTGTTGAAATTGGTTTTATGTCTTATATTTGAAATTTGTTTGTTGCACCATTTTATCTTGCTTTTTAACTGACATTGTTTTAAAAGCATCAATTTTATCAGATCTATTATCAACATTTTAATTTCATAATTAATTCATTTTACTTGGTACAGAATTTTACCTGTTCTTGCAATTAAATTTTTCTTCGTATACCCATTCTATTTTAATAGAATTTTGAAGGAAAAAAAAAAACACTGTTGTTTGGCGCAGCATAGCCAAGTCCACAAAGTTTTATGGCCAAGCCCTTGTGCTATAAAACCCCAACCAACCTTCTCGGAAATGAAACATAACTGCCAGTTTTCATTTGTAAAGCTTCATTACAAAGGAGCCATTCTTTTGTATCCAAGTGATATTCGATTGGTATCGACTAGCCGAAGGAAAGTTTCTTGGAACTGGTTTCGATTAGATGAATCGAAAGTTTCCATTTTTATGCCGGGCGTATGAAATCTGAAGGCTGGAATATTCTTCGTAGGGTACCCTGTTTTCTATATGTTCCTTATGTTCAACCATCAATCAACGGTCAGTGGATAAAACTATTTGTTCTTTTTATTCAGTTAATATTAAATGATCAATTCAAATAACTTACAGATTCTCATAGACAGCAATGGAATTTTTTTTAACAATGAAAATCAAATAAATGCTAATACTTCTAGTTACGTACCATGTGTGTTATGACTAATCCTCAGTGTCCTGCAGTGCGGGAGGGACATCCCATGAGTTATCTACTTATGGTTGAAGGGAAAAGAGGGCAGCTTCTGTTGTGATGGAGCACCCGTAGGTAGAAGTCTGACTTAGCTCTTGACGCTCTTATAGTAATATAAGACCGGGACCTACGACTACGACTTAAGTGGATTCCGAACCACTACAAACATCCGCAGCTCGGCCAGGACTCGAACCCGAAAGCTGTGGCACCGAGCGCCTGACACTCGGCCATTCAGGCTCAGTTACGTACTCAGTTACACATATTACCTCACATACTGAGTTAGGTACCATGGTAGTTACCGCTTCTAGTTTCTCGAAAATATTTTTTGGGTGTATTATCGGTTTGGCACATCTTAGGTGTTTAAAAGAAAACTAAAAAGCAATCATAAACGTTAATTGTTTGTAATGAAAGTTGTTTTTAAACGGGAATATTATAGAAATAAATATATTTACTTTATTTTTTTTATCTGGACACATATTTCTCTGGAATACCACATGGTGCACCTGGAAATCTTTGGTGTAAGCACATTAAAAAACGTGTGCATATTTAATGTACTTACACCCCCTAGCGTAAGCACATTAAAAATGCGCATGTTTTTAATTGTTTAAATTTTTATCTTTGAAATCTCTGTTAAAACTATATTGATGCTCGATAATCCGGCACGACCGTGATCCCGAATGTGCCAGATAGAAAAACGCTTACTGTAGTGTACGCTCAGCATTACTGATGGGAATCCAAAACTACTGAATTCTTTTTCGAGATACTACTGAAAAGTGTCGTTTGCGGTTGGCTTCTCTGCATCTGCCTAACAAAAAGAACATTCTCCTTCCATTCTCCGTGCATAAAACTTTGATTCGCAAAGAAATTCAGAACTTCTGTCCTTTATTAGAGGGGAGGGGGGGGTAAGATTGTGTGATAGCGAAGGTGTTCGGGATTACAGGATGAGTAATGTCCGATCGATTCTCGTCTGCCAGGAAACCCCTCAAAAGCTGTCTCGCCTCACCGTCTGCCTTTCATCTCACCGCTGGAACTTTTCTGGAATTTTGGGTGGAGGAAAAACATTTTTTTTTTCGTTGGACATTTATTCGTTATTCATTATTTCTCGTTTTGACCTACTGTCTGTCCGCCACGTTGTCTGGCTGGTGGTGGTTTGCTATAGGAGCAGGTTATCGTACTGCAAATCCATTTAAAGTATGTGGGCTTTCGTTCAGGATTTTTACGTTGGTGCACTTAGCACTTGGATTTATGACATTTCGGCAACCAGTTTTCATATGAAACAAACATGATAGTTGGTGTATTGATTGATTTGGTTTGTCGATCTACGGTCATTTTGTGCACACTTTAGGCTAATTAGACAGGGACCTACAGTTTAGTGTGGATTCCGAACCACTCACAAATATCTATGCCACCGATAGAATTCGAACCTGAAGCCTGTGGTGCCAGAGCGTTAGCCAATTGGTCATCAGGCTGCTAGTTGAGGTATTGAAAACATCCAATAGAAAGAAATATATGTTTTGTTTATTGTTGACAAATGTAATTGATAAAATGATGCCATTAAGATAGTAATTCGGTGGAGGAGAATGTATTTCCCGTTGCTGGAAGATTTTAAGTCAAGTCATTAGTAGCATGGGGAAGGTTAATAAATATCAACAAAACAATTAAAAGCGAGATATTCGATTGTAAATACATGTGTAAATAAATAAAATAATTGATAAAACTCCGAAAAAAAAAAAAAAAAAAAAAAAACGGCTGGCTAACTATTATTTTTTATCCTCAAACTAGCAGGAATAAAACAGGTAATATAAAAAAAAAAATTTTAAGTCAATTCCTACTTTTTTTTTGCAGAAAGTCCTTTATAAATAATTTTCATTCATTTTTTTAAGTTTATCTGGCGCCATCTATGGGTAGATACGTGCAACTTAAATCTAAAAAAAACTATAATTAATTAATTAAATTTAATTACTGAATTAATATTTGAAAAAAACTATACTAACATCCAGTGTCATCCACCACAAGTTCAAAAAAAAAAAATGTATTTGAACTTGAGTGGATGAACAAAAAGTATTTTATGAACGACTGAAAATTTGAACAAGATATATATATAGGGAGAGTGTGAGTTAATAGAAGAAATTGAATAACGCTAAATAGGATAACACCAATAACATTACCCAGGAATAAAATAACACCAAGTCCTCCAAATCAAAATAGATCTTTCCTAACATAATATGTTTCTATAGCGAATGCCATTGCAAGGACACAACAACGGTGGAAAGAGCTCTCATGTTGGACAGGAAAAAGGAACGAGTGAAAGGCATGGATCATGAGCGGTGGCCCCGAGTTTGGACACAGTAGCGGTTCTTAAATTGTGGGACACGCCGATGGGTTGATAGGCGCTATCTATTTCACGCAAATAAATCATGAAATAGACTGTAATAATTAAGATAAAAAGATTTACTAGTACTTCAAAAAAATAAGGAATTTTTTCTCTCCTTGAACATAAGGCAGTTATAAAAATTTAGAAAATGACTATAAATGCTAAGGAATTTCCTGGCGAGTATTCTCTTTTTATTTTTTATTTGGTTGAAATCCATTCTTAGCATTTCTAATTTAGTGAGAATTAGTTAGTATGTCTAGGGGCCGAGTGGCTAGTGCTGGGTTTCACAGGTTTCGTATTCGAGTCCCGGCGGAAGCTATGGATGTTTGTAATGGTTCGGAATCCACTTTAAACCGTAGGTCCCGATCTAATGTTAATGTGATCGTAGAGTGTTGTGGGGGTAGTGTTACTCGCGTCCGTAGCCTATCTTCAAGCTACACTTGCCCCCTGGGTAGTGCTAAGTGATTAGCAACGGTACAGACATTGCTTATGGCATAAAGATGAACTGTTTCTCTATTGCCAACTACATTAAAAAAACAACAGTTATTATGTCTTGCTTTGCAAAAGGAGTTTCATTTTCGATCCCATGGCTTTTAAATGTTTTCTTTATTTTTGCAGTAAGTAGGGAAGTGCTTTATTTTGTTTTAAATATTAATTTTTTTTTTTTTTTTTTTTTTTTTGTTATGCTTTAATTGCAAGGAGCAAGATTATTTTTTCCAGACTCTTACTTTTAAATGTCTTCATCTTGAGCAAAATAAAATAAAAATAAATATGCTGTTAGGGTGCTGTTCCATTAGCAATGCGATGTCAACTTTGACGAATCAGATTAGAGATCGAGATCAATCACTACTGTCAATCATTCTCTATCGCTTATCTGATTCGTCAAAGTTGACGTCGTCCTAGTGTCTCGTTGCCAATGGAAATGCACCCTTAATAGGAAATAAATTGAATAAGATATCAAGGCGGGGGCATGAAAGTAAGAAATTTAAGAATCACTAATCTAGGAGATTCACGTTTGTTTCTGAGCAGTATATATATATATATATTTACACGGCGTTATAGTGTTCCACTATGGCTTCAACCTTTAAGGTTATAAATTCGATTTACTTACTTCGAACTGAACTCTTTTTGTTCCGAAGCCCAGCTTGCCAATCACAAAGGCGCTAATGGTTTCCACTATTCTGGATAGCGTTCGTGACTGCCATGATTTTCGAGATTCAATATAATTTTGAAAGGGATACCAAATATAAATCACTCTAGATAAAAATATAAAAGATTCAAACATGTGCAGATTTAATATGTTTACGGACTTTTTTTACGTGTTCTTCTAGGCGACATAATTAGCCAACAAAGTAATTTGTCATTCTTAGAAAAAACTTATTATGTAGGAAAACTGTACGTTTTTAGTGGGAGGCGACACTTGGTCTAATAGAAGGGGTTAAAGCATGAAATCTGCTGAGTGCGTAACAAAAACTCTTCCTAGGGTTGTTCACCTCCGTTTTGTGCATGAATGGGGAGAATCGATCCGTTTGTGCCGGCACCGCTCTTCATTGAGGCGCCCCGGATCGATATTCGAAAGTGAAACGAATTCTCTGCGAGGAAACCAAACATTTGGAAAGGAGCTGGTTTCTGAGCCCTGTTTCATTGACGACACAGATCAGAATGTCTTTCTTTGCTCTAACATGGGCCAGTAGACGCTGTTTTATCCGACATTCGATGCTACGGAATTTTCCATAATTCGGCACTAGTCGAGCCGTTCGCTTTCGGATTTTCTCGTGTGGTTTCGGCCTTTTGTGGACCTTGACCGCCAAGTCATGACACATCATAGTTTACATTTTCGCTCAGCCAGTTTTCATTTCAGTACTCAACTTGCATAACTACACACACACATATATATATATATATATATATTGTTTGTAATTCGTGAATCAAATTCAAAGATTTGCTTTTGATTCGTAATGAATTTTTTGAAGTGATTCGTATCGCAAAAAGCAATGTGATATCAGATAATATTCTTAAACAGTACACTCATGAGTATTTTTTCTTGTCAGAGAATCACAACTTCTTTAACTATTTGTTTTTCTTTGTATTTTCTATCGATTCAATTAAATGAATGTTTAATTATATAGATTTTGATATTGTAGTTAATAGAATGACGAAATACTTTAGATATTGTCTACACATGTTCAGAATATACTATACGTGAATACATTAAATATATTTAAGTCTTAAAACATTCGGGATAAATTTTTTTTAAAGATTATCTTTTGTATCCCTTTAAAATTATATTGATTCTAGATAATCTGGCGTGGCATAATCTCAAACGTACCGGATTAAAGAATGCCTGCATTACTTTATAATATATAACCGGTTATTTTTTCCAAAGTTTTCAGATATTGTACAAAAATTGAAACTTGCAAAAGGAACTAATTAGGATTTAATAAAAAAGTACGAATTCAAATATTAAAAAAAAAAAAATCTAGTTCAATGTTTTCTATTTGCATGCAGATCCTATAGTTTGTCCTACAATTCAATCAATATAGTTTGCTGTGTAGAAGGATTTCAGTGGCAAACACACGCACAGAAGAATTATATATATATAATATATATAATTGCAAATGATTTTCTTTTCTCGAAAGATCTCTTCAATTTGAAATAAAATGGTCTTTGCTTTCTGGCTTTCAGACAAACAGCTTTACATTATTTAAATATTAGCTTGTAAAAGAAATTTTATTTAATAAAGCTCCTGAAAGAAATTTAAAAATAAAATAATAATAATAATAGATGTGAGCGGAGACACGAAAGATCCCCCCCTCCAAATAATATCCATAATTTTATGGTAAGAAGCATTTTTATGATATTAAAAAACCCGACAAAGATTGCGGCGTACGACCAGCGCTATTCAAATCTAGCTCTACTATTGATCAAAGAAGATCTTTTCTCACTTACGACGAGAAATTGGATGAAATTCAAGTTAAAAGTGTTGTTTAAAATGTTGGAATAAGGCTTCCGATTTGCTGGTACCCCTTGGCAACAATGTCGTGAGTTTTTTAGTCTCCGGTGAGAATCCAGCTTTGACTTGTGAGACAATCGCTGTCGGTTGGGTTTCTAAAGCTTAAGAGCCAATGTTGCCTTTCTCGATGCTCTACAATGTGCAGGAATCATTTTACCTAATAAATACCATAGGATAAGAATAAAATCGTGTGTGTCCCCCTATTCTAAAGGAACAAAAATTAGAGAGTTTTTGCGTACCGTATTTTTATCGTCCGATATTTATTTCTCGCTAGCGCGTATGCTCATAGGAAATTGCGCATGCGTATCTGTAATAATGTTTCTTATGAGAATGCGTGCTAGGGAGAAAAAAATATCGGACGATAAAAATACGGTTTGCAAAAACTCTCTATTATGACAAGCATCTCCCGTCCTTTTCACACAATAGTTGGCGCTACCTTTGCGCCAACAATCAAGATTGCCAAAAATCGCCAAACTATCATAGCATATGTTAAACTACAAAGTAAAATTATGGATTATGTTTGCCCCAAACTGGCGAGCCCGATGCGCACTGTATTATATTAACACTCTCAATATTTCTTGTTTTTTAAGTGGGTAATTAGTCACCAGGAAATTGTCTCAATTTATGAGACATCTGTCTTCAGTGTTGCAGTCATCTGACGAGCGAGGATTTCCTGGGAAGCTAAATGATTTCCTCGAGCTGGTGCAAATGGATGCTTCCGACGCGTCATTACTTTGCTGTTCCGCTTTCACACCTTAAACGGGTGCACATTAAGACGTCACTTAGTGGTTTGTTTCTTAAAGGAAGTCAGAAATGCATTCAATGTGGAAGGACTTAGCAAATGAATAACTTGATATATCTGGCGCTTGAGACACTGAAAAGAGGTTTTTTTAAAATTCACACTCTTATTAGTACGTGCATTTTAAGAATTGGGATGGAAAATAAAAAGGGACAACATTTATAGGGCATGTTTGCCAGAGAGGCGAAAATCTTATTCTTAATCTGTATCTGTATTGATTTGGAAATGTGTAAAGCTTTTTTTTTAATTCTTATCTATGACTTTCCTTTCCTGCTTTTTTACCCATTCAGCGGCCTGATGGCCAAGTGGCTAGCACTCTGGCCTTTAGTACCACAGGCTTCAAATTCGAATTCTGGCGATTGTATGAATGTTTGTAAATGGTTTTGGAATCCACGTTAAACTGTAGGTCCCGGTCTAATTAGCCTAAAGTGTGCACAGAATGGCCGTAGAGACCACAAATAACCAAAACAAAATTTTCCCATCCACCGATGTACCACGCGCATCCACCGATTTTGCATCATTTTGTGAAAATCCAGTTCCCTAATGTATGCTTTTTCCTTTATTGGTTTAGAAGATTGCGATTTCTTTAACTTAGTACGCGAGAATTTTTTCTTCGCATACTAAGTTTTGTCTATTTTTGTTGCCCAAAAGCATTTGGGAGTTTTACCCCACTGATGGCCTACTGGTAACTAACATGTAGGAGGGCTGACGTTCCAATCCTCTGGTGGCAATGTTTTCAGAAACGAGGAGACTATTACGATTGTGTAAAGCATCGATCGGCAAGCTGCCTAGTAGGAGTTTTTCCGGGTCCCCCTTCCCCACACGATACGAGGGGGTGACTCCTAAAAAGTCCTCCCGTAAAGCATTATATTCCCCTCAATAATCGTCAGTAGGTTGTTCTACATGAGCCCAACTCACCTTTCTAACCGGTTGGGAGCTATAGACCCCGAAGGGAAGGGGGGGTGAAGTGAGGAGAAAATAAAAGGTGATGTTTTAATAGAATTGATTTGTATGAAATTTCTGAGGGGAGGAATTGGAATCAGATGAACCG
The DNA here is from genome assembly GCA_021605075.1 of Caerostris darwini. NCBI lineage: Eukaryota > Metazoa > Arthropoda > Arachnida > Araneae > Araneidae > Caerostris > Caerostris darwini. Next base: position 235,503 of record BPLQ01013948.1, on the reverse strand, counting down.
ATATATAGGTTGCCCATAAAATTTAGAACTGAATGTAAGAACAAAATGCATAACAGCAAATTTAAAAAATATATAGCATTCCAAAAGATTCTTTTCTTCAGAAATCTTATTTTCACTTTGAAATAAAATTATCTTTGTTTTCACCAAACCGTCTTTTACAACAATTTTACATTATTTAATTGTATAATTATTAACTCTTAAACGAAATTAAAAAAAAAAAAAAAAAAAATGGCATGGATGTATGTGAGGGGTTCGGAATCCACGTTAAGCTGTAGATCCCGGTCTAATTAATCTAAAGTGTGCACAAAATAACCGTAGAGCGACACACCAAACTCCAATCAAACCTAAATATATGGAATAAAAAATTTTTTATCTATATTTTTTATTAATGTACATGCACCTATTATTCAATACTATGCATTTACCTGACGATACATTCTATCTCACACCAAAAAAGAAACTGTCATTTGCACTTGATACATTATGCGCTTTAATATGTAATAATCATTAAGCATTGTTTGCATCTTTCCTTAAAATGCGCAAAATATTAACAATTTTAATAAAGTAACAGTAGTTTTAACAAAATCTTATATTTGATTTATATAATAATAATGATATAAGTAATTTTATATTTGAATAGAATAAAAATGATACGTGTTTAAAAACAATAACATAATTTTACATTTATTGACAGCTTAAAATAAATGAAACATTCCTTTTGAAAATCGTTTTTATCATAGAAAACTTTTTCCCTCTACGTGATAACAGTGTAACAAAAAAGTCAAGCTACCATCACGTTTTGAAACAAAGGGGCCCAACCCATACAAATCAATTTACAGAGAGAAACAAGCCGGTTGTGAAAGTCGCGTGACCGTTGTCCGTCGAGGGACGGTTATGTTGACCTCAAAAGCGGCAACCCCTTTGAGGATGGAACGGCTGAGGTGCACATCACTTTGCGGTGTGCATTGTTGGGTAAGGCATGCGCTTCCGGTTAACTGCTTCCTGCCCTTGTCTCTTAGCTGCCAAAGATGGGCAATGAATAAAAAAAAAAAGGGAAGGGTTTTGCGTAGGTGGATAACGATTATTTAATAAAGCCGATGGAATGCGCGACTTGCAGCTATTATGGAATGTATGCGACCTGTCGTCCGTCCATTATTGGGGTAAGATTTCTTTTTCATTGATTTTGCTCGTTCCATTGTTCTCAATAGGGCTTTTTTTTTTGGTATTAACAGAATTTATTTTGTTACTGGAGGGAAAGTAATAACAGCGCTGAGATGGGATATCGATTCGTTATGCTTTAGTCCATTTTTTTTCTTTCTGTTTTGCTGAAAAAGGTATTTGGTTTAAATTGTTCTTTGAAGTCATGAAAATAGAAAATGTCGGAATCTGGATGCTAATGGTGTCTTTTTTTTTCTGTTAAAAAAAACAACTTATCGTAAATTGGTTTGGTTATCATTCTATGGTCATCTTGTGCACACGAGGGCTAAACAGACCGAGACCTACAGTTTCCAAACCACTACATGCATCCATAGCATCTCCGGGACTCGAACCCGAAACTTGTAGTACCGAACGCCAGAGCGCTAGTCACTCGGCCTTGCCCTATTGTAAATTGAAGTTTTACTGGGCGAAAACTTGTTGTTTAAAAGTTGAAAGTAACTTTCATTTAGTTTATTTTTTTCACTTTTGAATGACAAGACTGATTTCTGGATGGAACTTTAAGCAGCATCCACATGAGAGTACGAGAACTAGTGAGTCCATCTCGCGAACCAATTATAAACCGGGTTGTCTAGACAGCTAGACCTGCTCTGCTAAACAGCCAGAGATAACGTGACTTATTGCTCGCGGTCAGACGGAGACCCTCGAAGCGAGATCGGGGTTGACTCGACTCGACTCGTACTCTCGTTTGGACGGTGCTTTAAGTGAAGCACGAGGCCTACACGCGCGCAAACACAAAGGATTGATAGTGATGAACAGTTTGGAACTGTAGTTGTAAATTCCGTAATAATTGTACGTTTCTTAAGTGGAAGAACTGATATTCACCCAGAAGTGTAGTTTTCTGGTTAACTATCATCTCGTCATGCATCAGAAATAGACTCGGTCAAATCAAATCGTTGTTGAATTTAAGTACCGATTATGTCAATGCATCATCTAGCTGGAAAAAGATCTCAATCTGAAGGATTATTTCATATGCATTTTATTAATATCCCTAAAGTAAACTGTATGAACTAATAAAAGGAAAACGTTCCACCCGTATTGATAATGACTTTTTGATTCTCGACTTAATATGCGCGTAATATTTATGCGTTTTATTTAAAGAACATCATCCAGTATCTGCAAAAGGGTTTTAGTGAAATTCTGGTCGTTCTTTATGTTTAAATGATGTGAAAATAGTGAGGAAAGTGAGTTGATATAGCATGAAATTATTTTTAATAAAATCAAATATGCAATTTTGCTCACACACACACACGTACACAAATGATTAAAAAAAAGGTTCTACTTGATGAATTCTTTACATGGCTGAGATGGGAATGACTGTTATTTATATAAGGTGTAGAAGCCACATTGAATGAGTACAAAGGGAAAGCTATTCATTAAGGCTTTTGTGTAATTTCCAGTGTGTCTGTTGCAGACTGTGACAGCCATGAAGACGTCTCCGCTGGTGTTTGTGCTCCTGCAGGTGTGCCTGTGCAGCGCCGTCACCACCATCCCCTACCCGCCCACCATGACGAAGCAGCCTCCTCACGAGCAGCTGTTCCAGGTGCACCTCCTCACACAGGAGGATCAGGACAAGCCCTTCATCCTGGAGTGCGAGGCCAGGGGCAACCCCGAACCAGAGTGAGTACTGCCCCCCTTTAATAATCATAAATGATGGACTCGATTGCTTCTGTCCTCACGTACCCTCTTGAGACCCTGTTTCTAACCCATTTGAGATAAATCTTCTAAAAGGTACTAGAAAACAGTATATCAAGTCGTCTAGTAAAATGGACAGGAAAAAAAGGAAAGACGGAGGATGATATAAAGTGCCCCAGTGCCAAATTTCAGTTTGGCGCCAAATTGGCGATCGCCAAAAGGCGATGCAGTGCAGAAGATACTGAAAAACACAGAACTTTTCTCTCTCTTTAAAAAAAAAAAAAAAAAGTTCGACGGGACTGATATACATGTTATCCATAAAATTATTTAACTATTACTCAATCATTTTGTTTAAGTTTTATTTTAACTAAATGTTCACATCGGTATTTTGGTGTTGTTGTTGTCGCATCCCCTGAAGAGAATAAGAGAATCAAATGTCGTGGTGCTCTAGAATATAATTGGTTATGTTGATTGCCAACTGGCAGTATAAATCCTCTTCCGAGCTATGATCCAGACAATGTATAGCAGCTGGGCAATCAAAGAAATGATGAGGAGTAAGCTCGAAATCAGGGCAATTGCCACAATTTTTGGTATTTCTTAACGCCATCAGCAGAAATTTTCATATTTTTGTGGTGCTTCATCCTTAATCTTGTGAGAGTATTAGCTGTTTTTCTGTCAAAATTTAATTCTGTAATTTGGTATTTAGATTTAATATTAGAAGGAATTATAAGTTTAGATTTTGCCAAGGCATTTGTATCTGAAAGGGAAGTAGGAATGACAGTGTGATCCAGACTTCTGGCATTCTTTGCCAATTTCATTAAATTTCAAATCCACATGAGCAGGAATCCATTGCAGGATACACATTCTGTGCAGACAGTGGATTTGTTCTAAAAAAGATATAATATTCAAGATCATACTTGAGAAACTTTTATTAAACAGACCTCAGTGAAGATAGTAACTCCCTTCATTTGTTGTGATAGTGGTAGACTCAGAAGTGCCTTTTGAATGTCCAGCACTTCTTCTATAATATTGGAGGCAGTTCTTTTTCCATTTGGGAACAGCAAAACAGCGCCGGCACTTCCCTTACAAAGCATTGAGCCGGATGATCCATCAGTGTGAAGTGATTGTGTGATGAAAAGGAATTTATTGTTTTGATCCCCAATTCCTTTGCTTCATTCTTTTAGCAGTGTTCAATAAGATTAAGGACTATTATGATGTTTTCAGGCACCGTCTTATGAAATGGAGGTTCCTTAGTAATTGTTATTGTTATGCTTTCTTATTTGATAAATAATATTTATTTTTCAGTAAAAGACTTTCTTGAAAAATTATTAATGTTAACTGTTTTAGATATCGTTGGACAAAAGATGGAGAGCCATTTGACTTCGCTGTTGAGACTGGCCGTATCAATAAACAACCTCACAAAGGGACCCTAGAGGTGACCACTCCATACGAAACTGATGAAGGGGTCTATCAATGTTTTGCCGAAAACAGCCATGGAACTTCTGTTTCCAATGCTGTGCATCTCAGAAAATCGGGTATGTTACATCGCTTTCTTGTAGAGCAACACGTGTTTTATGAACTATGTTTTTAATAGCTATTTATCACTATATTAATAATGTAAAGATTTTTGTTGCAAATGATCATTAAAATGTATCATTGCTAATTTTTTAGAGTTGAATTCTTTTCTGGACGAAGAAACAAAAGAAGAATTTGTGATTGAAGGGGAACCGTTGTCTCTGAGTTGCAAACCTCCCACTGGATATCCAAAACCAACTATCTTTTGGATCATACAATCCAACACAGGGGCCTTGCATAGCATTAATAGGTAAATATTATATATTCATAGCTTTTCTTTCAATATTCATTATTGTTTTAAATCTTTTACATTAATTTTATTTTATCTTCTTAATATTGGCGTTTAATTTTAGTGCACGAGCATAGTTCTGTTTGTAATTGATAGTATATAGTTTTTTATTTAAAACTCTAAAATTTTGTATCATTAAATTTTTAAGATCTTTTACTCTACCAATGCCAATCAAATTTATTTAACTCTTTTTTTTAATGGGAAAACTCTATTTCCTTTAGCTACAAAATTTTAATGCAGGGTAAATGAATACATTTCATGAGACAGTTTTAAATTTATTTATTAAAATAAGTTTTTTTTGTTTAATAATTTTGAGATAAATTTTATCATTGCTTTCTATAGACTCACTTTAAAAGAATGAGTTTTTGAAGTATTTTAAAAACAAAAGAATTCTGAGATGTCTGATAGAATTCTAATGAAGTGTTTCAGGAACACAGTGTTTAATTATTTGTGTTTTATTTCTAGCTCTCGAATCACAGTGGACCCTGAAGGTGGATTGCATTTTACAAATGTCACCCAAGAAGATGCATTGGAAGATGCTCAGTATGCTTGCAGCGCAACCTCCATGTTTCGAAATGAATATAAACTTGGGAATAAGATCATGCTACGTGTAGAGGCTGCAGGCAGTAAGTGGATTATTTTCTGGAAACTTTTTGTGAAGTTATTTTCCTTCTTTACATATTATAATTTTTGTTCTTTCAGTTCCAGGTCAAAATGAGGTTCCACCCACCAAACTATATGTATCACCACCAAATATTGTTGCTTTGAGAGATCAGAAATTGGAACTCAGTTGTATATTTGGTGGAACGTAAGCATATTTCTTTTAATAACTGATTGTTTAAATTACTGTTAATACAATTACAATCCATTACAAAAAGGACAGCATATGAATATTTCACGAAAATTGCATATATATATGAATATTTCAGGAAAATTGCATATGCTGCTGTCTAATGTATACTTCATTTTTCAGAATGTATTAAAATGAACATTTCTAAATTTAGATTTAATCATTTATTTAACATTAAAAGGTACGGAATTATTTAATAATTGAATTCATATAAAAATAATTTTTAATATTTGCCAGCATTTTTATCTTTTTCTTGCTATTTATAGTTGAATTTAGTGTTGATTTTAAATATTCAGGGAAATATTTAAGAGATTATTAATTAGGGAAATATTAAGAGTTATTCATCTATACAGTCCCAATAGCTACCTGAAATTAAATGAACAAAATTACCTTATTGTTTGTTTATTACTAAAATATATATTTTGGCAGTTTATATATAATGTCCTACTTGTAAATGTAAACCATTGTCTTTTTTTGTAATTTTTTTTTTCCACTTTCATTTTCTATCCATAACTTCTATAATTATTGTATCATTTTCTGTGATGTTGTTTCTCATAATTCTTAAAGTGAATTATATTTTACTTTAGTCCTTTACCTCAAATTGTATGGAGTAAGAAAGGGGGCAGCTTACAAAGCAATCGAGTAACCTACACTAACTATGGAAAGACATTGAAAATCCGCAGAGCAGATTTTCAAGATGAAGGTACTTACGTCTGTACTGCAAGCAATGGTGTTGGTAATCCTAAATCACAGTCTATGGCTGTTACTGTTCAAGGTGGGTGCAAAAAGTATTTTTTAAGTGTAAATCTCATACAGAAAAGCACCAGTTCTTAAAAGTGCATTTATAATATAAAGTATTTGCTTGTGTAGAAGCTTGAATATTCTTGAATAGACTTTCTTAAAATGATTCTACCTTCTTATATAACTTTTTGAAAAGTTTTGTTAAGCATACTTATTTAAGAGTTGAGAATTATTTTAAAATACTACTATACTATACATACTGTTGCTCTGTATAGAAAAAACAATTTCATAAATCATTTTTTTTTCTTTTACTATTTCATCATACCAGATAACTGTCATTATTTCTATTTATAACTTTTCTAAAATTTACTGTAAAATTAAAAGAATGTATTATTAAGTATTCATCCATAACATATTTAATATGAATAACAATGGCTATAATGTTAGACATTTGTGATGTGAATTTTTCATTTAATTAATTTGAAAAATATACAGAACTAAAATTTCATGAATGATATATTAAATATTAAAAAACCAAATAAATAATAAAGATATGCTTTTATTTAATTTTTGTTTTTATAACTGACAAAAACAGAAAAGACAATATTACATATATAGCATTCTATAATGGAGACCAGTTAAATTTTTGATACTACCTATTAAATATTTTTCATAAAATGAACTTACATTTCCACAAAATTTGCCATACCTTTATTGATTATGAACACTGAACTTATTTTTTCCATAAAAAAAAAAAAAAAAGAAAAAGATTTTTGTCATTTATAGATGGTGTGAATAAAATTATTACATTGATTTATAAGTTTGATTATTTTTTAAATATATAAATATATATGTAAATATATAAATTAAATGTATAAATATATATTTAAATGTATAAATATATTTTTTTTTTACTTAAAAAAATAGTAATGTAGGGTTTTTGTTCATGTTATTTACTTTGATAAAAAGATTTTTGGTTTTCATAATTTTAAAATATTTGTTAAGATATGTTTAACAGAGACCTAATAAAATGGCATCTGATGTATTTACTCAGTTGTAGTTTAGTCAAATTGCATATTTAAGATATTGCATGTGTAGTATATTTGTTATTATATGCTTATAGCCGCACCTTATTGGGTCAATGCTCCAAATAATACCAATGGCGCTGAGGATGAAGTGGTTAGTTTTGAGTGTGTGGCTGGTGGCGTCCCTAAACCTGAAGTGGAGTGGTTCATGAATGGTGTTCCAATGAGAGGTCAGTAGATTTCACATTTTCAAATGTATATTTAATTATTTAAAAATTAAACTGAACAACACAGTAAATCTTCTTTGAGAGGACCTCAAAATCAAATACTTAACAATTACTGAGCTGTTAATGAGCTTACAAAGAAGTTTTCATCTAGAATTATGATTCGATTGTTAACATTATGCAATAATTCGAATTGGATTACTATCATAATGCTTAGTTATGGTTGTAGTTAGAATGCAAGTTAGCTTAGTTATGTTATGAGTGGAATAAATTTTGTTGCATCTTCAAGTAAAATATGTATTCATATTGTGCATATAAACTCATATTTTTACTTATAAAAATAGTCTGTAATGCTGTTTTATTTATCCAAAAGTCCTTTAAAGTTTTTCCTTTTTTAAGTTTTTATTCATGATTTCATTTTTTAAATTAGTTTTAAACATTTAAACTAATTTTTAATTGCCCATAAATTTTTTGAAATTTTTTAAAATTTTACATTTTGTTAATAACTTTAAAACTATTAATTCAAATAAATTTGGTATAAATATTGAAGTTATTATCTAATAAAAAATATTTCATAAGTGCACTTGCAAATATATGAGTTTCAAAATTTTTACACTGGTGAATTTTTTTTTTTTTTTTTTTTTTTTTTTTTTTTTTTTTTTTTTTTTTTTCCCATATGCATATAATGTGCTTTGTATTTTTTAAATAATTAAGATTGGTTTATATATTTTTTTTATACTTACAATGTCATCAATTAAAATAAAAATCCATTAAAAATGTTTATTCTTATTAAAAAAAATGTACAATTATTATTATCCTGGTGTGAAAGAATATGAAAGGTCTTTTTTATTTCAGTTTTGTTTTAATATTTTTGTTTCTTAAAAACGAACTTTATTTAATTTTTAATTTTTTAATAGATGTGAAACCCAATCCCAGAAGACGATTGGATAAAAGTACTAACGTTTTAACTATTGAAGCTCTCAAGAAGTCAGACACAGCTGTGTTTCAGTGCAATGCCTCCAATATTCATGGATATGTTTTCCGTGATTTCTATTTAAATGTACTAGGTAATGACTCTTTTTTACACTTATTGTTTGTGGATTTTATCAAAATATCAGAATCTTATAAAAAGAAAAACTTTTTTAATTCAGCTAGTAACTTATCTGAAAAAGATATCCATATGCTTCTAATTTATCTGGGAAACTTCTAATTTTGTAATAATTTTTTGGTCTTTCAAATTCTTCCAGTATTAATAAATCGAGTGGAAAATTCATAAAAATTTCCCATAAGCATCTCATTTGTTTTAAAACAATGTAATAAATAATCCAGTCTCAATATTCAGCTTTTTTATATTGTTAATTAAATTTCTGATAATTATTATTTTTTCATAATAAATTATTATAAAGATTCTTTTAAGAATGTATTTCCTTAATTTTGCATACTATTTTCGTACTTTTTTCCTTTTTTATTCACTAATAATATGCCTTGCATTGAATTTCCTGTGCTGTATTTTAATATTTGAAAATTGGGCATAGGATTGTTAGATTTGCAGTAACAAAAAACAAGTAATAGGGCTCGTTTCAGATATTTTTAATGATCTTAAATGAGTGTAGTTCATTATCATTAAAAATATTTCTTTGCAGCCCTTCCACCCACAATCACTGAGCGACCTGAACCTATCACTAGTGCTGTGGTGTCTTCAATGGTGATTCTGCGATGCCGAGTCTTTGGAGCTCCCAACCCTAAGATCAAATGGCTAAGAGAGAACCAAGATATCAAAGGAGATAGATTTATGGTAACTTTTTTTAATTTTTGATAAAAAAATTTGTGTAACATTTAAAATTCTATACACATCAATAATATACATTATCAAAGCTATGGTGCAAACTTATTTCCAATCAATATCTATAATAAACACATCATTGTCATTGCCAATATACAACATTGATTGTTTAGCTGTGTTGTCGAAATCGTTAAATATGAATTTATTTGTTAGGATAATCCAAAAAATTCCCAGAATAATTTTAATTTAATTTTTCCTAATAAAAATTATAATTGCAATGACACATTTCATTATTAAAATTGCCTTATAGACTATTTTAAAAGAATTCTGAAGAAATCATTTATCTCTTTAAGGTTCAAGAAAATGGTGATTTGGAGATCACTGATGTACGATCTCAAGATGAAGGAGAGTATACTTGTTATGCAAGTAATAAGTTTGGAGATATTCAAGCCTCTGGTCGTTTAGAAGTGAAAAGTAATGTATTATTTTAAATTGGAGTTTTATTATAATCTAAGTTAATTCACTTTTACATATTTTATATCGACTTTTTTCATTAAATATAAAATTTATAAATAATGCAATATAGGCTGTTCAAGTATTATGTCATTCATGCTAATTAAATATTTAATAATTAAAATCTTATTAATTATTTAACTCAAATCTAAATTTTAGCAAAATTAAAATCCTATATTATATATATATTATTTTAATCCTAGTCTATTTAAAATTAAATTCTCCAGATTATCTAATCATATCTGTTGTTTGTGTTCTTAGCTTAATAAATACATTTTGCGTGTCATTTTTTTTTTTCATAATTTTTTTAATGCTTGTGCTTCCTAAATATGGAAGCACCATATTATCAATGATTAATAATTTTATCTAAATAGGACATTATTGTTCCAAAATGTAAGAAAAATTCTCTTTGTTTTTATACATTTAGAATGAAATATTTTATTTGCCATGTTTTATTGTGCTATTTATGCAGAGTTTGACAAATAACTTTTCTGTCTTTAGAAAATTTTGTGTTGCACTCAACTCAGTCTTTACTAATTATCACTGATTCAGATTTCTTCAATTAATTTATCGCTTCCTAAAACATTATGTTAAGAAAACAAGCTGCCAATAAATATTAATTCTACATAGCATACTTTTTTCCTTTTGTTAAAATTATATTTTAACATTATATGAATAATTCTAACAAATTTTTAACCTATCCAACAAAATTGTCTAAATTTTTTAATTGATTGGCTATTTAAATTTTATTTCTTAGATTGCTTTCAGGATTGCTTACTTTCCTTCAAGTATTGACACACATAGCTTAATTTTTTATAACACAGATGGTTCAAGTTGTGATTGTATTTTCAGGGGAATATGATTTGAATTGATTTCTGTACACAGATGGAAATATTGTTTCATAAAGTTATTGAATATGATATCTTGGACATTAATTTCTTGCAGTTTACGGCCAAATTGCTTATATATGAAATCACTTGTCTCCAGTGGGATTAGTTATATATGTAACTTTGATCATATTTTTGTTCAATGTATTTTACTTTACTTTTTTACATAATAAAAAATTATTACTGCTTCATAATTTTGTTAAGTTTTATTTTATTTTTGGTTTTTAACAAATTTTGTTAATTTTTTTTTAATGCTATGAAATAAACTCTTTTTAAGGGCAAAAAAGGCAGCATGGGGTGAACAAATTCCAAGTCAATGTTTTAATATGGGTAATGAAGAGAAAAAATGCATTTAATTATAGAATTTCTTCATATATTTATATAGAATTATTTATTTATTATTTTTATAAAAAACATACATTCTCAAAAATTCAAATTGAAAATTTTGTTGATATTTGATACATAACAAATTATATTAGAAGTTGTTTATTTCTCCAAATGTGCAGTTAGCTATAATAATTACATTATTAATGCATTTTAAAAAAAGATATTCATATGACATAAAATTTTTAATATATAGTTTTTAAACCCATTACTTAAAAATTGGAAAATTTGATTTTAAATTTTAATTTTTGATATTATTAATAATTAAAAATTTGTTAAAATATTTTTTTTTGTATAAAAATAATGCAATTTTATTAAAAATTTGGAACACTTATTCTTGTTTTAGAAAAGACAAAAATCAATGTCCCTCCCGAAAATTTCGAAGTAGCTGCTGGCAAATCTGCTACCTTCCGTTGTGATGCAGATGCTGATTTGAGCTTGCAGCTTAACATTGTTTGGCTTTTCAATGGTCAACTCATTAATTCTGATATGGACTCGCGCATGGTCCAGGCTTCTGACAATTCCCTCACCATAACCAAGACTGTCGAAGGAGATTCTGGAGTCTACACTTGTGTTGCTAAGACAGACCTTGACCAAGATGAAGCTGCAGCAACACTTACAGTACAAGGTAATTTTTAAAAAGTATTTACTATTTTAAAATTATTATAATTAAGTTTATTGCTATCTATAAGCATTGAATTAAACTTTAAAAACAGAAAGTATATGACAAGTATCATGTTGATTTACCTAACTTTTATTATTAAAAAGATGTTGAATGCATTAATTTATATAAATTCATTTTTAAGAATTCCTTTTTTTGAGCTGTAAACACCCTGAATTTTATGAATTTATTAATAATTAAAATAATATTTGTGTTTTATATCTAATTACAAATTGCTACTTATAAATAAGCTATTTATAAATGAACATTTGTTATATTATGTTAATACTTAATTTTCAAACTAGCACATTTTTTTTTTTTTTTTTTTTTTTTTTTTAATGTCAAAAAATTGTTTGCGATTGTTGATGATTAATATTCATTTGCAGACACTCCCAACCCCCCCTTGATCCAGGATGTGCAGTGTGATGGCTTGACTGCCCTTGTGAAGTGGCAGCCTAATGGGGATAGACGAGCTCCCATTCTCAGTTACACCATCCAATTCAACACCAGCTTCACACCTGACAAGTGGGAGGATGCCTTTGTTAATGTTCCAGCAGCAGATACCAGCTTTCAGGTAAGTGTTCTTGTGGTAAAGGAAAAAAAAATTGTTTAAGATATTTACTAAAAGTTTCAAAACGAGAACTAAATTAGTATTCAAGTATCAGTTTCATAGCTTTAACAATTTTGTAATTTTTCTTCTAGTGCAATTTTCTTTTTAATGCAATCAAATGAATATTTGCTTACGTTTTATTTCAGTCACATTTTTGATTACATAAACATTCTTAACTGTGCTTATTATTTAATTATCTTTAGGGCAATTGATACAAGATTGTAGGGATTCATTCAGTAGATTGATAATCTTTTCATTTTATTTTAATATTAAATAAAATCATTTTTGTGTCTATATATGTATTTTATCAAAATCTAAAAAATAGTATAATTTTCTTTTACCATTATAACACAAATGTTTACTATAACTTGCATATATATTCATTGAAGTTAATTTTAACATAATTCTCTTTTGTTTAAGATAGTTTTGTGTTCTTAGCAATTGGAAAGAAAATTATGAAATGTTAAAGGAAGAATTTTATCTATTGATAGGTGTCAATGACTCCATGGGCTAACTACACCTTCCGTGTGATTGCGAGGAATAAGATTGGTCCCAGTGAACCTAGTGGCCATTCCAATGTTTGCGAGACTCCGGAAGATGTACCCTACAAAAATCCAGACAATGTGGTTGGCAAGGGAACAGAGAAAGATAACCTGGTCATTTCGTGGACAGTACGTAAATTTAAAATGCAAATGCTGCCTAAATTTGACTTTAAGATTTGTGCTCACCTTGGGCTGCTTTATTTCAGTTCATCCAACAATATTTTATAAAGAAAAAAAAATAATAAGTTCTATATTATCTTGAGGAATTTTAATAGATATTAGAATAGAAATAAAAAAATATTTTTGCTATTTTAATTTAGGAAAATTTTCAGATATATTAAATATCAAATTTAATTGGTGCTTTCCAGTATTCTTTTTTTGATCTTCTCAGTTTGTTGGAACTTATGCCATATGTATTAAAATACAGGAAAAATTTTGTTATTAACTTCTACTAATGTTTTTATAAATTCAGGTTTATGTTTAATGGTTCTGATTCTTCACAGTGCAGTTTCTTATAAGCAATATTTTTTTAAGCCAACAACAAAGCTGTTTGTCAACAATATTTATTTTGCTTGTAATGTGTGTCTCCTCTATCCTGCTGCCTGTTATGCTTTGTTTACATTCCTTGCAATCCCAATAAAATTGTAATAACTTTTTAATCCCTATGTCAGTCATTGATATTTATTTTAATAAGTTTTAGAACACATGTTAACATCTTTAAAAATTAAGCTGAATATGCAATAAGGATAGATTGATTTTAAATATCATTATGTAATTGAACAACTTTGCTTTGAAAGCATCTGCAATGATTCTCTACACATCTTATTTGAAGAAAATTCAGTTCCTACATCACACTGTCAACATTTATGCAGAAAATTATTTCATTTCCCTTCTGAAATAACTTTACAGTTGATTCTGAGACTTCCTCATGTATTGGCTTGAAGGTTAGAATCATTGCAATTTCAAATGATAACAGTTCATTTAACATTTTGACAACTCTAATTATTTCAAGAGAATAATAACTTTACAATGCATATTTCTGGTTGTTTTCATTAGATGATTCTGTTTATATATCATTTATAATGGGTTTTAATTTATTTTAAAAATAAATTCTACTTCCTTTTAGCGGCAAACTTATATAGTTTAATTGATTTATGATATATTTTTATTGTTTAGATTTTTAATCATTTAAAGATTTTTAGTATTTAATTTTTGTTAATATGAGTTAATACTGTTATAAATACTTTAAAATATTTAGAAAAAATATTTTATTTTATTAGCTATTACAATCATTTTTAGTTGTTAACAATTAAATATAATAAACATTTGACTATAACTGAAAGAATAAAAATAAGCAATCTCTTTTTTTAACTCCTCTTAAAAAATCATTGCACTATTGAAAGTACTTTCATTTGCTTATATTAAAATCTTTTAACAATTAGCTAATTTTTTCTGTATCTTGTGTCATAGGCTATGCCAATGATTGAGCAGAATGCTCCTGGCTTCTTTTACAAAGTGTTTTGGAAGCGTGAAGATGTCCCACAAGCCACCTGGAAGATCACTGAGATCCCAGAGTGGGAACAAAATAGCTTCATCATCCCCAGCCAGCCAACTTTCAAGCCCTACCGCATCAAAGTGGAGGCACATAACAGCCGTGGCCAGGCACACACCACAGCTACGGAATACATTGGATACTCTGGAGAAGATGGTCAGTTTCGTTATAAGATTTGTTTTGTCTGCCCATTAAATCTTGAAAGTTCTTGTATTTTGGGATTTATTCTGAAAAGTTATAATTATAAATTATATGTTGAATTGCAAAATATTTTAATAGGGAAGTTTTAACTCATTTTCAGTTATTTCAAAAAGAGCTTTGTTCATTATAGAAATCTGAGTACTTGGCAACACTCAAGCAATGGTGTAACCTTTTTTTCTTTTAGTATTATCTACTGAAATAACCTAAATTATTATTAAGTGTTTATTTGTGAATATCCCCCCCCCTTTCTCTTAAATTCAAAAAATAGCTTTATAAACATATAAAAGTAAATTGACATAATTCAATGTTCAATGCATTGATACGGAATGTATGTTTATTTTGCCATAACTGGGTGCTGTCAATGCAGTATCAAAAATGATGCATTAGTGAAGGAAACTGATTCAAAGGTAGATAAGTAACATTTCCTTATTGTTTTGAGATATAGCTGTTATTCATGTAACAAGTTAGTATCAATATTTCTTTTCTTTTCATCCGCAAATGATAGTTAAGCCAATGAATCATTTGTGTTCATTTATAATGAACAAGTATCTTAAAAAAAAATTTTTTTTGAAAAAATGTTCATTCAAAGGATAAGTACATTTGAAAATTATTATTAGTATAAATTACTAATATATAAAAATTTATAAATTAGTAGTTTGATGTTATCTTTTTAATTAAAATGTTAAAGAACAAAGTAATCCATTTAGGAAGAAAAAGATGAATAATAAATAACTTCATTTAAAACATATGGTGTTTATAATAGTGAAAAAACTAATAATTTTTTAATTAACTTCAATTTTCAGGATTATTAAACATTATTTTCATTGTACTAATATTTAAATCTATTTAAATATTTAGTAAGTGTTCCATATTTCTTAACTAGTGATAATCTAATTCTGCTATCATACATATTGCTGTAGTAAATGTTGACATAAAATCATTTTTAGAGTATGCTTCTGCACATAATTTTTTGCCTACAAAAATTCTCTCTCTTTTTTTGTCCTTAATATATTGCTAAATTTTGCTAATAAAAAAGTAAATCAAAATCTCTTTTGTCTGTGCAGTGCCCCTGGAAGCCCCTAAAAACTTCAACCGCATGTATGTCAAGGATGCACGGTCCGCCATGTTTTCTTGGGATCCAGTATCTGAAGAATCTGTGAGGGGCCATTTCAGGGGATACAAAGTAAGAAAAATAATTTTTATTAACATATTTTGTTAATTTTTATTTGAAACAATTAGTACTGTAAAATAAATTATTTTTCTGGCTTTTCCAAATTTATTTTGTTGTATTCTTTACTGCAGTTGTCCTCAAACATTTCACCCATCCTTAAATCTTTTTTACCTTAAAATGTGGCAGATTTTTCTTTTATGGAAATGAAATTATAATTATATAATAAATATTTAATTTATTATTGTAAAAATAATAAATACTGTTTAATTTAATTGTTAAACTTGGAACTGCATGTAAATTTTGAAAGTATATTGTGTTGTCAACATTTATATTAATACAGAATAATAAATAATAAAGATATATATTTACCAGAAGTCGTTTCACTTTAGAATGTTATTAAAACTTAGAAATTAAAAAAATATTATTTGATTTTGAGTTATCATGTTTTGTAACATTATTAATTTTGGGCCATTTTTACTCTTACTTTAGCCTATAAAAATTTAAAATAATAATAATGAATTTTTTTGTGTGAAATCTTAAGTTTTTAGATGTAGTCAATCCAAAATTGTGTACAAGATAGAGTATTCCAATAATTAAAAAAAAAATTCCTCTGAAGGTGTTTGAGCATCTTAAAATGTAATAACCTTAAATGTATTGTTTTTCTATAGATACAGACTTGGACAGTGGATGAAGGTGAAGAAAGGCTCCGAGAGCAGGTTGTGAAGGCCAACGTAACTCAATCTCTTGTAACCATCTTTCGGCCTTTTTCTCGCAACTTGGTGCGAGTGCTGGCTTTTAATGACATGTACAATGGACCTCCGTCAGATGTTATTGAGTTTACCACACCAGAAGGAAGTAAGGAGTTTTTTCTTTTTTTACAAAAATAAAACATTTTATTTTCATTATATAAAATATGCATATGCAAAACATATGAAAAAAAAAAGATTAACGATTTGAATATAAGTGTTTATTAGAAAAATATTTTAAGTTCTAGTACAAATCATTAACGAATTATACATCACTGCAGAATAAAAACCACGTCATTTTCTCTTATACAATAATATGATTGCAAAGTGTGGACAGAAAATTCTAGTAATTCTTGGATATAAATCAATGTGCCCATACTATATTCAGAGAGGAAAATATTTTTTGAAATTTTTTAGTTAGTTGTAATATTCTCTGATCTAAATTTATTTATTTCAGCTCCTGGTCCCGTTGCTTACTTTGACGCCATTCCCTTGGGATCAAGTGGTCTGTATCTGATTTGGAAAAGACCTGTGGAACCCAATGGTGTACTTACTGGATACAACATCTATTACAGAGAAGGTAACTTTTACATACTTATGCAAATTATTTTCTTTCCTGATGTGAGAGTTACAATTTTACATGGCAAAAAAATTCTTCTCTTTATGTAGTCTTATAATATGAATCTTGTACAATTAATTCTTGTTAACTTCTTTACCTCATAAGCCATTAACTTTAGTTATAAAAATGTGTTATTAAACAAGATTTTTGATAAATATTTAAGAACCATGAGGAGGAGTTGACTACTTATATTTATACCTATTACTATTATTTATATTTATGTATCCTATTATGTGCTATGTATCCTTATGCAACTTCTGTTTTAATTTTTATCAATATATCAGGTTGGCAAGAAAATATGTCTGGTTTTTACCATATACATTAAATGTTGAAAGCCCAAATTACTCTCTAGCCAACCCAATAAATTGCATGTTTTTTATGAAAATTACAAAACATAAAGGAAAACTATCCTCATGCTGGCCAATGATTCAATCATTCTTTCTTTAGAAGACGATAATTTGATTTGATTAACACCCTACAATAAACATTGCAACTTTCTACTTATATAGCTAATGTTTCCATTCAGTAGGCGCTGTACAGTTCATGCACTTGCTTTCTGATATTCACATCATTTGCTTATCATACCCATCCATTTTTTTAATAAATTTCAATGTATTCGCATGATTTCTTCATGGTTTTGCATTTTTTCGAAGGCATGAGTACTTTCTATTTACTTTATCCTGAAAACTTTCATTGAAAAATTAAATTCACAAACACGTGATAATGATTAAGAAAAAACATTAGGAAATTAAATTAGCTGGGTTTTCAAATGAAGCTCTTTGTTTTTACCTTTATTTGCTTGTATTTTCAAAGAATACGCTTGTAAATGCTTATTTTTACCATGGTTCTTTTCGACTTTCATCATCTTTCTTGTATATTTTTTATTTGGAAGCATAAAAAAAATGTTTAGTTTCAAACATCTTTACTTGTATGTTGAAAATTTAAGAGTATAAAAGTTTATTAGCTAAAGATATTTAAAACAAAATGAGTGAATAAATACAAATCATATGTGATTTATCGAAAATAATGATAACTGATTGATTTAACTTTCTAAAAAATTTTTTTTTGAATAATTTTATTGCAGTGAAAGGAACTGAATTGGGAGAAATCAAAGAAAGAAAACCTCAGATCACAGACCCTCGAGAAACCAGAGCAAAGCTAGCGGGGTTGGATCCCAAGACCAAGTACCGAATTGATATTCATGCTACAACAGCTAAAGGGGAAGGAGAGAAAATGTACATTGAAGTTCAAACTGGGGATCAAGCACAACGCTGTAAGTTTTCAATTACTTTCTTTTATTAAAACATCAATGAAATACCATAGGAGTTTTTTACTTTTATATACGAAATAATTATAGTATTTGTTTTTTACTTTGTCTACATTTACATATATCTCTTTCAACATCAGTTATAATCAAGAATAAATTAATTTTTGAGTATTTGAATGTATGAGAAAAATTTGAAAAATAGCTGAAAAAAGGGGGGGGGGGAAACCCTATTTGAAAGAATTTATTAAATATTTAAATGAAAAATTTCAAGTTGATCACTTTCTTGTAAAAACAAATATTAGTACAAAAGAATTGATGAACCCTGAAACATCTTGATTTTTTGAAATACATGCACAATTCTTCTTGTTCAAAAAGACTGCCTTCAATTTAAATGCTTTCCTTTATTTGGTATTTAACCAAAGTGTATTATTATTTTCGCCTGATTTGTTGCTATTCCATCCACGTCTCTAAAAGGCTGTAGCAGATCAAGGCTACCTATGGTGTAGTTTTGTTGCACTGTTATTTTTAATGAACAGATAAAAAGATGGAATATAGTGGGTTCGTACCTACATCCTTAATCAGAATGAAGGAGCAATCCAGTTTACAGATTTATTGTAATCATTCCTGAGATAAACTACAATAAAAATAAATAAGTAAATAAGCTTATGAAGGGTGAATGGATGTTCTCGTATTGTCAATTTAAATTTCTTCCTATGTAGTCAGCATTTATAAAACCATGTTTCATCTAAAAGTGAAAATTACAAATCATACTTGTAAATGTAATATTCTCTTAAAAAGATTCCACTTTTAGTACCAACCACTTCTGACTGTTGCTAAATAGTGTTATTTAGAACTAATACTATTTATTTTTTTATAAAAATTATTTATTTAATCCAAGAAAATGCATCTAAACTTGAGTATCATTCTGGTATGTTACATAATTTTTATGTTTATAGAGTAGTTAAATGTACATGCATGTTTTATGATAAGAAATACCATAAAAATAATCAATATCTATATTAAAACCAAAGATACAAAACCACATGTTCAATGCCATTCCAAGCAAGATGTATAAATTTGTTGTTATAGTTGAAATGAATTTTTAATTCATGTATTAAAAAGTGTATAGTTTATGACAAATGAATCATAGTGAATTTCATTTTGAGCTGTAAATTTATAAATGTTTTTCAAATGAAGGAATATTTTCTATGCTGCTCTGAAAAGAACAATGCTTGATGTATTATATATATAAAGTGATTTGGTGTGATACAAAATTAAAAATCCTTTAGATAGCCAATTTTCTATTTCTGGTAATTTTTCGTGAAACAAAAAAACTATTTTCTTATTGAAGAACTAATAATAGATTTTAAAAATTACTAAGTGAAATTCACTCTTACGAAATTTATCCGAGGTATCAAACTGAGTTATTTATTAGAGATTCATTGCTTTGATTCCTTTTTGCAGCTCCAGATGAGCCGTATTTTGTGTGGTCTCATCTGCCAGATGTTGATGGCAAAGCTGGAGTCCGTGTCACATGGGTCCCTGCTGTGGATGGACACCCAGGAAGTCACTTTTTTGTTCAATACAGGAAGAAAGGTAATCCATTTTTTTTCTTAAATCTAATGTTTATTTTAATATTAAAGTAAATTAGTACTAAGATATTTATTTTCCAATACTTTTAGATTAAAATTAGTTTTGTGTTATAGAAATTTTGGATTTGAGAAAATAGACAAGTAGAATATAATAACGTTTTCTTGGTGAAGGATTCCTATCATACATATTCTGCATTTTTAATAAAAATAATGTTGGGCTTGGATTTGTTTCTTTTAATCGAATAAGTATGAAATATTTTTTTAATAATTTTTTATCATTTAAATTCTTTTGAAATTATTTTATCAGTGGCATGGGCAAGTTCATATTTTGAAATTTGAAAGAAATAATTATGTAATTTAATTTTACAGAAAGTTAAGATGAGTCTTGAAATTGTAGGAATCTTATTATGTTTGCATTAAAAAAGTCATCTCTTTTTATAACTAAATTTTTAAATTTTAAATCTTATTTATGTATTAAGATATTTTTTCAAATAATTGGAATTTAGGACACTTGCTAATTTAAAAAAGAATGGTTTGTGTTCTGTATATTTAAATAGAAATGTGAACCATTTATGAAATCTTACTAATCAAAATTATTTGCCTATATTTCATTGTTGAATATATAAATTTCATTTTTGTTCTATTTAGTTTAAGGGAGGATTTATTTTAAACTAATTTTATCTACATCAATTTGTTTTGATATTGCAGATGAAAATTTATGGGAGAGTACACCACCTGAGGAAAACCAAGATTCAATCCTCGTAACAGGGTTAGAATTGGGCTCTCTGTATGAAATGAAAGTAGTTGCTGTCGATGGACCCTTCCAAACACCCAGCAAGGTGGAAGAATTTGAAACGGGTGGAATGGGTGAGTTCACTTCTGTTTTAAGAACACAAGAAATTATGGTTAACGTATAGGAAATTTATATTGCACAGATTTTTGAGATAAGAAAAAATGTCAACTCAGTGAAAAAAAATATATATATATATATATATAAAACTTTTATACTTTTTTTTTAATACCATCTTTCCTTTTGTTGGCATAAATATAGATTACTTTATAATACATATAGATAGTGCAATTTGTAATTGATTAAAATTATAATTTAAGATATCTAGTTTTCCAGATGGCATAATTTCACACTGATGTCAATCTATTTAGTTGCATGATACTACTAACAAAACAACGAAACATTTTCTCTAATTGTGTTTCAAAGAGTTGGACTGATGTTTCATTTAAGTCTTAAATGAGCTTTTTATTAGATATTATTATTTTTATTGCAATTTTTTAAAAATAATCCAATGTACATATGAATAAATGTGTGTCTCAATGATTAAGAGTATAAAATTTATAAAGATAATCCACTTTATTCTTCTTTGCATATTTTGAAAGTACAGTTAAAAAATTAAGAATTAGTACATTTTATTAACAATGATTTGTAATGAATTTATAATTTGTAAATGGCTATCTTGATATCTAAATTTCCTCCACATCATAGACTGCTGAAGCATGTTTCTATATTTCCGGTATTGTAAAATACTAAATTCTTACTAAGAAACCCTGCAGATGTGTTTGATAGGATAAGAAATAACTTATTTTTTTATATGAAAAAAATAACAACAGACTGATTGTTCGTTTTAGCTGCTGTTCAAGCTCCCGAGTCAAATGATAACTTTGCGACAGCAGCATGGTTCATTGGGATGATGTGTGCCATTGCTCTGTTATTGCTCCTGCTGATCCTGATTTGTCTCATCAAAAGAAACCGTGGAGGAAAATACTCTGTGCATGAGAAGGAAGTTGCACAGGGCAGAGATATTGAATATCCCGAAGACGGTGGATTTAATGAGTACACAAAAGCGTAAGATGCTCTACATAATTTTTATGAAGTACATTGTAATAAAATAATGATGACATTTCTTATTAACTAGACATGCATTGTAATGTAAAGAGGAAAAGTTACTGTAGCTGAAATGATGTATTCAAATTGGAAATTTGGTTTGAATACATTGATGAAATTAGAAAAAAAATATCTTAAAGTTATGATTTTTATTTTAAGAATATTATTACTCTTACTTTAATAAATAGAGAATAAGTATATGATTAATAAAGAATAGAAGAGAAAAATTTAGTTTGCATAATGTGTCACTTTAAATGTGTTGTGTACATCTAAAAATGTAATATATATGCAATAAATATTAATACAATTTTTTAATAACTTTATGCTTTTTTAAGAATTTAGTTTTATGTATGTATAACTATGTATTACATATATTGAGATAAATTGTCAAAAAAATAAAATTACAGAATATTTTTCTTAAAAAGTTATTTTAGCATTAAAATATCCCTATAATTTGAAAAATATGCTTGCCAGTAAAAAAAAAAAAAAAAAAAAAAAAAAAAACTAAACTTTATTTGCACAAATTGTATGGGGGAAAAAAACTGGCAGCAATTATTCAAAAAGGCAAGAAATTCTGTTAGTATGAAATAAGCATTTACAATTTCATTAGAGTACTGAGAAATATTCTTTTATTTCAGGGCGACTGCTCCAGAGGCAACTCAAGGCAGCCGGACATCCCTGAACAGCAGTGTGAAAGGTCCAGAAAGTGAGACGGACAGCATGGTGGAATATGGGGAAGGAGAAGCCAGCAAATTCACAGAGGATGGCTCCTTCATTGGTCAGTATGGAGCTAAGAAGAAGAAAGAAGATTCCACTTCACCATCAGCTTTGGCCACCTTTGTATAGGTCCATCAATCTCCAGTCAGCAATTTCATTTACAATATCCAAAACAAAATTATTCTCGACATGTGGTTAACAGAAGTGTTCTTTGCTGTGTTTCTGTCTTAAAGATGGATTGTTAAGAAAATGAACATTGTGGTGGTAAAAAAAAAAAGTTTAGCTGTGCTGCTATAATTCATAAGGCTATGATTTGTCACTTTTATTTTTGTTATGAAACTTTTTTTTCCTGTTATTATTTTTTTTATTTACAATCATAATGGCATGTAATGCACTATTTTGACTACAGAGGCTTGATTTTGTAGATCAGTTGTTGATTGTTTTTTGGAATACTTTTGAATCTCAAAAGTTTTATTGGATAGGTGCACGCTGCATTTTTATGCAAATTATTATGAATAGCTGAGGAAATTATTTATTACTTATCTTCGAAACCAGTAATTGTGCAGTGATTTGTCGAGATCCCATTCTTTGGTGCATAACAGCCCATGTGATATGTCGTATTTCTTTCCATCTTCAAAACTATATTTTCTTATATCTGAGCAAGCTGAATGTGAATGCAGGCATTTTATCATGTTTTTTATTCAAAATTGGGGTGTGTTAATTTTTTACTCATTATGTTTAATCTTTCTATCTTTAGGTAAATTATTATAAGTTCATTTTATATTTATTTTTAAAAATTGACGAAGAATTTGATTTGACAAGATTTTTAATCTATTTTATTGTTTTATAGATCTGAGATCTTATATATATATTTTTTTTCTGTTAAAATTCTTTAATCCTCTACTGTTATTAATTTGGGATGAATGTAAGAACCAAGAGTCTGATTGCTTGATTTCAAATGCTATATTCTTTTTTTGTATTAAAGTAAATCAAGAGTTCCTAATATCTGAAAAAAATATTATTGTATTGTAATTCTAAGAATTAATTTAATTGACTTATAAAAACATGTAATTTTTTTTAAATACTGCTAATTAGATTAGTGATTTTGTTTTTAAAAAATCTGAGATATGCTTTGAAATATAATTTTCTTTGTTAAAGTATTCTGTTCTTGCATCTAAGAAAAATGAAATGGATGTGCAAATTAATTCACATAATTGCAGGTAATTGCTTATTTAATTTGCATATCTGTACAGTTGAACTTTTCAATTGAATCAAATTTATAATATTTTTGTGTGTACAGTTGCTTCTAAGTGATCTTTGTAGAGCGGGACATTTCATTCAACATCATTTGCAAAAACTCTCACGTGCAGACTTTGCACTTAAACCTTACTTAGGATGATGTTGCTGTACTTTAAACAAACAAACAAACAAAAAAAAAAGCTTGCAGTAGTTTGTAGTGCATTTCAGGTATAAATCTTTTAAACTTTATATATTCTATATGAAATATTAACCGTAATTATATCAGACATCTATTTATGATTCTGTATCTATGTATGATGAGTAAATTTTTGTAACAAAAAGAAAAAATGTGTAAAAAGTTTAATTCTGTTGATGTAGGCTCATTCCATTCTTGTACATGGAAAGCCTTATCTAGTTACTGTGTCTGAATAGTAAGATGTTGAACAGGAGGCTTGTTTTCAGCTCTCATAATTTGATTCCCCGATTCTGATAGAGCGTTATTCTCCATATTATTTGTTCAATAAGTTCTTTTTCTTCCAGTGGTGATAGTGATGTAGTATGCAATACTGGATGTTACTATAATGTTCTATTACTTTGTGATCTGTTGATTGATTTGTAACAATAAATGGGTATTATAAATAATTCAATACAATTATTCTTGCTGCTGCAGATATTTGTGGACTGTAGCATTAAATATAATGGATATTATAATTTTGAGCTCTAGTTGCACATATTGATGGTTAATGCTCTGTTTGAATTCCTCATCTTTCTTAACAATTCATTTATTATTTATTAGTATGTATATATATATACATATTCTTGTTCTGAAAACTGCGCAATTCATTTTTCACTTAAAGATAAGTTTTATATTCAGTTATGAATAGCTTAAAAAAAATATTTTCTCAAACATAAGAATTAGTTGTTGTTTTTTCTCCAAAAACAATTCTTCCAAAATCAAAAGTTTTTAAAATAAATAATTTACTATTTTTTTTAACATTTTATATTTAATGCATTGATACTGATGCAAATGATCCTAATAATATATAGATTAAAAACGCTTAAAATACGACATGGAAATAGATCTATATGTGTTTGTAGGAGATCTTAAGATTCATTAGAAAATTGGCTATGTCACATCACCACTGGCTGGTTTATGTAGAGTATTTATGAACAAATTAAAATAATTTGCAGAAGAAAATTATTTGTACTGCAAAAGTATTGCTTCTGCGACTTCCTTTCATTTGATTCATGACATTCCACACAATTTTATGTGACGAGTCATGTTTGTTTTTTATGCTGGGGACCAAAGACTCATTTTTTTTTTTCTTAAACAAAATCAGCTTTAGTTTGCTCAGTGGCTTTTTGCTTCAAGAGCTGAATTCACACCAAGAACTGAAGAGTAGAGGACAAGATTGGAAAGAATCACTTTTTTCAGGGATGCCAGTCACATTGAAAATGAAGCTTTCCAACTTGACATCAACAATTGATTAAAGAGTTGCCTCTCTAACCTTCTGCTTGAATTCTACAACTGAAATGTTAGGTATAGCTACGTGAGAGACTTGAAGAGTATAAGAAGCTTCTGACTAGCTTTCAATTCTTGGTGGGAATCCAACTCGAAGTAGACAACCCTTCATCAGAAGTCCCTTGGCAATTTCTATTGTGTGTGGGAGTTAATGCTAAGTGAGAGGGCCTCTTTTTCGTGATTATTTTTGCATCATTTGTATATAGTTTGCATTTTGTGTATTTTGTTTTGGTATTGTGTGCTCCATAATTTATTTTTGTAGTAAATTATATGTAGATGTCTACAAATTATTTTTAAAAGCAAAGCATTTATAATTATTCCTTGTTATACATATTCACCCATGTATATAAGTATGTATGCCATATTTTTCTTTTTAGGGGTGCAGTATTATTATTATGTAGCACTACACAGAGATATCCAAGCCTTTCTTTTGATAAACTGTGTAGTTTTTCTAAGTTAATGGAAACTTAGGACTTAGAAAAATAACAATATGAAAAATTGGCAATGCATGCAATATCTTTTCAGGTTTTTATTTAAAGACACTGCATTAAATCTATTTCTTTTATTTGATTAAATAGTAACTCAAAATACTATTTTAATTAATTAAATACTTTTTATGAAAAAAAATAAATAATGATAATCTTTTTTTCAAGGATTTTTGCCATTTTCTTGAAGTATGTAGGGCTTCCAACTACTTTTATTAATTTCAACTATTTGTAACCGTTTTTATTATTGTTAAAATATATACTGCCTTCTTGGATTTATCTCTGTGTACTGTTTGAATCTCATTCGGATAATTTTTGTTAAATTTTTTCATTGTTGCCGGCAGCTAAATTCGATAAATAATGCCTTTCATCGTGTAGCTTCTAGGGTAGAAACCCTTTATATTCTATGCTATTCTTGTTGTTATGGATTATTTTATTTAGTTTGTATTTGTAGGTTGTGCCTTTGATAACATTGGCTTTTATATTTCTATTTACCCTGTGACTAGAAAAGATCTGAGATTATTTCATTCACCATCTCATGAAAGACTTTTGCGATTTTTCTAAAGCGAGTGCATTTGAATAGAAGTTGACATTTTCATGGATTACACTTATTGAAATTTTGCATATTCACTAAAAAAAATAGAGTATTAATACACACGGGTAGAAAAAAATTATGAAAATTAATAAGAATTGGATCACTTTTGAAATAATTTGAATGTTGTAAGTCATTTTTTAATTATTTCTCTCCCCCTTCCCCAGAAAAGTTGAGAAAATGTAAAGGATATTAAGTTTGTAGTACATTTATTAGAAATCCAAACGAATTTTTTTTTTAAATAGCAGCATTTTAATTTTTTGTTAATAAAATTAAAAAAAATATTACATTACTTTAAATGGAAAAAAATTAATTTTTATTTAATTTTTAATTTGATTCATTTTTACCTTAATTTATTTTTCATGCCTGAGGTATTCTATGAAAATGCACTTTCGAGTGTGAAAGCATTGTATATAGTTTGTGTTCATATTGCATAAATTTCAAATCTGATATTTTTTACTCTCCGTTTGATATAGCCTTGTAGTTTTTTTCCTTTTCGAATAATTTTTTTTTCTTAGTGCTAGCAGTCTGGAAACGTCCATTGCCATCACTTTGATATTATTTCTCTCTGTGTCATTTATTTTATCAAGTACGACTGAACCCTTAGAGTAGGTTTTTTGTAAATCTGCAATTCATAGACGAACCAAAATTCTACATGTTTTAGCAGCAAGAGATTCTTTTATTGTCACTGATATTTTTCCAAGTGTGATTATTTTTGATTATGTTGTTATTTCTCAGTTGTGCACAAGACTTGTGTAACATTGCATTGTTTTGAAATAATTATACAATAAAATGTCCCTTTAGATATTTTTGTGCAATTTATTCATTTTTCCCCCCCATTTGTTTGTGTGGCACAATAACATAATACTTCATTCAGAAGATTGAATAGGTAGGCTTATATTCAAATTAATCAACATGCTTTTCAAAAATTTTTAAGAGATCTAATCAAATGTACTGGATTATAAATAGTATATGGGGGATACACAAGGTACTTGATCAATTTTTAGAATTAACTAAAATTAGTGTTTTTTTTTTTAATTTTTGATGGGAATTTTAATTAAATGAAAACAAAAATGTGAAAAATTATTTAGGTTAAAAAAATAGATGTAAAAAGAATCGAATTTTAAATAATGATGTGTGAAGAATGTTTTAGTTAATTTATATATAAATTTTAAATCTGCCATTTTGTTTGTCTGTCTGATGATTCTTTTTATAAAAAAATTTTAAAAAAAGAAAAGAAAAAACTAGAAAAAGAGTAGAAAAGTTAAAAAATTATAGCATTCTTTATCAGGATGGCCATTCAAATTAGATACCGTAAAACGTCAGGGAATTGGATAAAAGGGTAGAAAAAACCGGGAAAGTCAGCGAATTGGATAAAAGGTCAGGAAATTTGTGAAGAAAACAAGATTTTTTTTTTTTCTTGCCAAACTGTTGAAAAGTTGCCAAATTATGAAAATCCAGTGCCGTCACCACATATATGTAAAAAAATTGAATTATATGTAAATATATATATATATAATCTGGTGCCAAGATTCTCAAGCACCATGGTATTGCATGCAGAAGCTATATGAGTGACAGACGGTTTTGTCATTTGGTTGGTCCTAGGGTTATACATTTTAAAATATTAATACTCTGAAGTTGCTGGCTACTGTCACAGAAATTTGGGTATTTTCCCCCTATTTCTGTATTATATGTGAAATAGGTTGAACCCAGTCGTTATTAACTTCATCATTCGTATCGAACATATGCATATTTGCTCCTTGGAATCTAAAATCCAACATATTTAATTTCCTGAATAGGTCGACCAAGTAGCTCAGTTTCATCATAGGTTATACAACGTTAAACTTCTCAACTTCCGATTTGTTATCCTAGAGAAATGGCGATTTTATTTCTTAATTCATAAACATGTTGCCTCACAATAAAATAGAAAAGCTGAATGTACTGCACCCATGTCTTTACAAAATGCAGAAAACGTTTTTTATTTTAGGGATCTCTTTTTTATACTTTTTACTATGGTTACAACCGTCGTTAGCACAATATTCAAATCCTGATTCATTTCTTTGGAAGCCAAAGCTTCTCTGTGGATCATACAAGTATCCAGACACACTGCGGATATTTTTATTGCACAAGGAAATGCTAAATACTTGGGAATCTTCCAGACACCATTGTTGCATATGCCGACGCAATTTTTCAACTCTATATTTGCCTCGATTATAAAATCATTTAAGACAGCAAAAAATGTGAGTACTGTTGCTTTGAGTTATGTTTGTATGCAGAAAATTAGTTATCCTACTGCTGACATGTCATCACAAAGTAGAATGTAGTCAATGAAGTGAGCATCTTTATTGCTATCTGCTGCCTCATCAAACTGAATTGAAAACAATTTGTCATGCAACTTCCTAATAGATGATGCTGTACATTTTCAATTATGTCACCGTTTCGACTTGCAACATCATCATTTGATAGAAGTATAGACTGCAATTGTTTGATAATATTATCTCCAAGCATACTTTCTACAATCTCAATTGCAGCTGGCAAAACAAGCTCTTCTCTAATGCTGTGATGTTTTTTACATCACGAAACTATGTAAGAGGCAAGTGAAGCTTTTGGTTGAAATCTAGAATACTGTACCCCTTTGTAGGGTACAGTATTTAATAAGTAGTACCCTTTGTATTAAATAAGTAGCCAATTTTACAACCCGGATTATTTCGCCAATTTCTTTAGGGTTACAATGCTGTAATTATACGAATTCGTAACTTCTTGTTTTTCCAAACAATATAATGACTGTTTTATTGCTACCTTCGTGGTTATTTGCAGAATTTTTATTGATAATAAATAAGAACAGAAATTTATACAATTATTTCGTTAAATTATTGATTATTCCACTAATATAGAATATAAAAAAAAATTATGTTGCCACTCATGAAAATACGAAACAAACAATAAAAATGATTTTTTATTTCATTAATTACTTATGCTTGGAATAATTATTTGATATGCTTGATTATCAAATAATTATTTTCTGTTTAATGCTGTTGTCATAGTTAAGATTTTATGACAACCGTTATTTGAATTCGAACGAAAAAAAATTACTTTTTATTTTTAGAACATTAGTTCACGGCGAAAACGCCGATCGGATGCATTACATTTTTCTGCGGTTCTGTGACATCTCTTTTTAATGCTGTTGACATAGTTAAGACTTTGTGGCAACCTTTATTTGAATTCGCGCGGAAAAATTTACTTTTTTAATTTTGGAACATTAGTTCATAGAAGAAAACGGCTGCTAGAACGTGTATAGCAGAATAAAATGTAAGGAAGGATATATCAGAATGAAATGTAAGTTATTTTCTGGTTTCTTCTTTTTTATTAATATTGTTTTATCAATCGAATACGGCATCGTGAGCAACATGAAATATTTTTTGAAAGAAAAGGAAAAAAAAAAAAATTGCCGTATTAGCAAATAACTTTGGCATAATTTTGACATAATAACGAATATTGTTGTTAAAATAATACATTTTTGTGAGTTAGCAAAACAAAATTCCACATAATAATTTGACTTAAAAGCAATTTAGTAATAAAATTTTGGCAAAATAGTGATATATTTTGACGTTACAGCGATAGAATTTGGCGTAAAGCAAATCATAAAAATTCTGCATTAATAGTGATAAAATTTGGCGTTGAAGCGATAATATTTGGCGACAAACATTTTAGGAATAAAATTTCTCTAAGTGAAAAACTTCGGCGATAAAGCAATACTTTTCGGCTTAAAAGCAATTTAAAAATAAAATTTAGTTTAATGAAAAAATTTGGCGATAAAGTGACAAATTTTGGCGTAAAAACATTTCAGGAATAAAGTGTTAGAAGGATAATAATAATATTTGGCGTTAGAGCGATAAAATGGGGCTTAAAACCGATTTAAGGAATAAAATTTGGTTAAAATCTAGGATCCTGTACCTTTTGTGCCAAACACATCGCCAAGTTGTCAAGTCGGTAAGTAAGCATAGAAATGAATGGGCCAGGTAGTTTGCGTGGTAAAATGATATTACGCCAAAATCCTTTACTGTGTTGCCAAATCGGCAAGTAAACAGACAAAAAGGTTGCCTAAGTTCGGTGTCATTGTAAAGTGCTATTTCGCCAAAATTTATAGCCAAACAGTACTTTTACGCCAACATTAGCAGCCAAATAGCTATTATGTCAAAGTTTATTCCTGAAAAGGCTTTGAAGCCAAAGTTTATCGCTTTAACGCCAAATATTATCACTATCCTTTATCGCCAACATTTATCGTTTTAAAGCCATTTTTCACTAAGCAAATTTTGTTATATAACTTCTTTTAAGCCAAAAAATGCTTTATCGCCAATATTTATCGCTTTATAGCCAAATTTTTTCACTAAGTGAATCTTGTTTTTTGAGGCGCTTTTACGCCAAAAGTTAATACTTTATCGCCAATATTTATCACTTTATAGCCACATTTTTTCACTAAGTGAATCTTGTTTTTTGAGGCGCTTTTACGCCAAAAGTTGATGCTTTATCGCCAAATTTTTATCACTAAAATTTTTAATCTCTGGAATACTTTTGCGCCAAATGAAACCGCTTTTACGCCGAAATTTAGCGCTATTATGCCAAGAAAATTATATCTAAAATGCCTTTACGCCAATTTATATCGCTTTATCGCCAAATTGTTACCACTATTATGTCAACTTTTTAATGTTTTCTTTTTACGCCACATATTGCGGCTTTAACGCCAAAATATATCATTATTTTGTCAATATTTTATTCCTAAATTGCTTTCACATCAAATTAAATCGCTTTATCGCCAAATTAGTATGTGGAATTTTATTTTGCTAAGTCACAAAAAAAAAGTATCGTTTAAACAAAAATAATAATCGCTGTTAATTGATAAAATTTCGATACGATAAAATTTCACCAAAGTTATTCGCCAATTCTTTTTTTGTAATGTCATAAAATAAGTCATGTTCTTTACGAAGCCGAATTCAAATGATAAATTAATATTAACAAAAGATAAAAAAGAAGAAAAAACTAGATAATAACTTACCTTTTATTGTGGTATGTCCTTCCTCTGTGGTGGAAACAAACATTTTATTCCATCGGTGAAATCATAAATTATTTTGAGGATATCATATTTGTGTTGGCGCCGCCACATGCACTCTGCCAGATAATTATCAAATGTTCTGGACACATTATTTTAGTAATATTAATTTATTTTAATTATTAAAAATTTAAATTGTAACGTGAACTAACGTTCTAAAAAGCTAAAGCTTCAAATATTCCGAGCGAATTCTAATTACGGTTGTCACAAAATCCTAACTAAACGAACATCTTTAAAAAGGAAATTAATTATTTAAGAATAAAATATAAGTTATTAATAAATAAAAAAATCGTTTTTCTTGTTTGTTTCTTACTTTCCTGAGTGGCAACTTCATAAATATTGCTTATGTTCTGAATCAGTGACCGACGTACGTTGTAAGAATAAGTTCGGAATAATCAGTAATTTATTGGAATACTAATTTAAAAGAATATATATTTCTGTTCTTATTTACTGCAAATAAGTATTCTGTAAATAATAATATAATCACAATAACAATAAATAGTCATTATATTGTTTGGAAAATGAAGCTACGAATTCCTCTAATTATAGTATCGCAACCCTAAAGAAATTGGCGGAAAATTGGCGAAATATTCAGGGTTGCAAGATTGGCGACTTCCTCATGGGTACAGTATCCTAGATTTTAACCTAAATTTTGACATAACAGCTGTTTGGTTATTAATCTTGGCGTAATAGCTACTTTTGGTGAAATTGGGTTTTACAACGACACCGAACTTTGGCAGCCATCTTGTTTGTTTACTTGGCGACTTGGTATCCTAGCGATGGATTTTGGCCTAATATTTTGCCGCGAAAACTAACTGCGTAATTCATTATTATGCTTACTTAGCATCCTGGAGATGTGTTTGTCACAAAGAATACGGAATTTTAGAATTTTACCATACATTTTATTGTTACTTTCACTGGTATTTGCAGAATTTTTATTTATAATAAATAACAACAGAAATATTTATTCTTTAAAAAATTATTCAAATAAATTATTGATTATTCCGAGATTGTTCTTATAGCATATGTCGGTAACTCATATGTAATATAAGCAATTTTTTTTGTTGCCACTAAATACGAAACAAACAACAAAGACTATTTTTTATTTTATTTTAAGTTATATTTGCTTTACTGCAGCATGCATTATTATGCTTACTTGGCATCTTGGCGATGCATTTGGCACGAAAGTTTGTTAACGAATTCACTAAGAAGGGTTTCCAAATGACATTTATGTTTCACGCTACCAAAATTTTTGAGTAAATGACACACAGGGGCCTTTTTTCTTCATTTACTCCAGTACTGGCAAATCCAAAATTTAAGTATTCTTCAGAATATTTTTTTTGATTTTATTTTTGAAACTCCTCTCGTCTCTGCACCTGTTAATGCTTCACTATGGTATAGTGCAGGGGTAGCCAACCCGCGGCCCACCTTGAATATTTTTGCGGCCCATGAGATTTATCACACTTTTGCAAAACATATTTATTTTATAATTCCCAAAGTAGTGGAAAATGTATTAAAAAAATACATATTATTTGCATCCATATATTCAAAAATTAACTGCCGAAATTATAAGAAAAAATTAACTTTGATTTTAAAATAATATTCTTGCGATTATATGACTGATATTGCCGGTTTTATTTATGAGTTTACAGTTATGAGTTCGCAGAATAATTAAATTATATTCTGCGAACTCATGATGCACGCATCTTGGAGCAGCTCACATAACAGGTTCTATGTTTCACTTTAAGTGATCTCAGTGACCATCCCTGGGTACGCACAGTTGATTGTTGATAGCAGAACAAACCAGACTCTTAGTTCAAGTTGTTAGCGTTGTTGGTTCAACTTACACCAGCGAATCGCTTTTTTCTAAAATGAAATTCACCCAACACAAAACACGCTGAAACATAATGGGCGCAACACCCATTACGATGTGCAAATACCCGAATGGAGATCGATTTGCAAAAGCTAAGTGAAAGAGTGGAGAAACAATATCGCACTAGTGAAATAAATATTTTTTAATGATTTCATTTTTTTTATTTCGTTTACATTTATATATTTGATTATATTAGTGTTATATATTTCTTTACGATGTACATTTAGCATCATTATTATTATATTATCTATGTTTACATGTAAGAATAATAGTAAACGCAAAAATAATAACTCATTATGTTTCAATTTTCCATTCCCAAAAAATGTCTATATAAGGTTTAAATCTAATATGGGGATATGACATTCTTCATGCGGCCCGCGGAGTTCGGATGCATTTCCAAAGTGACCTGCAAGATCATTTGGGTTGGCCACCCCTGGTCTAGAGTTTGCATACTCTCACTTAAAAATTTATCAGTAATTCTGTATAAATCTACTGCTATGAATATTTAATACCGTAAATTGTTATTAATACTCAAATTACAACATGCGTATTAATTGAACAAGATTCGATAGTGATGGCTAGAATCGAATGACGAGCAGCATTTATATACACTGGTGTGCAAAACTTAAGCAACAATGTAAAAGTTTAGCAGATAGCCATGAAATTGGAGAAAAGGAGGTCTGGCGATCAGTACAATGAACACGTAAGTCAGTAGAAACGTCATGCGTATGCAAATATCAGGAACGAAACGTCGGAGGCGACGTGAGCGTACGCAAAACGCGTGATGTCGGAGCGCGCAGCTCAACAGTAGAATAAAAGGAAGGACGGAGACGCAATTCAACATATTCGCTGCAAGTGCCAGTGAGTCAGTTCGTGAAATATGGCTAGAAGAATCACCTGGACGACTTCACAAGTGGAAGAATGATCGGAAAGATGGAGGAGGGGCATACGGTTACCAGTGTAGCTGCAGAGTTCGGAATCAACAAAAGTGTCATTTCACGTGCTTGGAAAGCGTTCCAAACCACAGGTACAGCTGTTAGAAAGGTTGGTGGTGGCCGCCCGAGGAATACAACTGCAGGGCATGACCGATATATCGTTCTGCTGACGAAAAGAGGCCGACAGCAGTCAGCCAGCGCCATTGCTCAGCAACTCTGTACAGCAACGCGGCGACAAGTGTCGCGGTTTACTGTGGCCAGACGTCCTCACAAAGTGGGCCTATTCGCCCGCCGTCCTGAACGCTGCCTCCCATTGAAAGTTGTCCACCGACACCACCGTTTACATTGGTGCAGAGAGCACAAAAACTGGACAACTGATCAATGGAGTCGTGTCCTCTTTAAGGATGAGAGTCGGTTCTGTACCAGAAGCGATTCTCGACGCGTTTTGATTTGGAGAGAGGTCGGGACCCCGTTTTATCCCAGCAACCTCAAGGAAAGACACCGTTATGGTGGTTCTGGAGTTCTTGTCTGGGGAGGCATTTTGCTGACTGGCTGTAAAGGGTTTTCTAAGCTTTTTTAAAGTAATTTTTAATTTTACAAACGAAAGAGCTATTACTTTTACGATGATATACAAATGTATTATTCAATTTATTATACATAATTCGATGTTACTCAATTTTATATACACTATTGATTTTTTTTTTTTTATATTCATGCCTAAAAATGTTTATTTTCAAAAATGTGTTGATCCAAACAGATCTGTGTATTTGATGTATTATTGAGTCTCAGCTTCATGTACATCAGGGAGAGCAATTTTAAAATAGAACTATTTTTTGTGCAATTATAGCATATAAAAACTTTGAAAAAATTACATAGGTACGGATCTTGCATCCACGCTAGCACGTCACTGACAATTCCACGATCTCCTTGTTAGCAATAAGGGAAAAAAAATTAATAAAATATTTAGAAAAAAATTTTTATTAATAAAAAATCTATTTTTTTGTTAAAAATGGATAGAAGATAAGACCTATTTTTTTTACATTCTCGTAAGGTAAATTGCAATATATGTTGCAGAGTCCCATAGATGGCGCCACATTACAGCCCAAACTCCTCTTCTAATATATATTGCTTTTGATTCGTATAGCATGTTAGTATTTCTTTTTTTCTTTAAAACCTCAGATGAACAGCGGAAAATACGCACGGGATCTGATGCATTTAAATAGTAACAAACCAACTCATCGTCTCTTTACCTATCAATAGAAAAGAAGTACTAGTTTCAAGATTTCGAACCAAAACCTATCCTTCTAAAGTCAAACTCAATAGATTTGGATTAACATCTTCTCCACTCTGCTCAAGATGCAAAACATCTGAAAACGAGAAACAATCCAATGCACTAAATATGGCGTATAAAGAGAAAAGCTTTTTGGATATGAAGTCTTATCCTATTCTTGGTTATTTGATATGAGCGACGTATCTTATTATAAAACTATATCACTAATTAATGTAACATGTGGCTTTATTGGAAATCAATCCATTACTAATTAATTTTCTACCATAAATTATGTAGTTAAAAAAAAAAAAAAAAAAAAAAAAAAAAAAAAAAAAAAAAAAAAACGCAGTTTTCTTTGTGTGTATTAATTAACCTTTTTGTATTGTTTAGTGACAGAAGTTCTGCACGACACCACATATCGGTGCTTCTTTAATACTTTTGGAATCAGTCAAATTCCACTGATTATCTGAAGATCCTTTTTTATTTGTATTATCTTTTTTTATTTCTTTTTTCCGATTTCTTCTCAAGAGTAATTGGATAAATTGAGATAAAGCAGCTAACGCGAGGCATAAATCTCAAAGTCAAGTTCTTTTTTTCCTAATGATCATTTTGCAATTCTGATTCCTAATTCCTCCTCTTTAATTTCTGGGCATTGCCAATGTTTTTTATTCTTAATATATACCCCTTACCTGAAATGAGTAGCAATTAAAGAGGCTGCTGCTTTATATCTAAATGACTCAAATATCTCAGGCCTCACTGACGGGTTAGTGATTTTTTCTGACTGCAAGTCGGCTCTGGAAGCAATTAAAAATGGAGATACTAACATCACTTCTGCTATAAATGTTAGCTAGAGACTCTACACTGTAGAGGCAAATCATGTCATCTTCAATGGATTCCTGCACATGTCAACATTGAGGGCAACGAATGCGCTGACTCTTTAGCCAAGGAAGCCAGGGACAATGATCAACCCAGGACTACCACCACACTTGCAGATGCTAACGCAGTTGCCGAAAGCCGACTCATTCCTCATAACTTTAAGAAGCCACTCATCACGGACTTCAACTGCACTAGGAAGCTGGCATCAGTTATTAGCCGACTCAGAACTAATTATTACAGAGGGATGAAGATTCTTCCAGACAAGACCAGGGAATACATCCCCTGCAGAAATTGCCGCAACGCTTTCCTAACACCTAAGCACATTCTAGAGTGCCCAGCACTCCCTCCCCATGTTTTGCAATTGGGTAGGGTGACAATCGAGGCCAACTTGAGAGAAGTCCTGTATAGTGCGGCCGCTATCGAGAAGACTTTTGACTTGATCTAACATTGATAATTATATTTTAAATCCATGGACACGATAACAACAACAACCTGAAATGAGACTATTAATGGAGATTGTACGCTGGGATCTTTCAGTATTTTTTTTTTTACCTTGTGTACTAGGGTTGATTGTTATTGTTATGCGAATGAGTGACTTGTGTTTGCCACATGTCGGAATATGATTAGCACTTTCAGGGACAACGAACCAGCTCGAATTTGAGTGTGGTTAGGGGGGCAAAGTTTGAAAGCTTAAGATACATCGATCAAGGAACAAATCTGATATACACAGCGATTATAATTAAAGTCCTACTTTCAAAAAGCTGCAAAAAAAGAACCATTCGTCACAATGAGTCCACATTTAAACTGGAGATACTTGAAGAAGGGGGAAACAGTACGGCATCAAAAAAAGCTCCAAAGTGTTTGAATAGATGGCGCTGTAAGCGGCGTAAAAAAGTGAATTCGGCTGCCAGTGATATTTTGAGTCGAAATTGCAATGTATGCAAATATTTAGAAAAAAAAATTCGGCATGAGTTGCACATGAAACCAACTGTAGTGTTCAATGTGCTTGATTGTTTCGGTATTTTAACGGAAAAAATGACTTCCTAGTCATTCGACAGTTGTGACACTGTTAGTGGAAAGCCCATCCACCATGGCAAAGTCATACCAAATTGGATGGAAAAAATCGGTGGAACTTTTTTTTTTTATGTCGTACAGTTTCCCCCTTTTTCAAGTATCTTCAGTTCAAATTTGAACTCATTGTGACAAGAGGTTCTTTTTTTAAACCATTTTGAAAGTGAGACTTTAATTATCCCCCTGCATATGCATTCAGTCTATTCTTTTTTATTAAATTTTATATAAGTTTCTATTTCACTGAAAACCTGGAAAGGTTTGCAATAAAATAAATAAATAAACACGAAAGAAAATATTTTTTATAAACATGATATACCCGATATTGGTTTAATAATTGGTTAATTTGTTCAATTTCAGCTGTAATTGAAAACAAAAATGGTTATTGAAATTTAATTTTTCTGATTTCTTAATATTTGCAACTAAAAATGTTTGTTTACACACACATATGCTGATCTAAATGCACTAACATTTGTTGCTGCTTGACATGTTTTCCATAAAATTTGTGACAACACCACACTTTTGATGATAAATAAGATCTTGACAATTAATGGAATTTAGATTGATGAATATTAGACTGATGATGATGACTTTATACTGAGGATAACAACTAAATAAATAAAATGACATGGAAAGAGCCGAATGTGTCAAAAAATATTTTTTTCCCTTACATCCTATACTTTAGAAGTTATATAAATTATTGTAAATCTGGAAAAGCTTGTAATAAATAAAAAATAAATAAATAAAATACTTAATTATTAATTATACGTTCTCTTTTCTATTAAACTTGGGTGTGATCAAGTTCCATTTTTTTTATCTTTTATCAAAATCTGGAAAGTTTAAAAAACTTTTTTAAATTAAAAAAATGACCTTTTATATGGTTTTTTAATTAATGGTCATATGTTGAGATGAATCATATGCCCGTGTACAGAAGGATTTTGAGAAACAATCCATTCCATTAACAGAACCGTATGATACTAGTGGATATTTAGATCTATTTATTCATGTATTATAGATCAATTGATCTATCTTATCATCTATCTATTTATTGGCTATTATATATAGTCGTATATATATATATATATATATAATTCTTCTGTACTTGTGTTTGTCACTGAACTCCTCCTAAACGGCTGGGCCTATTTTAATGAAATTTTGTGTGTGTGTTTGATAAAACATGAAGAATGTCTTTTATGCTATCCCCTTTGTTGTAAGTCGCCACCAGAGGGTGCTGCAGTCTATCCACTTCTATACTGTTCAACCAATCGCTATAAAAATTGGTAATAATATGTGTTTGAGCATGGAAAATAGATTCGAGCTATCCACTTCATTGCTACTTGCCACCAGAGCGTGCTGCAGCATTTCATCTTATAAGCCGCTTAAACGACATCCGTCAAAATTAGTAAATTAGTATTGGAACATGGAGAATATATTCTCATATGTAATTTTCTCCAATGCATTTTTTTTTCTGGCAGGACAACGTTCTACTAGTATATATATAGATATGTATGAAAGATATACAGGATGGATTTAAATCAATAAATAAATCTGTTCTGGAATATTGAGAAGTATCTTAAAAATTCTCCTCTAAATTTTATATATGCAGATTTCTTATATTTTATACATGAAAATTTATTACTTTTTATATAATGCTAATATATTATACTTTGTATAATTTTAAATAATGCAAATTATATTTTTATAACAGCTTTATAATTTACTATGTCAAATGGATACATAAAATATCCATTTATTACGTTCTGAATACCACTGTTAACAGTACAAAGAACAGAATATCATTTTTAATGACTTATTACAAGATTTTACATCTGCTATTGGTTCATTGGGATTGTCATCAATGCATTTCAGCCGCTTTCAGTTTCAGCTGCCTAGCACTGTTTATTGATTCAAATTTTGTGAAATAAAGTTCTAGAAATCTCGATTCAAGTTATTCCATCAGGATGAATGATTTTAGGTTATGTAATTTATTTTTAACACTATTAGTTATTATTAAAATTATTAATTAAAATCGGACTCCAATAATAATCAATATTACAATCAGACTCCAATAATAATAATTATAATCATTGTTAAAATCACTTATAATCATTGTTAAAATCACTCCAATAATAATCATTATTATAATCATTATTAAAAGACCAGACTCAAATAATAATCATTATTAAAACCAGACTCCAATAATAATCATTACTAAAAACAGACTCCAGAAATAATCATTATTAAAATCTGATTCCAATAATAATCATTGTTAAAATCAGACTCTAAAAAAACAAGTTATATAAAAAAAAAAAAAAAAAAATTATAAGTATTTCATTAAATTATAGTAAAATTATTTCAATTCCTACTTTTTTTCCCACCATATTGCAGAAAGTT
The DNA here is from genome assembly GCA_021605075.1 of Caerostris darwini. Taxonomy (NCBI): domain Eukaryota; kingdom Metazoa; phylum Arthropoda; class Arachnida; order Araneae; family Araneidae; genus Caerostris; species Caerostris darwini. The sequence continues at coordinate 195,446 of BPLQ01013948.1, read as the reverse complement.
CTTTATAAATAATTTTCAATCATTTTTTTAAGTTTATCTGACGCCATCTATTGGTAGATACATGCAACTTGAATCTAAAAAAAACTAAAATGAATTAATTAAATTTAATTACTGAATTAATATTTGAAAAAACTGTATTAACGTCAAGTGTCATCCACTACAAATTAAAAAAAAAAAAAAAAAAAAAAAAAAAAAAAAAAAAAATGTTTTTGAACTGGAGTGAATGAATAAAAAGTATTTTATGAATGATTAAAAATTTGAACAAGATATATATATATATATATATATATATAGGGAGAGTGTGAGCTAATAGAAGGAATTGAAAAAAAAATAAAATAAATAAAAATAAATAAATAAAACATTTAGAAAAATGAATTAACATTATTTAACAACTTTTCTATGCTATATCTGCTTTTATAAATCCCCCCCAAAAAAAAAAAAAAATTGTTTATTTATTTTTATAAATAAACAAATAAGAGTTCATTGAAAGTGTTGTCATTGATGAATCGTTTTCTGGCCTCCAATTGGCAGAAATAAGTCTCGTTTCGAAATCAAATAAAAATAAAGGGTTGGAAAACAGAGTAACTGCACGTGTTGTCAATTCAATCATTACGCATGAAGGTAACGATTTTTCTTAGTGGGTCGCTGCAATAAAAGTAATCTGCTTCTTAAAAAGAAGAAGAAGAAAAAATCTATTCCGCGCACATTGTTTTCGAAAAGGTCTTTTCTTTTCCAGACAACCTCCAGGGACAGCGAGGGAGTGCCCCCACCCCCTTCACATACGAAGTAAATATCAACAAACGATTTTTGATTAGCGCTGATGTAACCGCGGCCGGTCAAGGATGTTTCGGCTGCGATGTCACTGACTGGGAGTTGAGTTGTTTAGTCCTCTCTCCCACCGCTGACGTCAATTAAAACTTGAAAACTTGTGATGGAAGTTTCGTTGGAATTTCAAATGCGAACAGAATAGTGGTTTGCATTCAATCTTTTCAGCGTCTTGCAAGCCCGACTTGCTGTTGTTATTCTAATGCAGCTGGAAATACAGAGACAGTTATCTTTATGCCATAAGCAAGGACTGCACCGCTGTCATTCATTTAGCATTACCCAGGGGGCACACGTAGCTTGAAGATAGGCAACGGATGCGGGTAACACTACCCCCACAACGCTCTACGATCCTATTAGACCGGGACCTACGGTTTAAAGGGGATTCCGAACCACTCAAAAGCATCCACGGGAGTCGAACCCGAAACCTGGGGTACCGAGCACCAGAGCGCTAGCCACTCGGCCATCAGGCGTAGCCATGTTGTTATTTTCTATATTTTTATTACGCAGTAGGGATAGGGTACGAATCCGCCGGTGGCTTACTTTTCAGACTCTGGTTTCAGAAACGATCAGATTTGATGGCGATTGACAGGAGAGCACGCATCAAATCGCCTCGCATCTATATTCAGGCTGCTGTTGATGGGGATGTTGAATTCATGTTGCAAATGACAGTAACCCTAAAATTGTTCTGTCCTCATCACCTGCCAGCGGGCAGTTCGTGCCTGATTTGTGGCTCAGGAGCAATGTAGACACAATGGCGACTGTGACAGTGTAAAAGCATCGATCATTCTTGGTAGGAGTTTGTCTGGGAGCCTGATGACTGATTGGCTAGAGCTCTGGCGCTGGGTACCACAGGTTTCGGGTTCGAGTCCCGGTGGTACTAGGGATGTTTGTAGTGGTTCGGAATTCCACTTAAAGCCGTAGGTCCCGGTCTCATAGGACCGTAGAGCATCACGGAGCCAAGTCAGACATCTTCTCACCCACATCCTTCTCAAGTTGTAGAGGGGCAATCAGCTCTAGCCACAGTGATGTGGTATGGTGTAATAGTAGTAGTCTGCTGTGGGGATGTTGAATTCTTTCCACAAATATGGCACAGTTACCCTTAAAATGTTTTCCCTCATCATCTGCCAGAGCGCAGCTCACGCCTGACTCATAGTCCAGTAGCAATGTACTTAAGTTGAGTGCAGAAGGGTTGGTATTTGAATCCGCTTGTGGCACTTATTGCAGCCATGGTTTTTATAAGCGAAGAGACACGATGGCGACTGTGATAGTGCAAAAGCAAAGCGCATCGATCGTTAGACTGCTTGGTAGAGTTTGTCTGGGTTTTCTTTCCTACGATAGGTATATGTGGGTTAGTTACGCCTTAAAAGTTCTCTCCTGGAAGGTGTGTCCTCTAATCAATAATCGTCGGTGGGGATACTCAACACTCAGCAACAGGAACACATGTCCAGAATTGTATAGGTGACGCTGCGTACGGTAGTGCTGAAGTTTGGGCTCCCTTATTCAAGCTTTGAATGTCGTATGGTGAGCATGCATAGGTTCTCACACACTGAGTTGGCAGACATGCCCTTCATGCCCTTGTGTGCAAAAGTAATGGGCTAGAAGCAGAGCGACTTTAACGAGAAAGCCGCACCACAAGAAGCCACCGCTAACTGTTTGCGCATATTCAGAACATGTGTAGGATATCGGGCGGGCACAAGCTCTCAGAAGAAGCCTGCTGCTCAAATCCACGAAACTCCACGTTGTTTTGAATATATTCCGTATTCCAAGCGGGATCGATGCTGCTGTTTATGGTCGGGACTATTTTTTTCTTTTCTTTTAATCGTATGAGTTCTGTCTACCACTGACCCAGATATTAGGTATGGAGAAAAATGGACTTGCTTTGCAAAAGATTCTATAGAAGGATTTTCTTCTTTTTTTTTTTTTTGGCGAGGGATAGAGGTTATTTGTTTATATTGATGTCAACATAAAAAAAACCCCGATGTTACCCAACATGGGTAGATCTTAGAAGCGCCGAAATATACAAACTTTATCTCTTCTTTTAGGTTCCTTCAAAATATCTCAGAAACGACTGAAATGAGCGATTTTTCCATTGTTAATTGTTATAAAGAGGATTAAATACTCACTATTACAACGCTATTAATATTGACTATCACAACGTTTTTTGTAGTGCAAATAGTACGTGCGCAACAGTTTCGTTAAATTTGATTTTCATTGCGTTGCGACCCATTACGAATTCTGATCCCCAACTCTCGGTGTTGAAACCCATAGAACCGTGGCATACCTTACAATCATTATTATATCAGTAATAATTATTACCCATAAAATAATGGAGAACGAAGTTTATCTATTCTTTGATCATTTTTTTTTGTCCTTGACCTTCGACGTTTAATATTGGTTAATTTTTTAAAAATTCCTCTCATGCACTATTCTTATCGATTTGATTAAATTTCTCACGAGTATTTCATCCATAATATTTATTTAAATTTCTTTCACGAACTAATAATTAAGATATTAATAATAATTAAGCAAAGACCATTTTATAGACTATAGTGTTTTTATTGCTTAAGGGTTCTGCGATGCTTTTGTTCTTACATTAAATTCAAAATTCTATGGGAAACCTGTATATCGTCACAGCCGATTAACTTTTTTATTCATTATGTTAATGTACTTTTATCCAGATAATACGTTGAATAACGTCATTTTTATCAACGTCTTGAGTTTCTGAACATCATCCAAGTATTTATTCACATTCATTTATATTAAAATTTCGATTCTTTACATGCAAAACACCAGATACCATTGTATTGTGAGCACGCGTGTGTGTAGAGGGAGGGTTAAGGGGGAGTGCAGTGGGATGGAGGGGAGGGTCCACTAAAAGTTCGAAAATCGTCCGAGAATAAAGCTTTTAGTTAAATTTTAAGATGTATGAGCCATTCATTCGAAAAAGGAGCATTTTGAAAAAATCACTCGGAAAAGGCACTTTTTGACGCCGCAGCGAGTTCTCTATTCGCACTACACAACAACTTCGTAATAGTCAGTGTTGTAGAAATTTTAATCCTGTATTAAAACAGCAAGAGAAAAATAGTGACCATTTTTGTAAATGTTCGTTAAACCGCCACATTCGTGCAGGATGTGTCATTTTGCCTGATTATGGAGCTTCCATGTCGCGTTGTACCAGAGACAAATCACTCTGGATAAAAAATTTAAATGATTCAGATATGAACATAACTAATATGTTGAAGCAACATTCTGATCCTGCATGGGTCATATCAATATCCGACACAGTATTTCATCCTTCTAGCGACTCCAACATGAAAATTCATTGAACATTCATGAATTGAATATTCTTGTATGGATCGAAGAGCACAGCACAAAATAAAAATTGAAAGAAAAAAAAATTTAATGTGCTGGATCGATATACAGATTGCCCATAAAATTGAATTGAATTGAAAAGAACAAAACGCATAACAGCAATCTTAAACAAGCAGAGAAAGAAAAGTATTAATAAATCACACTCAGGCATTAAATTAGGTTTATCAATTATCGTTCAAAACTGAAAAAAAACCCCTTTAAATTAAAAAATAAACAATTTTAGAATTCCAAGCGATTTTATAAAACAATTCGTGAAATAAATTTAAACTTTTTTTATTTACAATGGCAAGTTTACAGGACATCAGATATCATAAAAAAAAATAAATACAAAGAACAAAATAGAAAACAAATGTTAGTTAATCCACTTAACTCAATCCAACTTAAGTTAATCCACTTATTTCAATCCAGATACGCTTCCCCAAAGAAACAGGAGGCAGTGCAGAACAGGAAGCAAGGTGAGGCATATCCATTTCTTCCTGGTAATCACGCAGGAGATAGAGAGGGTCAGGAGCCAGTTTAGTTCTGTGAAGGTGCTTGACATCAATATTGAAATTCTTAACAGTGTTTAATAAGTACTCTCTCTTGTTTTGGGAAATTCGCCTACTTTCCACTCTAAGAAGAATTCCAGAACTCTAAGAAACTCACACCGAGAGCTAAACTGAAGGCCATGTTTGTAGATCATTTTGCCGTATTAGACGTTGCCCGGAATGCACCACGAGGAGGTAGATCTACGTTGCACTCCGAAATTGAACCAAACCATTAAGAATAGTTCGAGTAAGAATAGCTTGTGAATGAAAATATACAAAATTAACCAATATGAAATGTTGAAGATGGTCAAGGACACACATACACACACACACAAAAAAAAAAAAAAAAAAAAAAAAAAAGGATAGAGGAAAAGGGAAAAACAATACTCAAAACAATATCAATACCAAAACCACTATCCAAAACAATGCCCATAATTTTATGGGTAACAAGTTGTAACCAGATATTTTATGGCAGGAAAAATCACACACGAGCCTGCTTTACAGTTTAAAAAGAGTATGTGATATCGCGTTTCTTTCATGATTCGGATGTTTTCTTCAAAAAATTATTACAAGTTAAATACAGATCGATGAATTCTACTTTGTACTGAAATAAATAACTGTGAACTATGATAAACGTAGGCGAAAGATGCGAGCAACGAAAATGTAACTAACAAATCTGAAATGAAAAAATCTAAAAGCTTGCAGTTCGATTGGTGTCGAATTATAGAAAATTTCGAAACATCGAATGCAGGATGCCAAAGTGCTTATTGTATTTCGAAAGGATAAGGGTAATATTTTGTACAAGGCTTAATATTTTGTGGTTTTCAGCCACCATAGCCCAAAATTCTCCCCGGAAGTTAATCTGTATTGAATAAACTCGGTTTTTTTTTTTTTTTTTTTTTTTTTGTATTGCCGTCAATATAAATCAAAAAGTCTTCTTCCTCAGCTTTTGCAAGATACAGAATATCTACTGATTGGGTTATACTTGTTCCATTTTCCTATTAAAGCGCTACAAACATGTTTTTGTTCTTGCTCTGTGTTTGCTATCATTTATGTACTCTTGGTGACTTTTACGGCCATGTATTTCTATATGAATATCGATGCGCTCTGCATCCCCTGTCAGTTTTTATTGCGGAGTTTCGAAACATTTTGTATAAATATTCCAGTTGCTTTTTCGTCTTTATCTTTTGTAGGGGCAGCTTGTGTATATAAACCTACATTTTTTTTTACTTTTTAAGATAGCTAGGTTGCGTTTTGTTCTTACATTCAATTCTAAATTTAATGGGTAACCTGTGTATTGGCCCAACCAATTATTTATTATTATAATTTTTTTTTAATATTTCATCATCTAAGAATTATTAGTTCTGCTACACGCAGAGATTAGGCTAGTACAAATATTATTGATTACTTAGGGATTATTTTTAAACTTAGAGCATTTCTTAATATATTGTCATTCTTGTATTAAGTTGCGCATACTCAATTTTGGGAGCTATTGTATTTCTTAAGTTAGTCATTCAGGGTTTTATAACTGGATTCTTTTAGGCTGCATTTGTAATGGTTTAGAAGGTGGGCTTATTATTTAAATTTTGGTTATTTATCGTTACTGATTTGCAATGTTTTTCAATCCATCAGTGTATATGTTTCGTGATCATCACTTTTGTCACTGCAGGTAATGTGCGCTATTATTTCTTATTTCTGGATCTCTTAATTTGAATGCTATTGTCGAAGAGAAGGTGAAAGTTTTGCAATACGAATCTTATTCTGTGACTTTGTTATACATACCGATCATGCTTTTAATCAATGTCAGATGTGATCTCTTTGTGCTTTTCCATTTCCAAGTACTTTTGTCGTAACCTGTATATTCTGATTTGAATGAATAATAGAGGACTCGAACGGGAAGGATAGAAAGAAGGAACGAATGAAACATCAGAACCACTGGACAAAATACAGAATGGGTTGGACAAAACATAGGATGAGATCCACGCGATTATCTTTTAGTGCTCGTGAAATATTTGGCACAAAAAAAAAAAAAAAAAAAAAAAAAAAAAAAAAAAAGAAAGAGAGAGAGAGAGAGAGAAAAAAAAGAATATTATCTTTTATTTTAGAGGAAATGAAATAAAAACTGAAGGAATATTCATTGCTTACAGTTATGTTGATTTTCTTTCAGCTGTTTTTATTTCCACTATTGCCACTATTTGGAGTTTTGATGAGATGAGATTTCCCTGTTCATCGTGATGTTTTATGCGGAACGATGAAACCATATCATCGCACTAAAATAGCCATTATTTTATCATTTTCTTTATATGGATAGGCTTTCCTTTGGGGCTTGAAGGCCGAGCGACTGGCGTTTTGGCCCTCGGACCAACAGCTTTCGGGTTCTTGTCCCGGAGATGCCATGGATGTCTGTAGTGGTTCGGGATCCACTTTAAACCGTAGGTCCAGGTCTAATATGACTGTAGAACGTTTGGCGTAGGGCTGACATCCGTACCCAGTAAAAAGAAAACAACACCTCATGTTCCGGAATCTATCAGTAGTCAGAAGCTCATGGTCCACCATTGGGGTGTTGCGCCATTGAAGGAGAAGGTTTTATTTTATGTATACCCGAATAAATCTCTGATGGGTTTAAAGGGAAGCCCTTTGGGAGGGCTTTTAGGGGAGGGACAGAACGCAAATTCTCTATCCGATTTTTTTAGCATAAGAGAAAATATAAAAACTATTTTTTCTTCCTCTTGTATAACATTGGCGAAACTCGTGTTCCGCTTACGTGTGTCACGCACAGTCTTCTGATCGACTAATGGCTAACACTACTAACACTGATGGCAATAAGGGATGAACAGTGCCTTCCGGGAGGACTTTCAGGGATCACTGCATCGAATTTGCTTGTCGTGAGGGAGAAGAACCCGGTATCCATCGAGATACGAGCAATGGCATGGCACCGTAATATGCATGTCATTGTGGCGGAGATGCTATCATGCGCTACAGTAGTACAGCGACATCCTCAAAGAAGTATCAATTATGTATGGTTAGTAGATCAGTGCCATTTTGTAGCGAATAGCAGAGCTAACAATGTAAATTGTAAATTTTACAATGCCAATCAAAATTTACTCTGGCGAGCCGGTATTGACCCGCGGGCCGTAGTTTGGATATCCATGTCTTAGAGTAATGTGTCCGAATGACTCGTTTGAGTCCGGAATAGAAAATAAATGTTTGCTCGAGTCAATTCAATAGGATATACGAGTATGAATCCACATTTACACCGATGGCTCTGCATGTGATGGAAATACTAGTGCCAGTCTCTATTGTAAAGGATTTTTTGAGGAATCATATGCAGTTGGTCTCAATGCCTCCAATTTTGGTTCAGAGATTTTTGCCATAAGCAATGCAATTTTGAATCTTCTTGGACTAACTGCTAATCTTAATAAAACAGTTAAAGCTGCAATCTTGACAATCATCTCCTATACACCTTCTGATTGCTTCTTTGTAGAAGAGGCTAAGATAAATCTGTCCAATGCAATTGATTCTGGCTGGGAGATTGTTTTTCAGTGGATTCCCAGCATTGCGGGGCGCCTGGAAAGGAAAAGGCCGACCTCTTGGTCAAAAATTGTTGTAAATTACCACAGCCACAATTTCCTTTACCCTTTCATCAATTTAGTTCTGAGGTAAAGAAGAAAATAGACAGACCCTTAAAACAAACTTTCAAACTCCTTTTAAAACTGATAAAACGTGGAATATACTTGTTTCATCACCCATCCCAATGGGTTTGGCCCGTGCAGTTTTTACAGCACATTTCCGATTCTCGACAGGCCATGACTTTCTTAATAAACACTTGTACCGCATGTGAGTAGCTACTCATGATGTCTGTCATCAGTGTTCGTCGCGGTCTGGTGGCCAAGTGACTAGCGCTCTGACCTTGGGTACCACAGGCGTCAGGTTCGAATCCTGGCAGTGGCATGGATGTTTGTTAGTGGTTCGGAATCCACTTTAAACTGTAGGTCCTGGCATGTTCAGCCCTCTTGCGCACAAGATGACCTTAGAGCGACAAGCCAAACCAATCTGTGTTAGTCATGTGAACCATGAACTTTTTAAATTTGACAACATGCACTGCGCTTGATTTTATGACTTTTAATTCTGATAACTTTGTCAAGGCTAAATTTTATTGGGCTGCTAGAGTTCTTATGCGGATGTCGCTACAGTTTGATGTAGGAGGAACAAATAAAAAAAAAGAAGGATATACAAGTTTAATTGGGATAATCCGTTAGGGGTTTTAAAATAAATAAATCGCCACTTTTTCTTTATTCACCTCAAATGATTTTTATTCGATTGCGATCTATTAAAATCGCCACTGGTGTCCTGAATGGGGGCCCCTTCTGGCTGGAGCGAGGCGTGGCCTTTGGCCGGCGGTGCTCGAAGAGCGAAAAGTGAAAGGACAGAAAGCGATTACCCGCTGGGCCATGCTCATTCCAAACAACACGCACACGCACTCGCAAAATAAAAAAAAAAAAAAACGGCCTCTTCGAAAAGGAGGAATCGGGGTTTTCGGACGCAAGCGAAATGTAGGTCGTCCCACTGGCAAGGCGAGTCGGCGGTTTGTCAACGCTAGACCCGCTCTGGATTACGTGCACGCAGGGACGGATACCGTCGACGCTTCGATCCGACATCTTCCTCGCCGCTCTGCACGGCATCGCCGCTCTGGATCCTACCCGGCCGCTGGAATGTCGTGAGTGCGCACTGAAGACCGCGATGGAAATGATCGGTGAGTAGTATGCCACCTCCGCACACAAAAAGGAGATGTTTCGGAAATAGCCATTCAGCGCATCAGTTCAAGGCTTGACCTTCGCGCGTTGCCCAACGGATTGTTTAACACTTTGTTTTGTCTTTAACCTTTTCGCGGGTTGCAGCAACGCGCCGAGTGGCTATTTTCGAGTTTAGATAGAGAAAACGATTTTCCTTGAGGATTCATTTGTTTACAGTTTTGGTCTAGATGCAAATCGGACGTCTTTTGCAACACTTCTGTACCAAATGCATATATGGGTTACGGCTTCATAAAAGTGCCATCTGTTCGGTTCTTTTTTTTTTTTTTTTTTTTTTTGTGCTAATTGTCAAGGAGAAAGTGGACGAGGAAATCATAAAATTTTAATTTCCAGCTTTTTTGTTTATTACTCATAAAGTAGATGGATTTTGTTTTGGGGTTTGTTGTGTCTTTGACCACTTTCAATTTGGACATTTTCACCGAAATCCATAATTTTTTTAAATTTCCTTTCATGAACCTTTTTTCTTAAATTTCTTTCATGAATTTTTTTTTATTCATAATATTTATTTAAATTTCTTTCACGATTTAATAATTATATAATTAAATAAAGTAAAATTATTCTTCAAAGATCGTCTGGTGAAAGCTAATACAATTTTATTTCAAAGTGAAAATGAGATTTATCTAGAAAAGAAAATCGTTTGGATTTCTATACTTTTTATATTTTTTTAATTTAAAATTGCTCTAGTGCGTTTTGTTCTTACATTAAATTCTAAATTTTGTGGATAATCAGTATAATGGGCTAGCAGATTAAAATTTTTCTTAAATTTCTTCACACGATTTTTTTTTAATTCATAATTGTATTTCTTTCATGATATAATAATTATATAATATAAAAATATTCTTCCAAATTCGTTAGGTGAAAGCAAAGACGATTTTATTCCAAAGTCAAAAGGAGATTTTTTAAGGAAAATAAAAATCGTTTGGAATTCTACATGTTTTTTATTTTTATTTTTTAAGATTGATGTGACGAGTTTTGTTTTAACATTCAATTCTAAATTTTATGGGTGAGTTAAGTAATTATATTTGTTATAAGTTATCCAGCCGATTACATTTTTTAAACCTTTTTAATTTTTTAAATTTCTATTTTATATTACAATTTTTTAATCAACAAAGCTTATTGAAATGAATATGTTAACTATAACGAGTAATAATGAATCTTGTAATATAATGAATGTTTGTAATAGGATAGGAAATGTGGACAAAAAGCAATTTCTTTTAAAAGAATGTTTATATTTAACTGAGAATATATTTTATAGATGGATGAACAGATCGATTTTTATGCATTATAAATTTATGATTACAATCTTTTCAGAAAAAAATTCAAGAAAAGTTATTAATATTTAAGTATGAAAAAATTCATGTATTCAGAACTATATTTGTTTTATCATGTATTTTTTCTATAGAAACTGATTTCCATAATTAATACCATTGTATTGTTCTGCTTTTTATTTTATTTAATGTATTTCTTTAAAACCATTACAAAACTCCTTTAAACTTACATTTTTATGTTTTTTGAATTAAAATTTTATGTTTTATATAATGAATTGCTATTGTTCTAATAACATATAGCATGGTATTTTAAACATAATCATTTCAAGCAATTATTGAGGGTGATTATTTTAGGATAAACAAAAAATTCGTCATAGAAATAATAATAATATATTAATAAATTAATTAATTTGGTGGTATGTGGGTGATTTAAAATTCTACATTAAGTGAATGATAGTGACTGATAATTCAAACATAAAATTTTACTGATTTACCTTTTTACGTTTTTTAAATCAAAATTTTATGTTTGAACAAATCAATTAGAATTGCACTACTAACATATAGCGGGGGATTTTAAACATAATCATTTCAAGCAATTATTGAAGGCGATTATTTTGTGATAATTAAACGAAAAATTCCTCAAAGTAGTAGTAATAATAATAATAAATAATATATAAAGTAATTTGATGGTATGGAGATGATTTAAAATTCCACTTTAAGTGAATGATAGTGACTGATAATTGAAGCATAAAATTTTAGTCATAAACTTTTGATTGGGATTCAAGGAGATAGTTGTAATAGTTTTAAAGAAATATGTAAGCAGAAATCTGAAAAATACAGTTACATTAATTATAGAAACATGATCTTTGACATGTTTTAATAAGAAAAAAACCCAGTTTCTATCAAAGAAAAGGCATATATTATACTAAAAAAAAAAAAATTTAAAAAAAAAAAAAAAAAAAAAAAAATTATTATTTTGATTACAACGTCCACTGTCCTTCTTAAAATAAGTTGTATTGCTTATCGTAGAAAATAGGCAATATTCTTAAAACTCAGATTTATTTCACGAGCAAATTATACAAGCAATTAAAATTTCGTTGCATTATTTTAGAGACCTTAATATAATTTCCCCCGTTTTTGTTGAGACAATTTTTTAGTTAATTTTATCATTATTATTATTACTTTAAATTAAAATTGGTAATACAAATTCGATTTTATTTTGTGAAACAGTTTGGTTTTTATCAAATTAAAAAAAGAAATACTTAATTATGACTAACCAAAAACAAATGATTATATTATGACTGTCTGCTAAAGTTATCGTAATGCTGAAAGACATTAGAGAGTTTTTGCATACCGTATTTTGGACGTTCGTTAGCTTTTTCTCCCTAGCGCGAATGCTCATAGGAAATTGCGCATGCGTATCTGTAATAGTGTTTCCTATGAGCATGCGCGCTAGGGAGAAAAAGGTAACGGACGTCCGAAATACGGTATGCAAAAACTCTCTATTTTTTCACAATTGTGGCGAAGCCTCTATATTTATTTCTCTCTCAGCCGTTAGTTTTTAAACTGTCTGGCTTATGAATATTAGGCAGAACTGATATACCTTCTTAAATGATTTAAAATATCGGGTTAAGTGTTCATATTTCTATAAAGCAGTTTTTTAAAGATAGCTTGTGGCACGCCGAATTGAAAATCTAGTCCATATGACCGTCCGCCAAAAATAGCTACAATCCTCGACTCACCAAGGGTTGTCCAAAACCAGGGTCACATTCTCCTCCCCCTCCCCCCTCCAAAAAAAGAGCGAGAGAGAGATTTTATGTGGTCATTTATATAGTATATTTTGAAGTTGGCGGGAGGTGTACTGGGCAATTTCAATAGTGGTTGTGAGAATACACTTATAATAGAGTCCATCAAAATATGTGAAATTCGTAGCTGATATATTTTGCCCAGATAAAAATTGCTAGTTTCTCTCAAAGGAGTTCATTGGCACAACAGGCTCAAGATGTCTGCTTACAGGTAAATTTTGAGAAAGAGATTTTTCTTTTTACGAAGTAGAGTTGTTAGTTATACGCTCAACTGTTATATTAGATCAAGACTTACAGTTTAAAGTGAATTTCGAATCATTACAAGTATTAATGGCATCGCCGGGACTCCAAACCTGTGGCACCAGCCGCCAGAGCGCCGAGACTGGCGGCCTGATGCCGATTGGCTAGATCTCTGGCCTTTGATACCACAGGCTTCAGGATCGAATCCTGACAGTGGCAGAGACGTTTGTGAGTGGTTCGGAATCCATGTTAATTTGTATGTAATTAGTCTGAAGTGTGCGTAAAATGACCATAGAGAGACAATCCGAATTGGCACTGCAGTCCATGGTTGGGAAAGGCCGTGTGCCTAGTGGCAGATTTTGAAACAGGAGATGTTTTCGTTTTACGGGGGTAGGATTATCAGTCCTACTCTCTACAGTCATATGAGACCGGGACCTACTGTTTAAAGTGGATTCCATGGCACCGCCGCGTCTCGTACCCGAAACCTGTGGCACTCGCCCGTCAGGCCCCATTGTTGATTAATATTCTTTTGAAGAAGTTTGTTAGGGATTTTGTTTAAAAAGTGTGAAGTGATTTTTACGAATAAATTCATTGATAGTTGAGATAGTGAGGGAGGGGTTGATGTTTCGGTAGAAGCAGGACACATTAGCAGCCATCTTATAGAAGAATCTTATTTCCAATTGTTTGGATGATTTTGAGGTTAGTTTTGGCGTCTGAGTCCAAGACTGGGTTTGCGTGTGTTAGCTAACTCTTGCTTAGTGACCATTGTTATAGTTAGTGCAGATAGAAAAATAATGTCAAGAAGTGGATCACCTCTGGACTGAAACATGAAACCATTCAAAATGACAAGAGAGAAATGTAAAAAGGTACTGAAATCTAAAAATGCAATGTGCTTTCTTTACCTTTTTTCAGTATAAATTGTACAAAATAAAAAAAAGGAATTATCTGTGAAATAATTAGCGCAGTCCAGAAAGATTGTTTTTGAGGGTAAGTCGAGCGTGAAGAATTAGCGATCGCCGGTAGTGTCCACTTGGACGTGTGACATGCTATCTGGGTTGAAGCAGACACACGAATGCCACGGAAGGCATTCAATCAAAACTATTTTTATTTCTTCGCATTGCATAACACCGCATGCATCATCTCGAGCAGGAATAGCTTTGTATTTCAATTTTTTTTTTTTTTTAAATATTGTTTAAACAATGGTTAGTGTTGATTAAGCGTGCCAGCCAGCAAAAAAAAAAAGAGTGAAAATGTCAATCAAAAATTTCGTTTTTATGATAGTTTTCAACCTCCATGAGTTGTTGGGATTGATATGGATTTTAATGAAAATACGAATAATTTTATTCGGATGTAAAAAAAAAAAAATTGCTATATGAGATTATTTAGTACATTTTAATAATTATATCTAGATTTTTTTATGTAGCGCTCTGGTCTTTGGTAATTTAAACTTCAGGTACGATTGCTGGCGGTGGCATGCAGGCTTGTTAATGAATCGGAATCCATTTGGACTGTAGGTACCGATTTAATTAGTCTAAAGACCGAAGAACAATAAACCAAACCAGTTTTTTTATGACTGTGGTTTTTATTTGGATTTAATTTTAGTTGAAGTATTTAAGCTTCGATCGAGACAAACATGAATTCGATAATGACGCATTGTTGTTCATATAATTGGGATTGACATGGAAACAAAGCTGTTGAATTTTTCTGTCACTTACGCTGAAAAGACAGGAGTTAAGGGATAAAAATTAAGGGAAGGTAAGGGAAAACTGTGATTTCTTAAAATGTTTAATAATTTTTTTATACCACATGTGTGGGTGATTATAATGGGATCTGATAGCCGAGTGACTAGCGCCCTGGCTGTCGATACCACAGGGTTCGGTTTCACGTTCGATCTCCTGGGGTGACATGGATGCCTTTAGTGGTTCGGAATCTACTTTAAATCGCAGGTCTCGATCTAACAGGACTGTTGGGCATAGGGTGATAATCTTACTCCGTAAAAGAAACCATCTCCTGTTTCGGAATCTGCCAATAGGCAGACAACCATTCCTACACGCACAGTTGTGCCAGGGAATTATTTATTTAGGGTGATCATAATAGTATTTATATTTAAATTTTGAATTTCTGAAATTAATTCTAATTGAAGAATTTTATTTCTTCAATTAGAATTAATTTCAGAATCATAAACCTTACATCATCCATTGAATGAAAAACTTGTATTAGAATGGCATATCTCCAATGTTTATTTTAAAGCTTCCTTTTTGAGTGATTATAAATATTTCCGCAAGCTTTTCGTTTCTTTGTGTATAGCTTTAAATAATTTAATGGACTGGCTGAAACTATCTGCCAGGATTTAATTAAATAATGAATTATCTTCCGTGTATACTCATATCTTATTTGTATCTTTTCGGAGTGTCACTTGTGCGAGTCTTCACTTTTAATTCTGGATTCAAACGAATCTTTTAGATTACTTAGTAATAATCCACAGAAAACACGTGATATCTTACGCCTGACAACAGTCGTTCTCTCACGATTTCATGATGTTTTTTGCACATTGGATCAGACGTCATTCAGCAGCCAAAAGATTGGTGAGTTGCGGATTGCTTATTAAAGATTTGCATTGACTGTTCTTTATGTTGCTTTGAAAAATATTCAATGAGCGAATGATGATAGCAGTGATGTATCTGAGAGGGTGTCTCGAAACTTGTGGAAAAGGAAGAGTATGATGATCGTTCTAATTTTAAAGAGTCATTCAAATGGCTCTATTTATGCTCGCCTTTTTGTAATGAAAGATAAAAAAAATTGGATAAAAACTTATGGATCATAATAAATCAGATTTTAGTCAAAGATATTATATTTAAAGAAAAAAAATTAGTCTATAAGGGGTTAAAATGCAATTGTGAAAGGGACGCTGCATCAGTATTCATTTAAAAAAAAGAATTTTATTTCATTTTTCTTTATATAAGTACGAAAACGCATGCACAAAAAAAAAAAAAAAAAACGGTACATTTTTCTGAATTTCTTACATTTTTTGTTTCTTATTTGGCAACATGCCATCAGTACAAACAAGTGAACGGAAGCAGAATCACTACAGAACTGAAGAAAAACATTGACGAACGTTAAAGAAAAAAATAATGCAATTGTTGAAGCGTATAGAGAACACGATTGATCCCAATCTATTGTGTCGTCGTCAAAGGGACTGATTGTGGCCGAGAGAAAGGGATTTTTATGATTATGACGTGGAACGAATTAAATATTTCTTTTAAGAAATAGTGTCTACAGATGTGGTTAGGAAGGAATTCAGTTCGTAAATCGAGGTTTGACTGCCATTTTTTATTCTGGTAGGCCTTGGTTCTACTTATGTATGCCACGGATAGCTGACAGACGAGGCAAGAAAGGTGAAGATTACCTTTCATGTGTAACTGCCATCCTTTTGCATATTTTAAGGGTGGGACACCAGGAAAATTCCCAACAAGTAACCTAATTGACAATGGGAAATGTTTAACACACGCTGCGATTTTTTCTGGAAATAGTGACTGCAAGGAATCTCACCAGAGGTTTCAAACTCCTGCATATTACCATTGGGCTTGCGGCTTTAATTAACTAAATTAAATTTAAATCATAAAATTCGATTAATTTTAAATCATAAAATTCATAAAAATCAAATTAACTTTTAAATCATAAAATTCGTAAAAATCAATTTAAATTTTAAATCATAAAATTCGTAAAAATCAATTTAAATTTTAAATCATAAAATTCGTAAAAATCAATTTAAATTTTAAATCATAAAATTCGTAAAAATCAATTTAAATTTAATTATAAAATAAAATTTAATTTAATTCATGAAATTTAATTAAATTTAAATTGTAAGATTCAACTAAATTTAAACAGTAAAACCCTTAAAATTCAATTAAATTTCAACCATGAACTTTAGTTAAATTTTAAATCGTAAAATTCAATTACATTTAAATCGTAAAATTCAATATTGTAAATTTATTTATCAATAAAACTTGCTTAGGTACATATATTATCCAATTTTATTTTAAAAAAAATTAGAATCATCTTTGATGATAATATTTCTCATATTTATTTTTTTAATTCAAATCCTCACTTTTTATTTCACTTTCAAGTCAGTAATGAAGATATAATTTCTTAAATGCAATTGGATTTCCGTCTCATTTCTCCAAAACATTTCTTGCCAAGATTTCAATATTAACTTTCAAAAATTATCGTAAAATATGAATTAAGGTGCAGGAGAAATTAGATTAAGAAACTTTCAGATATTTTATTACATTGCTGTTAGGTAATATCCAGTATGTAAGTGACGAAAAGTGTTTTGAACATCTTATCTATCATATAAAAGGAGGTAATAAACGAGAAATATAGTGTTTCGATCGAAACTATGTACACTTCATTGCTATAAGCTTTTTGTACTATTTCAGTCTCGCGTCTCTGTCAATGAACTCTAATAATAATGTCTCAGAATAAACTCGTGTGATTGATTTTTAAAGATCAATTCAAAACTTTGAATATTATTTGGTGACATTTGAGAAACAAAGGTTATTGCAAATTGAAACAAGGAGTAGGGAGATTCGATTGACAATAGTTACAAGGTAAGAAAGGTTATCTTTCTGATTTTGTATAGATTTCCAACTTAATGGAAACTGGAAAACATTTCTCATATAAAAGAATTTGTTCCTGCAAAATAATAATAATAATAATAATTCTGTGGAAAATACTTTAATATATTGATATGATTTAATATATTAATAATGTTTTTATTACAGTAACATTACAATCGCTGGAATAAAATTATAGTTGTAACATTAACAACAATCCTATTGAGATAAGGATTAGCAATTTTAATTTCTAGTCGGAAAAATACTTAATTAATATTACAGAAATATCTCCGAAATACAAAGAAGCAAGAAAGTGTTTTTGATAATATGAACTAATTGTAGAATGTTCTAAATATTTCAAATGAACCTAAGTGAAAAAATTCATAGCTTTTGAGGATAATAAATTAAAATCCACAATGGCTTTACAGAATTGGTTGTAAACAAATCGTTCTAATACCGAAGTCATGCTGAAATTTCAAATGTGTTTGATCAAGAAGATTCAAACTGAGCTTTACAAATATTCCATGGATGGCTGTTTATTTTACTTTATAACAATAATATTTGCTTATTATATTTCCATGAACCAATAAAGGACGTTAATATCATTTATCACCGTGAAATACGATAAAAATTTGTTTTGTAAGATTCCGAAATGAGAACAGGCACTTATTGCGAGATCACATAATGCAATTTAAGAATGCGAGGGTTGTGTGCGTGCAAGGAAACAATAGAGAGTTTTTGCATACCGTACGTTAGTTACCGTAGGACGTCCGTTAGCTTTTTCTCTCTAGCGCGCATGCTCAGTTTCCTATGAGCATGCGCGCTAGAGAGAAAAAGCTAACGGACGTCCTACGGTAACTAACGTACGGTATGCAAAAACTCTCTATTAACAGTCATCATACCAATTCGTTTGAGTAGTGAATCCTTTTTTCGTTCAGATAGAAAAGATATCCAAATACATGAATAAATAATGCATTCGCAAATAAAATCTGATTTGTTGGCTGCCACTGCTTTTGGCCCAGAGGCAGCATGTACGGCTAGCGGGCACGAGGTTCGAATCGGCATAGTTGCAGTTACTGCTTTCTGAAACGGGGAAACTCGATGGCAAGTGGGGCAATACATAGGCAGTCGGGATATCTGGTAGTAGTTTTCGTATTTAAAATTTATTGTTGTTACAAATGAATTGGTCTATCATGTTCCGATCAGTAACGGTGGTGAGCGATTCCAAATACAGCAAGCCTACACACTGTCCAGTGGGAGTTTTTGAGATTCTCTCACCGTACGACACTCAAATGTGTAGTAGGTACCCCTAAAAGTACTCCCGGTAGGCACTCATTAGCCCTTCAATGGGCTGAAGCCCCCACCCCCATGTTCTACCCTCGCCTTTCTAACGAGGTGTGTAGGGTGAGGAGAAAAGAAAGGGGTACTGGGATGAGGGAATGACAAAAAGAGAGAAAAGTCACTGCTTCTGGAAGGGAGCCGTGGTGATGGTGATAAAACGACATTGGAATTTTCGGGGTTGTCTGCAATACAACACTCATATGCAGAAAAGTTACCCCTTAAAGTCTTCCCAAAAGGCAATGTTTTTCTTTCATTTCAGGTTCACATAAGTAGAACACGAGTCTTAATATGTGAAAAAAAAAAGTATAAATTCATCAGGTTCGCCCCCTACTATATTTTACATTCCCGTTGTTTATCCAATCATCTACTATTACTTTTTTACTTACTACTTTATTTCCCTTAATTTATTTCTATATTTTACTACTTTTTACGGTATAGCTCTTTGAAATAGTTCTATAATTTTAATTAAAGCAACAAGTGTAGAAATTAATATTATATACAGATTTCTTATTAGTTTAATACGAGAATATTTTTTTGTGTGGGAATATTTCTTATATAAATTCTTATCGCTTAAATATATATAAGAAATATTCCCACACAAAAAATATTCTCGTATTAAACTAATAAGAAATCTGTATATATATATGTTCATTATTTTAATGATTTCAAATATTCATTGAATTGAATAGTTTAGAAAGACCATTGTTTTATTGCAAACACTTTTTAAAAATTTGTTTAAATATATATATATATCGCTATGGATCTGAGGGTTTCGCTACTTTTAAAAGAAGTTACTAGTTAATGAATTTTATCTGGTCTCAGAACTTTCTTTTTAAGTAGGGTTTCGTTATTGGCTGATTGCGATCAGTTTCTAAAACGGATTTATTTACTTCTGTTGTCGTTTTCCTCAACTTGTTTCCCATTCTTAATGGCCGGGTGTAGGTGTGCGAGTAATGGCTTCCCATTGAAACCTTCCGAGATCTATGGGCTCCCGATTTGTAGGGCAAACCAACACTCGACTCCTCCTCAAGTTACTGCCGTTGCAACACACGAGGAAGAAACGAAATCCTTCGATGACATGAGCTGGACCGTGTCGGAGAAAGTGTCTTCCTTCCCTGGGGCAGAGCGTCGCTGAAGGTAGGAGGAAAAAATTAAATGATTTGAAGCAATGTCAGCAACAAAACTTTCAACTTTATAAATTGGTGGGTTCTGTTGTGAATATACATATTTTTTGTTAGTAATGCAGTCACATTTATGATGAATATATCGTGAAATTATCGATAATTCCCCAAATTATTTATCTATTGATTAATAGGTATCCAAATTTATAAGAAAGTTTTTTTTTTTTTTTTAAATTTTAAACATCTCATTTTAATTTTTATAAAAGATGCATTATTGACTTACTTTTTTTTTTCTTCTAATGCAGCTGGCAACTAAGCGTGATCTTCGCCATAAGGGCTGCGCCGATGTTACTCACTTTGCATTACTCAGGAGGGCGCGTGTAACTTGATGGTAAGCCACGGACGCCGAGTAACAATGCCCCCGCAGCGCTCTACGATCCTATTAGGACCGGGATCTACGGCTTAAAGTGGGTTCCGAACCACTACAAACACCCATGGCAAAGCCGGGATTTGAACCCGATACCCGTGGTACCGAACGCCAGAGCGCTAGCCATTCGGCCATCAGGCCCCCTATAATTGACTTAATCGATATTAAATAATTGATAATTAAATAATTAATAATTATATAATTAATAATAATCGATATTAATTAAATGACTTAATACTATTTCCCGAAAACTGCCGCGGTCTGATGGCCAGTTGACTGGCGCTCTGGACGTTGGTACCACAAGCTTCAGGTTTGAAACCTGGAGGTGGCATGGATGTTTGTGAGTGGTTTGGAATCCACGTTAAATAATAGGTCCCTGTCTAATTATCCTGGCGTGTGCAAAAATTGAACGTAGAGCGGCCAACCAAACACTGGTTTTTTTTGTCAGAACCTAAGCCATCTTTTTTTTTGTAATTAAATAATAAGTAATTAATAATTAAATAATTAATGATAATTAAAATAAAATAATTAAAAATTAAAATAAAATAAAATAATTAAAAATTAAAATAAATAAAATTAAATTAATAAAAAAATTAAATAAATTAACCAAACAAACCTTTGTCCAAACCTTTTTTCTCGAAATTTTCCTCTCAAAGGACCAGATGTAATCCAAGTTCTTAGTGTTTAACGTCCGCCTTTCTGTCGCATAAGTGACAATCGGTCTTATTAGAGTCCTATATTAAATCAAAAGTTTTGTTTTTCGTGAAATAAATCTATTTTAGGTTCTAAAGATTCATTAACTTTAATGAAATCCACTCCATTTCAAAAAGATAATTACCATTACAACTGCATTAATACATTATACTCCATGATGTTAATATATTTCTTTATGTTAATGATAACGCAACGACTTTCTTCATTTCGATTATGTGGTGGTTCAGTATGGTGTTTAAGCCATCAGTTTCGGATCGGCCTTGTTTTACGGACACAGACAACAACTCATGAACTAATTGTGAAATTTCATTATTGTACTTCCTCTTCATTGACGCTACAGCCCCATGGTGGGCCAAGGCCATCTGCTCACTGGCAGATTTCAAGACAGGAGATGTTTTCTTTTTACGGGGTAAGGTTGTCAATGTTTATAAGTTTAGTTTAGGAATAGTTATTGTTCGGTTCCTCCATGTTAACGAGGCATAGTCTGTGTTCAAGAAGTGATTTAAATGCTTTAGCTATGTACAGGGAAACTTTTTGTTTCTGTAAACAAACTTCAACTTGATTTGAAAACACTGCTCCGAAAACCTCCAACTTAGGCTCATGACCTGCCTGACGTCTGGTTCTTAAGCGATTTGCTTGTTTGTTATTTCACCAAGTGGGCGACAACATGGAACAGTAAGAAAATAGAGCGCGTCACCCTATTCTAAAGGAACAGAAAGTTGGAACAATAATCTTACCGGTCGAAAATCTTAAATCTTTTCGTATTCAAGTTGGCGCTGTATGGTAGATTGGTTTCTTTCCCCAGAGTGGATTTATTTAGAACAGTAAACATGTTAACAAAGCGATTCTGAAAATTCCGAGAAATGGTGAAACTGCTTTCAAAAACGAGAGCCCTCGATGGTGATTGCGACAATGTGTCAGAGATGAGACATCGATGGTCAAAACTTTTCGGGTTTCTTCCCTTATGACAACCAAATGAGGGGCAGTTACAATCCGGAAGGCACTTTTCTCACCAGCCGATGGTGCACACGAGGTCCACCGCAACAGCCCCGTGAGATGTTTTCCTTTTAAAGGGTAGGTTTGTCATCCTTAAGTCCAACAGTCATATTAGATCATTATCTACAGTTTAAAGATATTTATATATTAGATGCATATTAGATCAGGACCTACAGTTTATGCAGATCCCTATCTCATATAACAGTAAGAGAGTCACAGAGCCCAGTCAGACTTCTCCCCCACATCATTCCCAAACTGTAAAAGGGCAATTCAGCTCTAGGCATGTGGTGTGGTAGTCGGAGTTTAAAGGGGATTCCAAATCCATGGCACATCAGGATTTGAACCCGAAACCTGTGGCACCGAGAACCAGTTATTAGGCCATCAGACCTCCCTTTATTGTACATTATTTACAAAGAGTGCATAATAAAGAAACCTTTAATAGTTATCACGTGTAGACACCAATGCATGAACTAAATATTAAAGCATTAGACACTAGAGAGTTTTGCATGCCGTACACTAAGAGTGAATCTTACCTCCCCAGCGGCAGTAGTTCATTTGGAAAGATTTTTTTGTTTATTTGGGAGTTCAGGTGGAATTAACAGCGTTAGCGGCCTGATGGCCAATTGGTTATCGCTCTATCCATTGGTACCACAGGCTTCTGGTTCGAATCGGGGTGGTGGATGGATGTCTATTAGTGGTTCGGAATCCACTTTAAACTGTAGGTCCCGTTCAGTTTACCCTTGTGTATACAATATGTCCGTAGAGAGACAAACCAAACTAATTAGCCTAAAGTGTGCAATCGCCGTCGAGTCTCTACGTTTCTGAGTCTGCCGGATGGTCAATAGGCTAGTGCTCTGACCTTATGTACTATAGGTTTCAGGCTCGAATCCTGGTGGTGGCATGGATGATTGTGAGGGGTTCGAAATCCACGTTAAGGAGTAGGTGCCGGTCTAACTACCCAAAGTGTGAACAAAATGACCGTAGAGCGACAAACCAAAACTATTAATAGCGCTCTATAACTTAAAATTTACAACAAATGACCTATGGTAAAAGTGAATGACCTTCATCCTTTGAAGTTTTCCGAATTGATCTTATCAATGAAGTTTCTTCTTCTATTCAAACCTAACAATCTCGTCCCATCGTTCAACCCTGTACCGATTGCGAATTCTCTGCCGACGTATCATCTGCAGATCCGCTTAACAACAATGGCAGTTTCTGTCGATCAGGCCAGGGCCATCTATTTTAAAACGAACGCAACGACAGAAAAAAAAAAGCGGCTTAGGCAAAAAAAATCGTCGCTTTTCTGCACATTGGACACCCACGTCATCGACTGAGAGAGAGAATGGTGTCACATCCTGTCGCTTCTCCTTGTCGCGAAGGCGTCCGAAGCAGACTGCTGGTCAGTGGGCGGTTCCCCTCTTTCGTCACTTGCTTATTGGACATGGACCCTTAAAGCAATACTTAAGTATCTCTGTTTGTTTTTTCCAGTTGAATAACAAATGGAATCATACAAATAAATGATATGCAATATCTATATAAATCTTTTTTCTTTAGCTTTAATTCTTGTTTTAGCTGCTAACTTCTCTATCAAACATTGACCAAAGAAAAAAAAGATCAAGAAAAAAAAATCCGACTTTAGGCTAGTATTCTGGCCTTTGGTACCACATTAGTCATCGAATCCTACCAGTGGCATGGATGTTTGTGAGTGTTTCGGAATCCACTTTAAATTGTAGGCCCCAGTCTGTTTAGCCGTCGTGTGCACAAGATGACCGCACAGCGACAAACTAAAGTGACAACCATGGGCACGTGATGGATACTAGCACTAGACGATGTTGAAATTTCTAAAATCGATGTATCGTCTACGTAACATAGCGATACTACGACACATCGACTTTAAGAGATTTAAAACAACTTCGAATATGGAACTTGCTTTTGCGTCGTCAACACTGTAATGGGATTCCTTAAGCTCCCTTCGGATCATCAAAATTTTTAAAAAGTAGATTTTAATAATTACTTTGAAATAGCTTACTACGTTTTCTCATTTTGTTTTCTTCAATATAACATTGTTTTATTTTTTCAAAACAAATTAATCCCGCTTTGATTATGCCTATTTCATTGCAAAATATCTCATTTAGACTTCGTTGAGGGCCAATTGATGAGGTGCATTCGTTTAGTTTTCCCCGGACTACTTCAAAATGGAGAATCAACTTTTACTCGCTCAATAAAATAGGCAAAAGGTATATCAATCAATGTATTAAATTTGACTACATGAAGGAAAAAAATGAGGAAATGGGCCTGATAGCAGAGTGGCTAGTGCTTCGGTGTCACAAGTTTCGGGTTCGAATCCAGCGGCGTCATGGGTGTTTGTAGTGATTTGGCACCCACTTTAAGTCATAGGTTCTGGCCTAATATGACTGTAGGGCGTAAGTCTGACAACCCTGCCCCGTAAAAAGTCAGTGACTCGGAGCCAAGCCAAACTTGTACCTACAGGTGCTTCATCATATCCCAAGCTGCCCTCCCCCTTTTCTCTACTTCCATGAGACCACACGGGTTCTTGGATTTGGTTTGTTGCTGTCTACTAGTGGGGTAAAAAAACACATCAATGAGAATATGTTACCAGTGAGCTTATTACAAAGGAAAGTGAGGTTAAGGTTATCCCTGGTACTTTCAAATTTAATGGATTGTAAATTTTATGAAGTTTTTTTTTTCAATAAAAAAAAAAAAACAATTCGCAAGGTATAAATCAACATATAACCATAAAGGAGTCAACAATATACAGCTGCATAGGAAACTATACATCATTTATCCTATTTTCTCGGTCTTACTCCAACCCTCTCGCGGTATTCATTTTGCTGGAAGTTAAGAGAAGACATTGAAATGGAACTGGATTCGCTTTTCCCAAGGCCAAAACAATTTTTTAAAAACGGATGGGAAGGTGTCATTGAAAAGAAGGGCGATTACGTTGATTAATATATATTTTTTTGGTTAATATTCCAGTTTTACTTGAATAATTAAAATAGACAGAACTTCCATTGCAAGCTGAAATCTCTTTCTTGGATTAATACAAGATGGTTTCCAGTACCTTGAATCTTGTACTCATGAATCGGGGATTTCTTCCTCGGCTTCCAAGCAATTCATTCATTCGGCCCAACGCAGTCGATGCCATCATTTAAATGCGCGGAGACCTTCGACCCTGCGCGTGGAAAAAGAGGTCTTGCCCATCCGAGAGACCAGTTCTCGGGGAGGGGTCAATGGGTCAGGCGCTTTTGCGGTCGCTTCCTACTGGCCTCCCTCCCTCCCTCCCTCATTGCGCATTTTGGGTGCAACTGCTTCATACATGTACTGTTTTTTTAAAGTACGAGGCAATTGTCATTTATGAAGGGGATGTCGTCCTTATACGAGGTCCGCCAATAATGTCGATCTCACAAAAAGTAAGAGTTCCCTTAGTGGATTATTCTTTTTTCAAATAAAGTTTTGCTCCAGAGGAATTTTTATACTAGAATCGAACATATGCCTTGATCAATAAGTTCCTATCCAGTTTTAGTAATTTTTAATGTTAGAAATTAAAGTATATTCCTCATAAGAGCTATCATACTTGAAAATGTCTTCACTTTGAATCGACTTATTTTTTTTTTTTTTTGGGAGGGGGGGGAAGTACAAAAAGTCGTTTGCACCAAAATGTAGTTGAAGTATTAAAAAAATAAAATAAAAGACGAACAGCAACACAATCGGTAATGGTATAACGGGCTGAACTTAACATTAAAAAAAAAAAAAAAAATTTAATCCGCTGAATTAATTAATTTTAATTCGATAAAATTATTTAATAATGACTCCATTATTTTGTTTAAGTTTTATATGAACTTGATGATTTGCATAGTTTAGAAATATATATATCATTACATCAACTTTCAATTTAATATCTGATGAATGACGTGTTTAAAAACTAGAATTTCCTTTTTGTGCAAAACTGATTCGTAGTACTTCTTTCTTAAAAGAGAAAAATAGAAATAAATAATATGTATAAGAAAACGCGTAAAAGAATTTTTATATACTTTTTTAACGAGTTTTTTGACATAATATAAATACAAGTTCACCAAATATCTCTCTTATATTTAATTAGAACTCGCTGAGACCTTTGCAATGTGTCCTTGACCCCCGTCGTAACACGTCTGAATCCCGAGATGGAACAGCGGGAACTGAACTTACAGGCCGATTCTCCTCCCTTCTCTCCCACTACATGGTCCCATCCCTCCCAATAAAATATTTCTACATCAAGTTACATTTTGATTCTGGGCCTGAATGGCCAAGTGTCTAGCGCTTGGTATTGCACGTTTCGGGTTCAAGTCCCGCCAGTGGCATGGATTTTTGTAGTGCTTCGGAATCCATCTTAAGCCGTGGGTCCCGGTCTCATATGACTGTAAGAGCGTCGCGGAGCCAAGTCAGACTTCTACCTACAGGTGCTCCATCACAATAGAGGCTGCCGCCCTCCTTTTCCTTCAACCATTCCTGGTCCATACGGATTCGTGGGCCTGGTCTAGATTTCTAAACGGTTTAGATTCTTTTCAATGATGTATGCTTTTGAAGCGATTAACATTTAAAACTAGACCACTAGACATGCAAATGCAATGCTGCAATCCTGAACCGTAAACGTAAAGTGAAATGCAAGTGGCCATACTGCGTAATGCGTTACATCAGCTCTTTCGCCCACCCTTTTTGGGTACTGAGTTACATCGAGTTCAATGTCGGTAAGTAATCGCGACTGTTGGCAGACGAGTGAATTCGTATTAGAATAATATGAGGTTGACCCTTGTTTGAATCAAGAAACATTTTCCTCACAAATTAACTCGTCGTGAAATAAGACACTAGCACACTCGTGTTGATCCCTTATTTTAGTTTAAGACATGCATTCATCTCCACTGCCATCGTAAAAGGAGGTGCGTTTTAAAATCTCTCATTTTGAAAAAAAACGCGTATTTGCAATTGTGGTTTTTTTTTGTCCAGTGCTCTGGTGGAAATTCAAATCGCAAAAATTAAAAACGAGTATGAATTCATAAAGCGAATTCACTTTTTTAAATGTTTCTTTCATCTCGAATCAAATGATTTTTTGTTGTAGTTCTCACATATTTTAACACTTCTCAACTTCTTGTTATTAGAATTCGTTGTTTTTTTTTTTTTTTTTTTTTTTTTTATGAAAGAAAGAGAAAGAGAAAGAAATCTGAATGCTCTACCGATTTAAGGAAAAAAAAAGTGTAAATCATGAAAATAATTCCTATTCTATGATGGCTTAATTAATGATTCGTGGTTCAATGGGTACTGATTTGAATCCAGCTCATAATGTACTTGCATTCTTTGAAACCGTTAATGGAAGAATTGTGCATAGACATGATGAATTGAAAGGCAGCGTCGGTTTTCAGCTTTATTATTAGCATTATTAAGGGATGTTCAATGGCCTCAGGCGCTCTGCCGTTCGGTGTCACAGGCTTCGTGTTCGAGTACCGGCTGCGCCATGGATGATTGTAGTCGTGCAACTTCAAACCTACATGCCCATCTAATATGACTAGAGCTTTGGGCTAACAACCTTACCCCATAAAAAGTAAACATCTCTTGTTTCGAATTCTGCTAGTAGGCAGACGGCCTTGGCCCACCATGGGTCTATAGCACCATTGAAGAATAATTGAATACTCGACAGTACGGTCTTTCATTTTTTTTTTAAAAAAATAACACGTGTCCAAGTGTTTACATTTTATTCATATGTGTTCCAATATGTAAAAATGGAACATACGTGTTCCATTTTCTTCCCTCCACACCTTACCTACTGCTGTGTATACCCTTCTGATTATGATATTATTAGAAATAATAAGCTCATATTTACTAAAATAACAGTAAAAAAATGAATATGTACCAGTTAAAAAGGTGAGGGTGGAGCATCAATGATCCTCGTGTGTATCACCGATGGGTGAGAAGAGTGCCTTCCGAGAGGTGTTAGGCGACCTGGTGGCCAAGTGGCTAGCGCTCTGGCCTTTGGAATCAAAGGCTTCAGGTTCGAATCCTGGTGTGGCATGGATGTTTTGTTAGTGATTCGGAATCCACGTTAAACTGTAGGTCCCGGTCTGTTTAGCCTAAAGTGTGCACAAGATGACCGTAGAGCGGCAAACCAAACCAATCCGAGAGGTGTTAAGGGTAACTGCCCACATCTGCATGCTATGGGGAGAAAATTCGCAAAACTCCTTGACGATATATGCTTTACATCCATTGTTACAGTCGCCATCGAGTCTCCTGGTTTCTGGAAGCAGTGTCGCCAGCGGATTTGAACCTCAGTTCTCTTGCACGTTAACTGTGCAACATGCCACTGGACCACGAACGGGCGGTGAGGAATGTTTAGGTGTCGCATGGGAGGACGCCAAGTAGACTCCCTCTTGATGCAAGACGTTTACACGAGTTGTCGCATTCGTAATAGTGTGTCCTCGTTTCTGAAAGTAGGGATGTCAGTAGATGTATCCAGCGGATTCAAATCTCAGCCCTGAAAAAGGAAACCGGCGTAACCAAGAGGAGGGGATTTACCCCCTACAAATAGAAATAAAATACATTTTAAAAATGAACAAAAAACAGTATGCAAGTTTATGAATGAACACGATGTTTAGTAATTACGAATTTCGAAACTACTCTTTTTTTTCAACGTTTTAAGTTTTCTTTTTTACTCATGAAATTCTGAGTATTGTTTTGAGGAGTTTTTTTTTTTTTTGACTCGAATGACTTTCAACGTTTTTTTTCAGTTCAGTTTTTAAAAAAAACTTTTTTCCCGAGCTATTGGTTATTTTAAATTTCTTACACGAATTGATAATTATGTAATTAAATAATTAAATATTGTAAAATTGTTTGTAAAAGATCGTCTGGTAAATGCAAAGGCCGCCGATTATATTTTTAAATTTATCTAAATTGTTTAAATGCTTTTTATAACAACGAATTCCAGAGAGGATATGTTTCCTTTCATTGGGTAAGAGGTCGAATCTGAGAAAAAAAAAATCATTTCTGATGGGATATCAGACGTTTAAAAAACTGGCTCTTCGTTTCACGGATGACAGTTCAATAGGATGACCTGAATGGCACAGGTTGAACAATGTATATATTTTGTATGATAAACATTTCTTTATATATAATACAAAATAAATAATGTAATGTAATAGAAAAAGTAAATAAAGAATTAGATGATATTGCGTGGTTTACATGATTTAGCATTGGGTTCTTCTGACTCCTGGCTAAGTGGTGATGTGCCCCGCTGGTGAGCATTAAGGCGGAGATTCAATCCGCTGGCGACATTGTTGTAGACACTGTTCCAAAAAACAGAGGAGACTCGATGGCGTTAGTGATGTTCGCCATTTTGCCTCATCATTAGTCGGACTATCTGGTGGGAGTTTTCCGGGTTTTATCCCATCCGATACGCAAATGCAGGGTAGTTCCCCCTGAAAAGGCCTCTCGGAAGGCTGCTCTCTTTCTTCGACGACACGGAGCCAAGTCAGACTTCTCCCCACGGGTGCTTTATCACAACAGAAGCTGCCCCCTTTCTCTCCATCCATGAGTAGACTATTCATGGGGTGTCCATGCCGCTCTACCGGACACTGAAAAGTAGTCACTGCATTGGGCATAAAGATTGCGCTGAAATTAATCTCTCGTCCACTTTTGATTGTGTATGTTCTATAATATATATATATCAAAATAAGTAAAATAAGAACTCACATGGTCAGGAGTTAGGAACAGCACAGTTTTGAACATTATTGCTACACGTAAATTATCATGACTTTTGTAGAAACAGTCATCTAGCGAGTAGAAATAGCATGATTGGTAATATCCTGAGGGTGCGTATTCCTCGATAAAGCTATCCTCGGGTTGTTGTAGTTAATTTTCTTTGGGTTTTTATAAATATTTCTTTTCGATTGTAGTAATTTCCTGGACAATATAGTTGAGAAACCTTTTATGATATATTTTGCATAAATATCTGTTTTCCTCTGTCAATGCCATTATTCTTTTTGATATGTCTGCTTGTACCATGATGTTTTCAGTTTCATTGCTGCAGCACCTCGGATCTTTGTTTTAAGGTTTGTAAGTGAGGCACTTCAGGAATTTTGTATTGCGAAGGTTATGACAATTTTTATTTATTGTGTCTCTATGAAGCACTGAATATGAGAATACGGTTGTTGAAGGGCCAGTTTTCTTTCGATTTTAGCATTAAAGTTGTGTTCATTACATATATATATATATATATATATATATATGCAGGTGGCTATCAAAATAATGAAAGCACCCTAGAGTTATGAGGAATTCTTTACTAATATTAGAGAGTTTTTGCATACCGTACGTTAGTTACCGTAGGACGTCCGTTAGCTTTTTCTCCCTAGCGCGCATGCTCATAGGAAACTGAGCATGCGCGCTAGGGAGAAAAAGCTGACGGACGTCCTACGGTAACTAGTATCCTTTACTAATATATATATACCTTTACTAATATTACCTAAAGGCGGTCCTATGTATATCCTATACATAGGACAGCCTTTGGCATGTAATACAGCTTGGATTCGCCTGAGGATCGAATCATATAAGTATTGAATAGTGTTTAGAGGAATACTGAACAATTCTTCTTGGCGATATTGGGAGACATGCCGGTGGAGGATGTCGATTCCGGATTGATAATTCTAAAATAGACCATAATGGTTCGATGATATTGAGATTGGAAGACTGTACGGGCCCAGGTAAATGTTTCACTTCATTCTTATGCTCATTAAACCATGATTGGACAAGTCCCCTTACATGAATAGAATACCTGTCATTCTGGGAAATTCTCTCTCCTGCATTACGGGACTGACTTGGCCAACTAAAATTTCTCTCCAGTGATTCTTCTTTTCAGGGTTATGATTGGGCCCACACAAAACCACGACATTACTGCCCATACCATGACAGATTCACCTCCATGCTTGATATTTGGAAGGTTTGGTTTGTCATTCTACAGTCATTTTCTGCACACTTTGGGCTAATTAGACCGGGACTATAGTTTAAAGTGGATTCCAAACCATTCAGAAACATACTTGTCCCGCCAGGATTCAAACTAAAGCCTGTGGTACCAACAGCCAGAACGCTAGTCAATTGTCCATCAGGCCGCTGACAATTGGAAGGACGCAATCGCAATCATACTCCTGCAGGAGTTCTCCAAACGTGCACTCATCCTGTTGCGGGGAAAAGAGTGAAAGTTGATTCGTCTGACCCTATAACTGACTTCCACTTATTAATCGACCAGGTTTTGTGGTTGCCGTACCACTGTAGATGATGTTTGTCATTAACAGATATAACAAATGGCTTTGGAATTGCTGATCTGCCTTAAATGTCCTGTTTACGAAGGTTACTCCAAACTTTAATTATTGACATTGGAGAATCTAGGTGTTGATTATGGCTTTGGCTGCAATTGTTTTCTTTTCAGACGCTGCACTTCGGTTCAATACCCGTCGATCTCTTGCACTCAGCTTCTCTTTTCATCCACTATTTTGCTTTGCCAAGCTTATCTTTCTGCGCTGTCATAACTTAGGCACCGTACCTCTAGAAACTCCTAAAGTCTGGTATGTTTCGGTCACAGTTACTCCAGCTAGTGGAGCTCCTACAATTTGTCTTCTTTGAAAATCTGTGAGGTCTCCCATTTTACGCTTTTGACAAAAATCCAAGCCGTATATAACTTCACTAAAGCTATCTGATACTACCATGATATAGCACTTTTTACATTAAAAAAATCTGGTAGTTAAGATTACATTTTAATGCTTACAAAGCGCATTCTTAAATATCCCTTTTATTCACAGGTGTTTCCATGATTTTGATAACCCCCAGTACACACACACACACACACATATATCTATATATATATATATAAATTTCTCTTTAAAATGTTAATTTATGAGAAACGCCATTGACATATAGGTGAAAGTCACAACGTTGAAAACTTGACATTCTTCCAGCCAGTCTTATGCAAAACTCATCAGATCGAAAAAAAATTAAATGCTGGTTCCAGTTAAATTAAACAAGCAAGCGATATCATCATCTCATGTTCCAAACATTCTACCCACTTCAGAAGACAAAACCGTGTTTGTAACTTATAAACGGGAACTCACGGCGGGAAATAATAATAAAAAAAAAAGCTCTCTCCGCCCATCCGCGCTGGAAGCAGACCAGAGCCCTCTCAGACGCCGTGGACTAGATACATACTTAAGAGCCATCCCAGTTCTCCAGAGAAACACGAATTCCCGCCACTGCAGCCCCTTCAGTGAGCGAAACGAATTATTAGGTTTAAGCGCCGACGCTGTCACTTTAAGATAGACACGTCGGCGTGAAGATGAGGAGACGCTTTATGAAGTGTCGGACCAGCGAAAGTGTCCAGTTTTAACTTAACTCACGGCTGCCTTCCTTACTGTGTGGTTTGGTATTGAGGTTAGGCGGTTCAGCCTCAGGGGGTCTCGGCTGTGAGAAATGTCACACGCGTTAAGCGTTGGATAAGATGGTACTAAAAAACGAGGGAAGCGCGCGAAAGAGAAAATGATCGGCAACAGAATTCTGTTCTGCCCATATTTTCATCGAAAATTATGAAATGAATTCTTCCATTCAAAGACATTCTTTATTTACTAATTAATAAAAATTGAATCATTGATTTCATTTTTAATTAAAAATGATAATCCAGTTTCACTTGGCGACATCCGTTGCTGTCACTGTCATCACAAACTGCTGTTGGATTTGAAACTGCCATCAGACTCCATGGTGATTGTTACAACATGTGTAAAGCGTTTCGCCTCGACAGTCAGACTACCTGATGGGAATTTACCGGATTTTCTACCACGCAATACGAGATGACAGTCCTTCTGAACGGCAGTGTACCCCCCTCCATACATGAGAGGAACTCAAAGTTCACCAATGTTCATAAAAAAAAAAATTAATAAATTAAAAGTTGCTCGTCGAAGAGTGTTGAAATGAACTATTGATTTCATTTCTAAAATTAATTAAGAAAATAAAAGGTTTTTTTAATTAATTAAAAGTAATAGTCCAGTTTCATTGGCGGCATCCATTGCTTTAACCGCCATCAGAAAAATTACTCCATTGTAATTGTGACAATATGCATACAGAGGACATTATGTATACAGAGTAATTTACCGGGTAAAGAACTCGGTAAATTCCCTTCAGACGACCTGGCTGTCAAGAAAACCAAGGGAACTGTAGTCCTAATGGGAATTTACCAGGTAGAGAACCCGGTAAATTCCCATCGGACAACAGTTTCTCCCCCATACACGAAAGGAACCCAAGGTTCACCAATGTAAAAAAAAAAAAGCATTTAAAAGTTGCCAGTCGAAGAGTTATTGATTTTTATTATAGGAAAATTGTAAATTTGAGTTACTTTCATCGGAATAATATACAATTAAAATTCGCTTCATTTAATAAAATTAAAAATATATGTAATAAATATTATGTGCATCATTTTTTCTTTGAATTATAGTTTATATTAAAAAAGTGCGTTGTTTTTATTACGTATAAATATACAGATATTTCATCAGCATCGCACATTTAGTTTAAAATGGAACTCTAATGTTATATATTTAATTCAATAAATGTTATCCAAAGTTAATTGATGGCAAAGTACATTAAAAAAAATATTCATATTTTTCAAACATTAGGAAATTATTGCGATACTAGAAAAGGTTTCATTTTTCCTGGTGATTTCTTTTCTAAAAGACCTTGGACAAGAAAATCGCTGGGATGCTTTTTTACTTTTCCTTCAAAATGAGCAATTACAGTCTTAAATGATAAAAAAAATAAATAATAATAATAACAACAAATCACCTTTAGACACACTCGGCGTGATTTAACAATAAAACTTCGTCCCACTAATCTTTCTTTCCATTTCGCACACAGGCAAAAATATGTCCTTAAACTCTGGCGGTATAAATAAAAATTGACCGGCTTACATAATCGTAAAGTGTATATACAAATGGAACATTTGCACTCCGCAAGTCAGCAGAAAAATTAAAAACAAATTACGTCACCGCGCTCGCTGTTTGTAAACTCGCCAGTCACGTGACCGTAGCCTCGTTCGCAGGAGGCAAGCACGCCTTCCGGTCACGTGAGCGCAGAGCAACCCGTTGATCACGTTTTTCAGGGTTAGCGCCTTTTGGAGAAGCACTTCGGTTGCTGCAAGTTGATGATTTGGTTTAGTTTGGTTTGTCGCTCTACGGTCATCACGTGCACACGAGGACTAAACAAACCGGGACCAGGGCCGGATTTTCCTACAGGCTAACTAGGCTTCAGCCTAGGGCCTCAAGATCAAGAGGGGCCTACATTCAAATTGTTACCAAAATTAGAATGACACTATTCTAAAAACAGTAAACGCTAAAACACTGAATCGAAGATAAGGAGATATTCTACACATATGACTACTAAACAAACATTAAAATGTATTGGGTAAGATCAACGCGTTCGGTTCATTGGGTCTGTTCGTTTACTAGATTGCACCAAAGTATAGTTCATAAGTTCAGTTATTTGAGAGAAAATATGATAATTTTTGTTGCATATTTTATTTTGCTGGGCAAAGATTTTTATTATTGAATTTTGTTTCTTTGTAAATGTTGTGTGTTATGTTTGATGAGTTGTTGTTACAAGTACTATATATGGGGCTGAGAATAAATGTCCAAATAAGTGTTCTCGACTTTTTTTATGCGCCACATTTTTTATAAAGATTAGTACCCATCATAGCATGTTTCCTTTAACATATTGATATATATCACGGCAATGATGTATTTTATTATCTCTCATGTAATTTACAAACTTAAAAATGGGAGGTGAAAGGGCCTCATAAACGGAAAAGCCTAGGGCCTCTTTTCATCTAAATTCGGCTCTGACCGGGACCTACAGTTTAAAGTGGATTCCGAATCACTCACAAACATCCATGCCACCGCCAGGATTCAAACCTGGTATCTGGCAAGTTGATGAAGAAAATATTAATAAATAAATAATATATAACTTAAAATAAAAAAAAAGTAATTCTCTTTTTTTTTTTTAAACGAAGATTGCAGTATTACTTTGTTGTTATTAAATCTGTTAATAATAAATCAGATTAACTAAATGCAATTGAAGTTCGACGGAAATTAAAAGGAAATGAACTGAATTGTGTGTGATGATTCTTTTTCCTCTTTCTGTTTCATTGCTGTTTTGTTTTTGATATTGTCCTTTCTCTTTCTTCTTCAGTTTATTAAATGATGTGGTTGCGCAAGGTTAATCCAATTTTTGTAGTACTTTGTTCGTTAATTTTCTGTATTAAATGCATCGAAACCAATTTTTTTTTATACAGTAGAAATGTGAAAAAAAATCCAATCTTCATTGAACGCTGTAGAAACAACAGCGCTACCTATCGGATTTCGTTGAAATCCCTCTCTAAACATTCACGCCACTTTTATTTATGTAGGTAAAAAGGAACTTTTACTACTAACTACTTTTTTAAAATTTATATATATATATATATATATGTATATATAATGATGAAACACTACTATTATATAAAAATAACGTTTCGAAAAATATCATTTATAAAATATCAACGATATAAAAGGAACAAATGAATAAAATAAATAATAATAATAAATAAATAATAAAAATAAAATGAATTTAAGGTCACTTATTAAAAAGTTACACAGGACCAGAGGTGTGAAAGTGTGCTGCATTTCTGCCGTTAGATTTTCCAATAGTATGCATTCACTCAAAGCCAAAAATATAAACAGCCTAATGACCAATTGGCTAGTTCTCTGGCCTTCGATACCACACGCTTCAGATTCGAATCCTTGCAGCGGCATAGATGTTTATTAATTGTTCTGAATCCATGTTCAATTGTAGATCCCGGTCAAATTAGCCTAAAGTGTGCACAAAAGGACCCTAGAGAGGCAATCCAAAGCCAAAAATAAGTGCAATCCGGTGACATCATTTTCTAAGCGAACCTATAATAATAATAATAATAAGCATGAGTGAAAAGAGGCCAAAAAATTTCTGATTATCAATTCCTGATTCTTGACCGCAATTTTATGTATTATGATATTTACTATTGGATTTAGAAATATTCATGAAATAAATTCAAGGATTTTTATTGAATTTGCTGATAACTTTATGACATTTGCATTCATTTAAAAGAAAATTTCGTACACTGAATTTGCTTACAAAAAATATGTATTTCCTGTAAAAATAACAGTACCTAATGAACAGGTACCAAAGTATTACAGAATAGCTGAAGACTAGTAAAAGAAAATTGTCTATTTTAAGTATAAATATGCTATATTTGTAATGCATTCAATCAATATTTTATTCTTAATAATAGAATAGCTCATATAACATCTTCTTTTATTGTTTATCAAAGAAAGCCTTTTATAACCTCATAGCTGAGACAAGTCTGTCAACACTGACTTGGTATGCTGCTAAAGTAATCACTGTCTTTGCTATTGATTCTATTATTGTGGGATATAATTGAATTGGTCCCTTAACCTTTAATTGTAACAATAATATATATAATTACGGGAAAATAAAAATTGCTTTTATACAAAAAACCCCGCAAAATTGATTTAAAAAAAAGCCCGATTCTGAAATCGTTTGACGAAATTTAATACGTGCATATTTAAGGATTTCCTTATGAAAAGAACTTGAATCTATAATGCCAAATAATGAATCAATTTGTTTTTGTAAATATCACCACTGAGAATACATCTCTGCCCTATCCTCAAAATGTTCTGATTTTAATTTTTAACCTTTAATTGATAACGAACCCAATCTGTGTTTCGACACAGGTCCGATAGATCAACACCGAATTCAGCATGATTCCAGTTTGCATTACAGAGGGCGCTCCATACACATTCCGCCAACCCGATCATAGAGCAGTAACAAAATAGACTGCGTTTGCCTATTCTAAAGAAGCAAAGAGTTGGGGGAAACATCTCTAAAGTCTTTTTCGTACTGGAGTTGGCGCTGTATCGCCGCTTGGTGGCGTTTACCTACGCGCATTATTTCAAAAACTTAAACAGGTTACGAAGCAATTCTGGAAATTCCGAGAAATTCTTCTTTTCTTCTTCTCGAGTCATTCAGTTATTGAACTATGTGCTTACTGAAGATAAGTAGATACAAGATAGGTTACCTTTATATTTATATATATATATATATATATATATATAACTCTGATAATTTTGTATGAAATAGAATAAAACATGGCAAAGAATTCATGTAAATGAATATTTAATTTTTTAATAATTATTTAGGGAGAATATTAGAGAAATTAATGGAATATAAATGTCAAATATTTGGAAAAATTAAATTCACAATTATTTACAGCTAAAAAACTGAATGCTGTATGATATAATTTTTTGCTTTCTTCTCGCCAATAGCATAGAGCCAACTGTAAACAGTATTGCCAAAAATCGCCAAGCTATCATCGCTTTTGTTAAACTACGATGTATGCTCCAAAGTGTCATTTCCGATGCTCCCTCTATCTTCCCTGTTACTATTCTATGATACCAATTGGAGCCTGATGACCGACTGACTAGAGTTCTGGCTCTCCAGGCCACAGGTTTCGGGTTCGAGTCCCGGTGCCATTTATGCATGTAGTGGTTAGGAATCCACATTAAACAGCCGGACCCAGTCTAAAATGATATAGAATGTTAGGCTGACAATCCTGCCCCGTAAAAACAGAAACATCTTATGTCTCGAAATCAGCCATTAAGCAGACGGTCTTGGCCCAACGGGGGTCTGTTTGCGAATGAAGTCAATGGAGAAGATGATCTCAATTGGAAACAATCACTCTTCCAATTTACACTTCCAATCTCTAACATTTTGATACCGAAACTCTCACTTTCGGATAACAAACATTACTTCCTCTTTTGAAAAATAACCTCCAATGTTTAGTAAACATACATTTAGTTCTATGGAAGACAGAAACAAAAAGGAATCATATTTAAGAAGCTTAAACTACGCTTGTCTTTTAATTATTCATTATGTAATGATTCAACTCAACCTGAAAAACTTTTATTTTGAAAAACACGAAATAAGTTTGTTTGAATTTTCTTTTTTTCTGTCTCTTTGGGCTTGTTTGTTCCATTATTGTACAGTGTCATAATGGATATGACTCAGTATTAACCGCAAAAAGAGATTGGGCTATAATTTTGAAATAAACTAATTGGCCAGTTATTTATTGTTGAGGAAAAAACAACCTAACACTGTCACAAAGACATCGATTTTTGAGCTGCAGAGACATTGTTCATTTTTTTTTTTTTTAAAAAAAATAGTTCTATGTCTATGTCAGTATATTTTACACTATTTCTTTTTAAATTCAATTTTAATTAAAGATTTTTTTCTCTTTTATTGAAGTTAACACAAAGAGACATAGAGTAACACATAGAGTAATGACTACTCTGCAGCACTGATCCAAGCATGTATGCATGTATCCAATGGGTTTCATTTCGTTTGTTGCTCTACGGTCATCTTGTGCCCACGAGGGCTAAACAGGCCAGGACCTACAGTTTAAGATGGATTCCGAACCCCTCACAAACATCTATGACACCGCCCGGACTCGAACCTGGAGTCTATGGTACCAAAGGCCAGAGCTCTAGCCAATTGGCCATCAGACCGCCATATCCAAAGGGAGTACGCTAAGTCATACATGAAGGGTGTACACGTCAATATATCAAAGGCTCACTATCCCTCGCGAGTGCGAGATTCTCTCATGAGTCGCTGTGGGGTCAGTGGCATCTTGATAGCTCAACAAAAGTGCATCAACCAACTTTAAAACGCACGCCCACGAAGACTTATGGAAAGCACTTTGGATTGTATGGGAAGGTAAAGATATCCGTTATAAATGCGAAAAAGATTACTTATTAGGGTTGGTAGTCAGATAGGTGCGGCGCACGAAGCTGCTTAGGGAAAAAAAAAAAAAAGGTTTAATAGTTATTGGAAAATTTTTCAACCCATTTTCTTTTGATATCAAGTAATAAATTTTCTTCTTCATTGCAGCAACAGTCCCATGGTGGCACAGGTATTCTGCCTACTAGCATATTTCGTGACAGGAGATGTTCTCTTTTTACAGGGATACCGTAAAAAGACCTTATGTACCTTTTACCTGGACCTATGGTTAAAAGTGGATAACGAAACCACTACAATCATCCATGGCACCGCCGGGACTAGAACATACCTGTGGCACCGAGTACCAAAGCACTAGTCACTAGGCCATCAGGTCCCAATACAAAATGTTAAGGATTAAAAATTAAAATCATTTCTATTGTTAGTAAAACCGTTCCGAAAATAACTTTTCATTTTGAATGTCTGACTTGGCCGTTTTTCGTCTTCTGTCTTCACCCCCATAAAAAAGCCAATAAAAATAGCTTGTGAAAGAAATTTTTAAAAAAATAAATAAATAAAGTATAAAAAAAACCGAACTCCTTTCACGAGTGAACACCTCCTTTCTCAAATTATCATGTGTGAACATACTTTTCTGGATGAATACACATGGGCGTATACCCATGTTCACTAACCCAAGAAATTTATGAAGCAATGGATGAGAATACTACAAGAACGGGAGTTCTGCACTTTAGGGTTCGGCGACTTTGTTGCCTTGCGGTTTCGGTCAAGCCCCTCCTAAACAAATAAAATTGCCGCTGCGGATACAACATGCTGCAGTTTTTTCAATTCCTTCTATTAGCTCACACTCTCCCTTATATATATCTTGTTAAAATTTTCAATCGTTCATAAAATACTTTTCATTCATCCACTCAAGTTCAAATACACTTTTTTTTTTTTTGAACTTGTAGTGGATGACGCTGGATGTTAATACAGTTGGTACTTACGTATTAACGCCACCGCAGCAGAAGTTGCGCCAATAAAGAGCTGCCAATGCGCCAAAATAAAGACTGTTTTGAATCTATGTTAAACTCTATATCGGCCAATTTTCCACCGAAATCCGATTGACTACTTTGTTTTTAAATAAAGTATTTTGAATTTTGAAAGTGTTTTGATTTTAAATAAAGTGTTTTATATATTTTATGATTTGTCACGAAAATTTTAAGTGTAGATTGGCGCCACTTAAAAACCGCCAAATCTGTAGCTGCGGTGGCGTTAATACGTTAGAGTTAAACCATACAATTTTTTCAAATATTAATTCAGTCATTCAATTTAATTAATTAATTTTAGTGTTTTTTAAGCTTTAAGTTGCAAATATCTACCAATAGATGGCGCCCGATAAATTTAAAAAAATGAAAGAAAATTATTTATAAAGGACTTTCTGCAAAATACCTAAAAACAACTACTAATTGACTTTTATATTACTTGTTCGATTCCATTTGGCATGGGTAAAACTATAGCGTAAACTTGGCGTGTCTTGACGAAATCGGAATTCTCAAGTGCCGAATCCCCACAAGAACTATCATATTCATTAGCGACAGGAATATAACAAAATTTAATAACGTTATGAAGAAGCAATTTTTCAAATGCTACCAGAAGCACTGGTCAATTCAAATAGAGAAATATGTTGGTTAAATTTTATGAACATAAATTGATCCTTAGACCCTATTTCGTGGATATTGAAACAATAATTTTATAGTTTGAAAGCCAGACAATTCAAAATGAGCTACAGAGCACGTGAATTGATATTGGCCAATCCTGATAATAAGAAAGACATAATTCATACACATGAATAAAATCACATGAAAATCAGAGTTTATTTTAAA
This sequence comes from Caerostris darwini, assembly GCA_021605075.1. NCBI lineage: Eukaryota > Metazoa > Arthropoda > Arachnida > Araneae > Araneidae > Caerostris > Caerostris darwini. The sequence continues at coordinate 154,625 of BPLQ01013948.1, read as the reverse complement.
TAAAACATTTTGAAATGAAAGTTTCACATATTGCGAGAGTAGATTAGTCTTTCTTATCTTTTTATTTCATAGCTTCAAGTTGTTGGAGACGCCACGGGCCACTAACCAAGACAAACATCATGTTCACACATGAGAACAAATGAAAGTGAAAGCATATGAAATTGAAAATGTTGAAAGTGACCATGTAAACGAAACAGATCATTATCATGGACACACACACTGATTTTTGACCACACACACTGATTTTTGACTACACACACGTATATATGGCACACGTATATGCACACACGTATGGATGGGGGTGGGAAGCACAACTTTCATTTTAATTGTACGCTAGGGATGGGCAAATTACGGACGGCCGGAAGGTTCTATTTGGTCCGCGGATAGAATTTTAATTTGCCGGTCCGCGGCAAATTAAAAGAAATATATATTTATATGTTATATATCCATCTCCTTTTCTACTTTGATTAAATATTTTGTTTTTCCTTACTGTTTTTTAAAGAACTGATGATTTTTTTACTTTCTCCATTTTTGTTCTACAAAACATAAATTGATACAAACATAGATCGATACCACGCCTTTCAACGTAAATTGTGAAGCAGTGAGGTAAGATTTGCAGGTTGAATTAATTGAGTTGCAATCTAACAATCATCTCAAGCAGTTGTTTGTAAATATGCCAAAGTGAGAGTTTTACAAATCATTATCGAAAGTAAGTTTCCCAAATTTAATATTTCACGCCCAGAAAATCAGTGCTATGTTCGCTTCATCTTTTGTGTTTTCAACTGTGAACCTTAGAAAGAATTATTTCAGAAGTAGACTGACTGATGAGCCTTTAGCCTCGTTCCTTAGAATCAGTCCATCTCACTTCGAACCTCACTATAAGGAACTTTTCAAAAATGAAATCGCAATTTCATTCATCTCATTAACTTATTTAAATTGTAATATTTGTATATTGTTTTCTAAAATTTTAGAAAAATTTATCTTGGCCCGCAACCGAAAAGGTTTGCCCGTCCCTGCTGTACGCGATCCGAAAAGTCGGGTGATCACCACTGCTCCGCGAAAACGAACCCCTCTCGACTCTGGCGTTGAAAATAGCTGTGTGACTGGCGGACGGCGGGAAAGAGCATTCTCTCTCCTTTTTTCCGTTGGGAAATACCCCTTGGGTGGTGCGCATGCGCCCGTGCAGGCAGCAGCATCCCCGAGAGAGATCCCGCGGTCCGCATCGCTCACGTGACCGCTGGCCCTTGACCCGCTTGGCGGGATGTGTGTGAAGGTCGCGGAAGTGTGTCAGGTGCCGACTCTCTGTTTATAGTTAGGTTCGTCGGTCCCGGCGCTCACTTTCACTCGAACGGCCCGCTCGCTCGACGGACGCTCCTCTCTCTCTCTACCTCCTCCTCCTCCGCTACCCCCCAAGGTAAGGAGCATCCTCTTTTACTCTTCTCCAAACTCAACGATGTTTACAAACATCATCTCGGGAACATCTGCTGGGATGTTTCAATACTGTGTTCATTTTACTATTTAAAATAGAGTGAATCCTTTTCTTCAGCTATTTCTGGTGTTGCATACCCGCTCATACATGGAACGAGATCCATATTTAGGTTTATATATAAAAAAGTAAACATTTCAAATTTTTAAAACATGATAATTGGCCCTATTCAAATCCAGATATTCGTGAATAAAATCCATTGTTTACCCATAAAACTATGGATATTGTTTTCGAGAACGGAGTTGCGGTATTTCTGTCGTGTTTACAAACATCATTTCGGATCATCTGCTCCAATCAGGAATGCTTTAATACTGTGTTTATCTTACTATTCAAAATAGAATGAATCCTTTTCTTCGGTTCATACATAACACAAGATTCATGTTTAGGTATAGTAGAAGAAAAAGTAAACGTTTAAAATTTTTAAAAAACGGTAACTGACCACGTTCAAATCGCGATGTTGGAGAGTAAAATCGATTTTTTTTTTACACGTAAAATTATGGATATTGTTTTCGAGAACGGAGTTGTTCGTTTTCGTTAATCAATCTTTTGTTCTTGTTTTCTGTTGTGATGTTTCTGTCGTGTTTACAAACATCATCTCGGAACATCTGCTCCAGTCAGGGTTGTTTTAATACTGTCTTCATTTTACTGTCAAAATAGAATGAAACCTTTTCTTCAGTGATTTTGGATGTTGCATGTACAGTTCATACATAAACAAGATCCATGTTTAGGTATACAAAAAAAGTAAACATTTCAAATTAAAAAAAAAATGATAATTGAACCACTTTCAAATCCCGATTTTCGTGATTAAAAGTGTTGTTTTCGAGAACGGAGCTATTCATTTTACTAATCAGTCTTTTGTTCTTGACCATTTTCAATGTTTCTTATTAGTTAATATTTTAAAAACATTTTTTCACAATGTATTCTTATCGTTTCACTAAAATTTTTTTAACGAACTTTATTATACATAATATTGATTTACATTTCTTTCACGAACTTTTTAATATAACATTTATTTAAATTTCTTTCACGAGCTGTTAATCAAATAATGTACAATTATTGTAAAAGATCGTCTGGTGACAGCAAAGACCATTTTATTTCAAAGTGAAAATGAGATTTTTCAAACAATTAAAATCTTTGGACTTCTTAAGATTGCTTTTATGGAGTTTTTTTTTAATCCTGCATTCAATTCTAAATTTTATGGGTAACCTGCATATCGTCCCAGCTTATTACAATTTATTTTTAAAATTTTGTTATTTATTATATATATTGTTTCCTTTTGATTATTTTTTTTTTTGTGCTTGTGTGTGACCCGGGGGTTTACGTGAGTCTGTGCATCCATAAACGAGAGTTATTGTCGACAAAATGCGAACGGAAATTGAAGAAGATAAAATGTTAACGAAATGCCTCATTTTTTGTTGAATTATTTTTTGGAATTTTTAGTGTGAAAAGCGATCTTAGTTCGTTTTTAATTGAAAGATATGCGTCTAATAATAACAACAGTAGTGTGTTAGGTAATAATAGTTAATGCTTAATAATAATAGCTAATGTTTTTATTAATGTTAGTGCACTTAGTGTATAATGTTTTTAGTCATGTTAGCAAGTTAGTGCACTTTTTTTGTTCATCCTATTTCATTTGTTTTAGCGAGTATTTCTGCTTATATAAATGTTATTTCTATTTTCTCCTATTGATCTAATTTCCCATCTTTATATTTTTGATTTTAATTCGCCTATTTTTCGGAATGTGTTACATGTGTAAACATAGGTATGCTTTTGTTGTTATTTGTGTAATTCATTATTCTATTCGTTGCTTCAAAGCAATTTTCATGGGAATAGTTTACATGTTTTCCTTTGTATTGAACAATTTTATGTTTTATTTATTTTCCTTTTTGCCTGTGTGTATTCACGCCCGATATTGTTTCTTGATTAGATAGTTTTGTCGCCTAATACTAATAAGTTTAGAGGGATATAATATAAACCTATAGTCCTTTTGAAATGATGTTTTTGTGATTGGGAGCAGATTGTCATGTTCTGTGGTAATGTTTCCACTTCTGCTGTGAGATTCAGATAAAGCATGTGTCAGTGGAGGGTCATCTGATAAACATTCCCTTGTACATTAAATATTAGGTTAGAAAATTGTATTTAGTTTCTGCTACATTTTTTACAATCTGTGTTTACGAGAGTAAAATAACTTTTTTTACACTTAATAAATGGATTACTAATTACTAATGGTCTTTAGCTTAGTATTCATCCAATTATATACATAGTGAATTATTCTCAAACTCCATGCACTTGGACCTGATAGTAATCGTCATTTGATTGTCAATCCAGCATTATCCAGGATACACTAAATGTGAATGTCTTCTACAACTGTCCATATTGTGATCCCCCAATATACAGAACGAACTTAAACAGAGGTCTTTTAACTCTATATTGCAGAAAGTTTGAAGGAAGAGTTCTACTTCTTTTATAAGAATCTAATTTCTTTCGTTGTTCCTTGGGTCCGAAAGAAGGATTTACCGGCTTACAGAGTTATCTTTTCTGCAATAGAGAGGATTGTAGAATCAAACCCTCCCAATTCTGCAAACTAGCGCATTGGCCACCAAGACTGCTGTAATGCTCGTTAATTTGTAATCCAATGCAAAGGCCCGTAATGATTTTTATGCTCCTGCATTCAGTGTGAAAATTCAACTCACGTTAAAAGGAGATAATCATTTGATGTTAAATATCTGTGTTCACTTTGATACGTACATCATTTGTGTGCAGAGTAAGTAATTTCGTTTGAATTTATTGGAAAACATTGTTTTATTACCCAGCATTATGTAACTCAGTAAAGTTTATTATTTCTCATAAAATTCTTTCACGCGTTGACATTTCTTCCGAACATTGAACACTAGGGTATACACCCAGAAACCTCAGTTGTATTTGTTAGCATAGTACGCATAAAATATTTTTTTTATAATTTTTAACCCATAAAATTATGGGTATTGTTTTCGAAAGCGGGCTTTTCATTTCTTTAATCAAGTATTTTGTCCTTGTCCACTTTCAACGTATCTTATAGGTTAATTTTTTTACATTTTTCTTTCACGAGCTATTTTTATTGGTTTATTTAAATTTCTTTTAAATTTTTTATGAGCTAGTAATTAATTAATTAAATTTTGTAAAATTGTTGTAAAAGAGGGGGAAAGCATAGATTATTTTATTTCAAAGTGAAAATAAGAATTTTCGAGAAATAAAAATCGTTTGGAAATCTATAGTTTTTTTATTTAGAATGTTGTTATGCATTTGGTTCTTACATTGATTTCTAAATTTTATGGGTAACTTGTGTATCGGTCCAACGTATTACTTTTTTCTTTTAATCTTTTTGTTTTTATTTCTGTCTTAGTTTCATTTTTGGCATTTTTTTATTGTTAAATGAAAATAAACTTTTTTTTTGTTATCGTGGCCAGCATGCTAAGACATATTTTAAATTCATAGTTTGTTTATTAAACAATAAAGTTGTTTCTATAATCCATGGGTTTATAACACAACGAAAAGGAAACGAAAAATTCCGCCCTCAAAAACAATAATATAAATAATATTATAAAACGGGGCTTGAAGGGTCGAGTGGCTAGCGTTCTGTCGCTCGGTACCACAGGTTTCGGGTTCGAGTCCCGTGGATGCCATGGATTTCGGTGCCATGGATTTTTTGCAGTGGTTCGGAATCCACTTTAAGCCGTAGGTCCCGGTCTCCTATGACTGTAAGAGCGTCACGGAGCAAAAGTCAGACTTCTACCTACGGGTGCTCCATCACAACAGAAGCTGCCCCTTTCCCTCCATCCATGAGTAGATCACTCATGGAATGTCCGTCCCGCACTAGAGGACATTGAGGATTAGTCAACAACAACAAAATATTATAAAACAATAACTATAATCATAATTTTATGGAAAATGAAGAATTTACATTTATACAAAAAAAAAAAAAAAAAAAAAAAAAACCGCATCAAAATGGCAAGCTATAAATTTAAAAAAAAAATCTAGCAGGAAAAAATAATCTTAAGTGCGTTTGGAGTAGGATTTAAAAAAGACGAAAAATTCTTATTACAGATACAGGTATTACAATTATATCTCATGGAATTTCGTGTATATTAAGGTTGCCAGAAGAGGATCCATTGCGCAGAAGTGAGTAACTAATCAAAAGATACAAAAGCGATAATTTTTTTAAAAAATTGGAAATTAAAGCGCAAATAAAAATTTCAAAATGAATGTAAAATTTTGAGAGGTTTTTTATTATCCAAAATGTGGAGCATAATAATCTTTATCCTAAATGACATTTTCTCGAAATTTATGAAGAATGCACTTAATGAAATCGTTAAGTTGTGAAAATTTATAAGCTTTATGTAGATCTACATTTCTCATCTAAACCACTTAGTATTTGTAATGTGTCTGATGGTAATGTTTTGGAATGTATCGAGTATTTTAAACGAGGGTTTCCGATGAAAGTCTCAAACAGGGTCATAAGCGATAGCAGGTCTCAGTAGTGTATCTCCTCATCGCAATTCATCAGAGGGTACATTTTACGGAGACAATACAATTTCTGATTCAATTTACATAAATCAATTTGGACGGCCGCTACCATATGTTAAGAAAAACTATATCAAGTATTTCTGAACTAGCCATTCATCAATTGCATTGGTGCTTTTGAAGTCTGAGCTCATTTAAAACTTACAAGTAATTGTTGTACCTGCAGTGCGGGACGGACATCCATTGAGTAATCTACACGCCGATGAAATGACAGGTTTGGTTTGTTGCTCAACTATCATTTTGTGCACACTTTAGGCTAAATAGACCGGGACCTGCAATTTACAGTGGATTCCGGACCATTAACATCCATGCCTCCACCAGGAATCGAGCCTGAAGCTTGTGATATCAAAGACTACAGCGCTAGCCAATTGGCCTCCAGGCCGCTGGAAAGGGAAGGAGAGCTTCTGTTGTGATGGAGCACCCGTAGGTAGAAATCTGACTTGGCTCCGAGTCTCTGAAGAAGGAGAGCAGCGCCTTCCGGGAGGACAAGAGAGAACTACCCCGCATTTGCTTATTGTATGAGACAAAAATTGGAAAACACCCACCAGGTAGTCCGACTCACGAGGCAAGATGCCGAGCATCACAAACACCATAGAGTGTCCTCGTTTTTGAAACAGTGTCTACAACAAAGACACCAGCGGACTAATCTTCCGCCCTAATGCTGACCAACAGCACGCGTTGCTACTGATCCACGAGTGGGGTAACAGATATTTGTAGGAGCACTATATTCAAGTTTCTAGGACTATTAACGCTTCACAGTCCAAATAGTCAAGTCTCCAACAGACTCATACTTACAGACGGTGGAGTTTCAGAGGCTGCAATGGAAATACAACAATGGTAACAAATATGAACAGCTACTTCTTGGAAACCATATTTGGTTCATTAGTGCAGGTGGAGACTTTTTATATGAAGAAAAATATAATAAAAAACAGAATGCTTAGTTGCTTGTAATGGAATCTATGATTGAACTGGAAAACTGACAAGAAAACAATAACTTTATATATTTTGATATGTGGTCACATATTTCTCTGGAATGCCACAAGGCGCACCTTTTGAGAACTACTGAACCTATTGATTCTGTCTTGACAGTTAATTTGATTGCTACAATGCCTATTACATCTGTTAATGTCCATCTACAATTCGATTGCCACAGAAAAGGGGGCTCGGATTTGTACGTCAGACGGCCAGCGTTGTTTTGCCCAGCCTTGGAAAAACAAATGCTTTGTTTACAATCCATCATTTGATTACAAACTTCGGCGTGATTTTGTAACAAACCCGAACAAGGGTTGACGAAGGCAAAACAAAAAAAAGAAAGTTATTCCAAACCGGCTCGCACGTGCGTCCTTCCGTGGAGAGACGAAGGCCGCTTTCGCTTTCGGGCGAGGTCGAACTGGACTGATTTGTTTCCGGAAATCAATGGATCGACTGACCGATCGATCGATCGATCGAGTGGGCGGAGGGAATTCCGACAGTGGAAACAATGTCACATTTTCAGATTCCGAATGCACTTTTGTCAGCGATCTTGACGTCGAACATGTCTCTTGCCCACGTGGTAATGTGTTGGAAGCAGAGCTGGTTGAGACGGAATCGGGAGCCTGTTTAAAAAGGCATTTTTATTTTTCCAAAGTTCTTGGATTCTCTTTTAAAATAGAGTGGCCATTCAGTTGTAACTTTCAATATCAAATATATTGATAACATCTTAGCAACATACAACATAATTAGTGAATGTTGAGACAAGCAAAGTAGCTTATAAAAAAGTTGTCTTGGAAATGAATTTATTTCACAGATTCTTCTAAATCCATTAGTAAAGATCGTCATAGCACATAAAATTACTGAAATCGGGAATTTTTCGGATGACTCCACACCCCTGGCAGGAAGAATTCGCTGATGGCATCCGTATTGTTGTTGTTGTGATTGTGACCTCAGTATCCTGCAGCGCGGGATGGACACCCCAGGAATAATCTACTCATAGATGGAGAAAAAGAGGACAGCTTCTGTTACAATCCCTTGACTTAGGTAGATGTCTGACTTGGCTCTGAGTCGCTGAAGAAGGTGGGCAGTGCCTTCCGGGAGGACCTTTCAGGGGAACTACCCAGCTTTTGAGTATCGTATGGCAGAAAACCAGGAAAAAAATTATTATGGCATTTTGCGTCGTATTCTGACTGACGACGCAAGATGCCGACCATTCCAAAAAGCCATCGAGTTTCCTGGTTTTTGAGACAATGCCGTCAGTGAATTAAACATCAGCCCTAAATGTTAACAAGAGGCGCAATTTAACACTGAGCCACGAGTCGGGCGATGGCGTCCGTTGCAGTCACTACTTTCATGAGCGAGAATATTCCTTGACACTTGTGAAAACTCTTGTATGCCTCCCTTATCGATAGTCAGGTTACCTGGTGTAATTTTCCCCCCACACGACAAGTAAATGCAGGGATTTATCCCTACGCTTATTTGCTCTCTTCCTGAATGGGTTGTTTATAAGCGGAATTCAAGAGTCACCGAGAAACAAAAAAAAAATCTATTGAATTATTGCCCCATGACAAATCGTGTCTATCCGTTTTCATTGATTATTTTTCGATTTTGAATTAAACAATACAAAAATAATTTTTTTTGTTTAAATTAAAGGATTTTCAATATGACTTTAAAGTTTAGTCTTATGGAATGGATGTAAAATGGGAATCGAACAAGAATTCTCTCTGATAAAAAATATATAAAAATTCATAGATGGTACAGATTTTGAATAATTTCTCTAATATCGAAATTAAAATGTTAACATTATTTTAATATTATTAACATTGTTAAACATTATTTTTTTAAAAATTTTATTTGATATAGATTTTATTTTAAATTTTATTGATACAATGAAAGTTCTAGCACTTCCACAAGTGAAACAAAAATGCTATAACAGTGGAAAAATAAAAGAAATAATGAAGCAGACAAAAGTTTCAAAATTAAAGTAACATTTTGCGAGTTACTTTTAATATTACACTGTGGAACGTAGTTATCTATGTCCTGAATTACATTAAATCATCAATGTTGTTAAAGAATTTGTGACAAATGTATTGAACGAAATCTTTAAGTTGAGAAATGTTAAGAGCTTTGTGTAGTTCTACAAACTGTCCTGTACCATTTGTAATGTGCTGGATGGTAAAAGTTTTGGAGTACAGGGAGTTTTTTCCTTTTTTTAAATTAGAGACTGTTGTGAAGTACCAAACAGAGCAAGCATTTGTAGTATTAGGCCAAAGTATAGGTATATATGTGTATAAAAGTTTCTGCTGATTGAAGAATGAATATCCATCAGTTGATAAATGTCATTGCGGCAATTGTTTTTTGTCTTTTGTGCTTTTGCCAGGTTATTTGGTACTGTCGTTCGTAGGAAGAAAGGGTTTTTTGTATGGTCTCTATGCAACAGGACTGCCTCAATTTGGTTAATATTAATTGCCATTTTCCATTTGCCCAACCAATTGTCAAATAATTTTAAATGATTATTAACAGCATGAGCAAGAAACTTGGAATTTTTATTTTTACAGAGAATAGCGCTGTCATCGGCAAAGATTGCGGTTTTTGTATATCGAGGAATATCTCTTCTTTATTTTTCGTCATTCTGTAAACCTGTAACAAGGTATTATGTAGCATAGAAAAGTTGATGAATATTTTTCGCTCCAATTTACTTTCTAGGTATGTAATTTACTTAATTATTCATAAACTCACAGAAATAACTTAGAATATGTGTCTCAAACCGAGTCCCTTAAAGAAGGGGCATTTTGACTGGAAAAATTAAATCCTCTTGAGTAAATGATATGAAAGGTCTTTTGCACGCTGTCAAACTTTAAATCCTATTAATATATTTTCATTATTATTTTTTTTAAATAATTTCCAATTTTATTTGAGGTTTTAGATTTTAAGTGAATACATAAAATCCCTGATTCTTTTTCATATTAATTAATTCCTGTAACATTAGATTTAGCTCACGTAGATCTTCAAGCAGTCACCAACTATCCCATCATCCTAATCCTCTTGAAACCCAGACTTTGTTGTTGAAGGTATTGGTTTGGTTTGGTTTGCCCTCTACAGTCATTTTTTTTGAAAACTTTGGATTTATTAGACTGTGACCTACAGTTTAACTTGTATTCCGGATCACTCACAAACATCCATGCCACCTCCAGGATTCGTACCTGAAGATTGTGGTACCAAAGGCCAGACGCTAGCCAATTGGCAATCAGGGAGTTTTTCATTTGAGCTTCAGCTTTCATGTTATTTGAGAAACAGTATGTTGATGAAAATATTTCTCGATAATGTGGCATTCAAAATGTTCTTTAAAAATGAAAAAAAAAAAAAAAAAAAAATTCGTAAGTTTTATGCCATAGTACAAACCTTGATTAGCCTATACGGCATGGATGGGCCAACTCCGGCCCGCGGATAGAATTTTTATTTTCTAGTCCGAGGCAAATTAAAAGAAATATATATTATATATCCATTTCCATTTCTACTTTTGATTAAATATTAAAAGAAGATGGCTTGAAAGAACTGCATTTTGGTTTAGAACGCAGATTTCAAGATTTCAGTGCCATTCAAACAGAATTTGGATATTTTTACCATGCCTTTCAACGTAAATTGTGAAGCAGTGAGGTCAATTATTGAGTTGCAATCTAACAATAATCTCCAGTTGTTTCTAAATATACCAAAGTTATAGTTTTACAAATCATTATCGAAAGTAAGTTTCCCAAATTTAATATCTCATGCCCAGAAAATCAGTGCTGTGTACAATATATGTGAACAAGTGTTTTAAACCATGAACCTTAAAACCTTAAGAAATAATTATTTCAGAAGTAGACTGACAAATGAGCATTTATCCTCGTTCCTTAGAATCAGTCCATCTCACTTCGAACCTCAATATAAGGAACTTTAAAAAATGAAATTGCAATTTCATTCATCTCATTAACATATTAAAATTGTAATACTTGTATAGTGTTTATAAAATTTTAGAAAAATTTATCTTGACCCGCCAAACTATTTTTTTTTTTTTTTTTTTTTTCGATTTTTGGCGATTGAAAAAGTTTGCCCTTCCCTGGTATATGGCATATCAAAAAATAATAATAAAAAAAAAAAAAAAAAACTGAAAATGACGCCTTGATTGCGGTTAGGAGGATTCCTTCGGAAATTAAAACCCCTTGGGCCCTCCGGCTCATTCCCCATTCTGCTCCGACCTCGTGAATTCGTGAGATAGATGTTCCAGTGCGTCAGTGGGAAAGAGCGACGCCCGCGGGCCACTTGGGTTTCACCTCACGTCCGCCATCTATAAAAAGCGAGAGGAATCGAAGGACGTTCGTTGCCTCTTTCTCCCTTGCGACAGCGAGATGATCCGAGTGACTAGATTTTTTGGACACACAGCGAGGTGGAGTAACAGAGCAGTTTCTCAAACCTGTTGCTAAATTTTGCGCATTTCTCGAAGGATAATCGCTTTGTTCTGTAACAGCGAATTGTTCATATTTCATGCTCTATTAATAGAGTTTGGATTCCTTATTCAGACTTGGGTAATGCCCACATAGCGAAAATCGATTAAAAAATAGCTTATTTGAAAAATTCGAAGGACATGTATTGAACAGTTCATCATCATGTACTACGTTTTGTACAATGAACTGAATTACATAGAATTTTTTAAAGAATATTTCCGTGTTGTACTTAAATTTTAGATACAAATCCAAAATCTGAAACTGTTAAAGTCGAACAAATAAGATGATAGTTCATTGTTTATGCTGGTACTCATTTGATCATAAATGCATTTTTAATGTCTTTTATGTTAAAAAAGCAGCTCTGACGCTCGGTACCACAGGTTTCGGATTCGAGTCCCGGCGGTGCCATGAATGTATGTAGTGGGTCGGAATCCCCTTTAAACCGTAGGTCCCGGTCCTAATAGGATCGTAGGGCGTTGCGGGGACATTGTTACTCCGCGTCCGTGGCTTATCTTCAAGTTACACGCGCCCCCTGGGTAATGTAAAGTGAGTACGTCTGTGCAGCGCTTGCCTTAAGGCATCCGAGACCAAGCTGTCTAAGTGTTTGCCAACTGCATTAGAACAAAAAAAAAAAAAAAAAAAAAAAATTAAAAAGCAACATTTGAACCGTTTGAAAAACTTACTTCATGATTCTTAGTACATGATTATTTATTTAGTTGATAATTAAACTTTCTGACAAATAATATTATCCATTTTTTTGACAGTGTCTAGTTTTACAAATAATTGTACCATTTTTTTTATTATTATTGTTCGTAGGCTGCTATTTAAGGCTAGATAAAAAAAAATATTTTATGCGTTTGAAAAAAAGAATAAATCGATGTTTTTTTAAAACATTATTTAAAATAATTAATAATTACATTTTTTTAATAATTGAGAATACTAGGTAAATAAAAGTACTGTCGCAGGTTATGCTAAATCTACGAATTACTTTTAAAAAAACTATTAATACATTTTATTAATATTTTCTACTGTCGCAAGCAGTTTTAAAACAAAAATCAGTATTTTTTCATAAAACGGGAAAACGCTGAATCCATGATTTCATTTGAAAATCACTGTCTGGAAGTGCAATATTTAAGATTGGGTTGGTTTGTTGCTCTGCGGTCGTTTCACGCACACTTTTTAGTCTAATTACAGTTCAACATGGATTCCGAGCCATTAGCAAACATTCATGCTTCAGCCGGCATCCGAGCTTGAAGCTTGTAGTGTCAAAGGCGTAAATAATTAAACGAAATACCGTACTGACAGATTGTATGCGTTTAAGTTAGGCATAACATTATTAAAGGGTGAAATTTCACAAAAACGATTCAGTTTTTTGAATTATTGATCGTCATATGTATCGAAACGAATTGGGGCTTAAAACTCTAGACCTTGCCCGATGGCTTGTGCGCTGACCTCTATTATAGAGTATCCAATGATGAATCGTAGATAATTGGAAAATGAATCGATGTCATGATGCACACAATCATGGACATTGTTTTGGAAAGCGGAGGTTTTCATTTCCTTGATCACTTTTTCGTGGTATTGATCCGCTTTTTTGTTTTCTTCGCCACTTTCAACGTTTCTTATTGGCTTATAATTATTTTAAAATTTCTTTCACTAGATATACTTAATTACTTTCACGTGATTGCTTATGAAATTGTTTGAAATTCATTTGAGATGCATTAGTAAATAATTAAAAAAAATACAGTATTGGCAGATTAAAGTTGGCCTTAAAGTTACGCGTAGCAATATTAAGTGACAAAACTGCATAAAATGATTTTTCTAGAATTCAGTTTTTTGAATTGTGTTCTTCATATTTATCAAAATGAATTGTGGCTTGTGGAAACGACCTTGTTAGATAGACCTTGCATTGATGATTAAACCATTGTTTTTTGCGCTGATTTCTATTATAGAGTATACACTGATCAAGCGTATATAATTGGAAAATGAATCGATGTTATGATCCATAAAATTATGGGTATTGTTTTGCATAAAAAGTTTTTCCGTTTACTTGATCACTTTTTATGTTCTTGATCAATTTTTCGTTTTCTTCACCACTTTAAACATTTCTTAATGGTTTTTATTTTTTTTTAAATTCATAATTTAAAAAAAATTTCTTTCACGAGCTATTCTTGTTTAAATTACTTTAACGTGATTGCTTATCAAATCGTTTAAAATTCTATAGTTTTTATTATTTTTTATTTAAGCGGCTTCCTTTTTCCAGTTTTGAAGGATAATTGATGAACATAATTTATTGCCGAATGTGATTTATTGATACTTTTCTCCTTTTTTTTTGTTTAAAATTGTTGTTAATCGTTTTGCTCTTATATTAAATTCTAACTTTCATGGGTATATTGACCCGCCAATTAAATTATATCATTTCTTATTATATATATGTATGTATATATATATAGATATTTATTTTATGTTACATCTGAATGTAGGAATAATAAAAGCATTTTTTTTTTTTGACATTTCTTCAAATGAGCCGTTTTCTTTGGAAGTGATAAATGAAAGTGTCCATTTTGTATTATACTATATGGTGACACTTAAAGCTTTGTATTTGAATGGTTTGAAAAATATTGGTATATATTAATAAGCTCATTTTATATTTTTTAAATATTAAATTGATTTAAGTGTATAATATGATCATTTTTAATGTATTAGTTAAGAGATACTTAATTTTAAAGTATTAGATATACTTTTGATGACCTCAAATGGACATACACCACTTTAAAAGTCAACAAAATGTGAAAATCATACATTGATGAAATATTAAATATGATTTCAATTGAATCATTAATTGAATTTCGAATATTATATAATATAAAATATACACTTGCAATAAAAATAACAATTAATAATTTTAGAGGTAATCGTCCTTATTTACTACTGTGTTCAAAGAGTAAGACCAATTTTCAATTTAAAATTCCCGAGACTTAAGCCATTTCAATTTTTTTTCTTTTTTAGGTTGTTGGCATCTGTTTGAAATGTGACGTCAAAATATTCATTAGTGTTTGAGTTACGCTTGGCTTTGTGAGACGCTAAAACTGATTCCGGTGATTTTTGAAATGTCTGAATTCATTGAGCAAGAACTTGCGTTAAAGTTTGTGTGCAAAAACGTATAGAATGTTGCAGAAGGCATTCAGTGAGCATTCCTATACCGGAAAGAAATGTTTAGAAGTGGTATGCACAGTTCAAAGAAGGCAGAGAATGCGTTGAAGACGAAGAGCCCTCTGATCGACCATCCACCTCAATCGACGAAGCTCACGGCCAAAAATTCAAAGATTTGGTGCTGGAAAACGTCGATTTACAAGAGACCTTGCTGACAATGCTGGAATTTCAAAAGGATCGGACAATTGAAGAGATTCAACGTGAATCGGCGAGCGCTTTGAAGGCCATCCCTGCAGATGGCTTTTTAGCATGCATTGAGGATTGGAGAAAAAAGTTGGCATAAGTGCATTGTGTCCGGAGGGGATTACTTTGAAGAATAAAGAGTTTTTGAAAAAAAAAAAAGAATTGGTTTCACTTTTTGGGCACAGTAGTACTTCAAATTACGTGAGCAAACAGAAAACACTGCTAATACTGTTATGGAGTTGCTCCTTTGACGATGATTCAGAAGCAAACCACAAAAATTCCAAACAAATGTCTCCTCTTTGGGAAATATTCTGGCAGTTTCTTTATTTGGTTATAATACCACTAACGGCGCATTTAATAAATTCAATTAAATTAAAGTCGTTCAATAACCGTCAATATCCCTACCGCCCACCATGAAAGCTGGAACGCCCACTAGTGGGCGGTAGAGACCAGGTTGACTACCACTGCTGTAGGCGAACATAAAGTTAAGGAAACATGTCTATCAAATTTTTTGTTTGTTAAATTCCGAAAATGGCCAGAAGTGTGATTAATCACTCGCATATTTCTAACTCCAGCTTTGCTGACAAATGAAAGGATGGTATTATTTGTAGAGTTCAAGCGAAAGATAAATAAAGAATCTGAATATTTTTCAATAAGGATTTCAAATAAGCCTCTCAGAATGGCAGGACCACCTTTTGTCATTTTTTTTACAAGCTGACTTCTCAATGTTTGGTTTAATGCAATGTTTTTGGTATAATGACATGTGTGCCCTTAATGGTTTAATTTATACGGTAGGTGCTTTTTTTAATCCGGTATTCGACGGTTCGGCAGTTTCTATAATCCGGCACGAATTGGTCGGATCTTCTCGTGCGTATTTGAAGGTTTATTGATCTTCGCCACCAAGTTGCGACACAGCTCTGATTGCATTTTCGCCCAGTTTTTATAGAACTGCCAGTTTTCCTCCCGGTAAAGAGAAGAAAGCACAAATGTGTGCCTAATTCGTAATGATTTTTAAGAAGACATCCGAATCATGGAAGCAAATCGATGCCAGATACTCATTTAAAGTGCAAAGTTCACCTGCAATTTATTTTATGTTTTGCCTTGTCACAACTTGTTTTAATTTTCATTGTATAATATTAATTTTTCTTGTGCTTCGTGCTTTTTTCATGAATACAAGATTATTCAATTCAATAATATTGATTATATGAATTTAATTTCATACTTATTAGAATGACAAAGAAATATGTCGGATATGGATGTTGTCTACATAAATTCAGAATGTGTGTCAACACGTTAAATATGTATAATTTTTAATCGTTACATTTTTTTTATATCTAGAATGATTCATCTTTGGTACCCTCTCCGATCCGGCACAGGTTTCGAACATGCCGGACTACAGATCTGTACTTAGATTTCTACCGTATTCTCTAGTTACCTACAGTACTTGAATTTCTAAAATTCAAAATAAATAAAACATTATAAAAATGTAACAATTATTATTAGTGATGTTTCGCCATGATTATTCTAATGATTATGTGTGTTCCAGTGAGCCGTGTAGGATGCTGAGGGGTTGGTTCGACGCGTTCCGCAGCGACGGAGGCCCCACCCTCTACACCTTCGCCAACCGCACGCCCGTCACCGAGGATGTGCGCAACGTGCTCATCTACGTCTCCTTCTCCACCATCTTCGTCGCCTTCCTCATCGTCTTCCCCGGCATCAGGAAAGAGGTACCCTCTCTCTTACTCTCGCTCTCTCTTCCTCTCTATCTCACTCATTCACTCACTCGGTTTGATGGGTTCGGGTTGTATAATGAAAGTTTCGATAAATGGAATAAATGAATTTAAAAGGGAAAACTGATAGGAATTAAATGAAATACTGAGAGGAATAAAATGGGAAACAGAATGGAATTAAATGGAAAACCAATAGGACTAACATGGAAAAACTGATAAAAAATAAGGCAGAAAACGGTAGGAATGAAATAGAAAACTTGTAGAATAAAATTTAAAAACCGATAGCAAATAAATTGAAAACCTGTAGGAAAAAATGGGAAAACAAATAGGAATTAAATGGAAAACCGATAGAAATAAAATGAGACTTATGCAAAAATATATTTATTAAATTAAAGAAAGTCACATTTATTTTCAATAACATTTTGCAATCAGCTTATCCAGGCTATTTTCATAAAATTCATCTGCTTTTCATAATATAATTTCATATCGATTTCTTCTCTTTAAATTCAGAACAAAAAAGGAATCTAAGTTTATCAAACAAAAAAAGTCTTCTGTTGGAGCAAGGTCGGGAGAATAGAATGGGGGAAAAAAAATTTTTTTTTAGCCAAACTCATTTAGGAGACGTTGAATCCTTCTTGTAGTGTGAGATTCGGTCTTATACTACAGAATCAACTCCTTTTCTGATTATAAAAGGAGACAATTTTTCCTGTAAAGATGCTTTGAAGCGTCTTAGCTGGTGACAGTCCGTGTTGGAGGTAACTTAACACCTCATTTCTTAATCCTATTCCATCCCACAATCAAAATAATCTTTTTTTATGAAGATCACCTTGGGGATAATAGGATAGGCCTTAAATGAGGGCTAAGCCACTTTCCTCTGCTCTTAACATTATTATAATGGATCAACTGATGTATAATAGATAAGATGATGACTGATGTATAATGATGGCCGAATGGCTAGCGCTCTGGCGTTCGGTACCACAGGTATCGGGTTCAAATCCCGGCTTTCCCATGGGTGTTTGTAGTGGTTCGGAATCTTCTTGAAGCCGTAGGTCCCGGTCCTAATAGGATCGTAGAGCTCTGCGGGGGCAATGTTACTCCGCGTCCGTGGCTTACCATCAAGTTACACGCGCCCCCTGGGTAGTGCAAAGTGAGTAACATCGGTGCAGCCCTTATAGGCATCCAAAGACGTCCATGTCTGTTTGCCAGCTGCATTAGAAGAAAAAAATTATAGATAAGAAAAGGAGTCCATTTTATAATGTCATTTAATGATTCTTAAAAAATAAGTTTTATTTCTGAAATTTCATTACAACCTGATATTTTTATCATAGAGAAAAATATTCATAAATTCCTCGAAAAATTCTATTCGACAACTTAAAATCTGAGAAAAATATTATCTCCTATTAAAATGTAACTGAAAATATGTATTTGTAGTATGATTCCTCTTAATTGAACATTTCACAACTCAACTTCATATTTTCTGTTACATTTTAACAGAAAATATTTTCTGTATAAACTATGTTTTATTGTACTTCGATTGTTAAATTTTATTTCAGAATTTTTTTAATTTGTTTTAGAAATAATAAAATACATATTTTCCGTTATTTTTCCTGTTAAAAAACAAAAAAATAACAGAAATTATTAACATAAAATATGTATTTGGATTATGAAATGTTCAATTAAAGTGAATCCTAGTTAAAATACATATTGTTTGTTAACGTATTTTGAATATGAAATATTTAATTAAAGGGAACCGTAATACAAATACGCATTTACTATTGAAATTTAACAGAAAATATGTACTTGAATTATGAAATATTCAATTAAAGTGGAGTATAATACAAGTACATATTGACATAAATGTAACCTGTTAAAATGTAATAAAATATGTATTTGGATTATGAAATATTCAATTAAAGGAAATTATAATACAAATACATATTTTTTTATATTTCTTGTTAAAATCTACAACTAATAAAAATGTATTTTCTGTATATTTCCTGTATGTTAATTAATATTTCATAATCCAAATACGTATTTGGATTATGAAATATTCAATTGACGGGAATCCTAATTCCAATACATATTTTCTGTTAAAATGTTACAGAAAATATGTATTTGAATTATGATTCTCGTCAATTGAATGTTTTATGGTATGAGCCAACCTTTATTTTTTCAATTCTCTCTTTCCTATAAATCTAGAAACCACGTGATTTAATTCGATTTCTACGAGTCGTGTTTGAAGGAATAAAAAGGTCTTTTGAGTCGCACATAAATTAAGTTGAACGAGACTTGCCAAATAAATTGTTTTTTAAACAGGAAGAAGTGCATTTTAAATTCATTACGCTTTTATGGCTAACTAAATATTTAAACTTTTTACTTCGCTAATTCTCTGTGTTACAAACGATAACATTTTCTTATTTAAATTATGCAAATGATGCATTCAACATTTGATTTGTTTATTATTTTTTTATTTAAAAGAATCACCCTCAAAACCTTTGAACTCATTATTCAAATAACTGATTGTTATTCGTTGCAGTGGCAATACTAAATCCATCACTGCCATCAGATTTATTAAGTCCTCGTAAGTCGAATTTTTTTTTTACAAATTATTCCCAAGTTTTTGAATGAAATAATAATTCCAATACAATTTTTTTTAATTCATCATTTTTGTTACACAAAGTATATGCATTATTTTATTTGGAATTACCATTCGATGCAACATAATTACTTTTCAACCAACATGTTGCCACTAAACATTTCAGATAGTTTAATTACTGAATTTTTTGTGCGTGCATTTATGTGCGTGTCAATTTTTTTTGCTTGTGCCTTGATTAATTTTTTTCCTGCAAATTTTCTCTATTAAGAAAATAATTGCCTCAACTATTTAACCTTTTGCTCTGGATAATTAAAAAAAAAAAGCTTTAAAAATAATTTAAAAGTGAGAATTTAATTAAAAAAATCTAGGATATTTTAAATTAATTACTGACTGCTGTTAAATTACTAAAATATTTTACGTGTTATTCCAGATAAAGTAAAAGATGGATAGATTGAGATTTAATTTTTTATATTCATATAGAGTAATCTCTGGTTAAAACTTCTTCTTTTTCTTTATTGATGCAATAGATTCATCGTAGGCCATAGCCGATTGTCTACTGGCAGATTTCGAGACAGGAGACGTTTTTTTTACGTGGTAGAGGGGACAGTCGTATTAGACCGGGACCTAACAGTTACAAACATCCATGGCTTCGTTGATACTCGAAGACTCGAACCCGAAACCTCTGGTACCGAGCGCCATAGCGACACGGCCATCAGGTCCCCGAAAAAGATAGATGTTTGTCCCAACTCTTTGTACCTTTAGAATAGGAGGGGGGGTCGCTGTCTATTGTATTAATAATAAAGGATCAGAATGGCAGAGGTGCGCCCTCTGTGTTACAAACTGGAAATATGCTAATCCCTTGTTGATTTAGCGGGCCTGCGTCCAAATAAATGAAAGACACATTGGGTGGAACATAAATTCATCATCAGTGGCTGAACAGCCCCACGGTGGGCTAAAGCCGACTGCCTACTGGCAGATTTCGTGATAGGAGATGTTTACGGTTTACGATCTTTTTGTGCGTACTTTGGTCAAATTAGACCATGACCTACAGTTTAACGTGGATTCCAGAACCACTCACAAACATCCTTCCCACCGCCAGTATTCAAACCTTGAGCCTGTGGTCCCAAAAGCCAAAGCGGTAACCATTTGGCCACCAGGCCGCCCCTTAAGAGTAAATGCTTTGAATATTTTGTATCAAACCCATTTACCACACAATGAACAATGCATGATATTTTTTTTTCGGTGGATAGAAAATGATTAGTATTACAAAAAATTATCTTCTTCTATCCAAATAGCATACAATTACAGTTCAAGAGATACATAAAAAAAAATATGTGTAAAAGGATGTTTGAAAGTGATTTCATTCCATTTTTAGAACGGATCCACCAAAACGGCAGCCACCAGAGAAAGAGAGAGTTTTTTTTGTTCTGGTCGAGTGAGCGGCAACAAAACTATGGGGGATGTGCTAATCGGCGTTCAAGGCGCGCGAAAGAAAGAGAGCGTTGCGAGACGCGTTCACGGCCGGCGTTGGGCAAGCCGCCTCTGGTGCCGCTTCGACGCACTTCGAATGCTTGGCTTCCGAAAGGGCTCCGAGGTCCCCAAACCTTTTCCCTTTCCCCACACCCTTTGGTAAAATTTCCCTTTTTCATGTAGCCCCTCTACGTGAAAATATCCCAACATTTTCCTTACAGGACCAAATCACATGTTGTCATATCAATAAGCTGTAAGCTAAGAATGCTGTAAGCCTGTTAAAGAACATTTTAAGATATGGAAATATGAAAGCAGAAAGTGACCAAAGCCTACAAGAATAGTCTATGAGAACAATAAAAAGAAATACGATATATATATGTATTAGTAGAACCCGGCATACGTTATCCTGCCAAAAGAAAAAAAAATGCATTGTAGAAAATTACATATCGCGAATATATTCTCCCTGTTTCGATATATATGTGCATACTAAATTTTATGGATATCGTTTGAACGGTATATAAGATGTAGCACCATCTGGCGGAGACTTAAAACAAAGGGGAGCGCATAAAAACATTTTCCAAGTTTTATCAAACACACACAAAAATTTTCATCCAAATCGGTCCAGCCATTCAGGAGGAGTTCAGTACGGACAAACACGTGTACGGAAGAATTATATAGATAATATGGGGCTTAATGTTCGAGTAACTAGTGCTTTGGCGCTCGGTGCTATAGGTTTTGTGCCCGAGTCCCAATGGTATCATGGATATTTGGTATCCATTTTAAACTGCTCCGCTTAAACTTTAGGTCCCGCTCTAATATGACTGTATGGCTGACAATCCTATCCTGTAAAAAGAAAACATCTCTTGCTTTGGAATCTGTCAGTAGGCAGACAGTCTTAGCCCATGGAGCTGTTGCAGAAGCCATTGAATAAGTATGCATAATATATATGGATATAATATATATATATCCCTATATATTAAACATTCTTAATCCATATCTTATCCTTATCCATATATATATCCAAAAAAAAAACCGTTTGAATACAGGATGGATGGAATTGGCTCACACCATCTAATGAGAAATTGCACGTAAAATAAATGTGTGAGTATTTCTTGAGAAATTCGAAATCTTTCACGAAATGACACCAAACGTGTTTTGATAACAAATTGCGCCGTCGGGCATGCTGAACAATTTTATATGAAACAGATAAGGCTGGCAGTCGACATTTTTAATGAGCATTAATATGGATGGAGCAATAATTTAAAAAAAACCAAATTTTTACACTGTCGCAAAGTATGTTGCACTACTGGGACATTTTTCCCACTGAAATTTAAGTGTCCTGCAATACTAAACGGCGAATGGCGAGTAACGTGATATGAAATTCAAATCTTCCATGGCTGCCTCACACAAAAAAAGTGAGTGTCTGTTTTGCATTTTCTTTGTGTTTTTTTTAAAGTATAAAAATACTGCATGAAAAGATATATTTCTGAAAGTTTTTTCTTTATTTAAATAATTTTAAGCTGAAGTGTTATGCTTCTACTCATTCATTCGATATTCTTTAACCGGTATAATTGTCTGTATCATGATGTTTTCCTATCCGTTAATCTAATGTTGGTTTTATCTCAGTTAATCTAATGTTGGTTTTATTTCAATTAATCTAATGTTGGTTTCATCTCAGTTAATCTAATGTTGGTTGGTCGTTTCCTTAATAATTAAATAATGTAAAATTGTTGTAAAAGATCGTATGATGAAATCAGAGACCATTTTATTTCAAAGTGTAAATGAGGTTTTTCAAGGAAAAAAGAATAGTTTGGAATTCTGCAGATTTTTAAAAATTTTTTTAAGATTGAGTTTATGAGTTTAATTATGAATTTTATTCTTGCTACTTCTTCATTGGCAAAAATGTCCCATGATGAGCCAAGGCCGGCTGTCTACTGACAATATCTAGACAGGAGATGTTTTTCTTTTTATGGGATAGGGTTGTCAGCCCTACGTCCAATACTCTACATTCATATAAGACAGGAACCTACGGTTTAAAATATATTCCGAATTACTACAGACATCCATGGTCGGGACTCGAATCCGAAAGCGAAAAGGTAGAAATCCAAATGCGCTCTGCCACCGAGCGCCAGAGCGCAGACAATCGTCCATTAGGCCCCAATTATTGTTACTAGGACTAAATTAATTGTGAGGAATTTTTTTTTTATATTTTCAAGGCTTCATTGTGAAAAAATTTGTTTATTAACATTCTTCGAAGTATTGATTGCTGCTAGTCACTACTTTTTCCCATCTTTCTTGCAGCATATGGTTTCCGTATCGGAATAACAACTCATCTTTTGATGCTGCCACGCAATGGTAATTTCATATCTTCTTCAGATTAGAAGGGCTGCTTAGCCAGACCGTGTTCTATGGAACATGTAGTAATCGGATTGAGTAGTATATGTTCAATATATTATATTCTAAATTTTAAGGTAAATTTAAACTTGTATTATAAAATAGTAATATAGGCCCAGCCTATTATTGTTGTTTTATATTATTTTTACTGAACAATACAAGCTCTTGATTCAATACAGCCAGAAGTAAAAGAGATGTTACATAAGAAGCTACCTGAATGCTGTCTAAGTGGTCACTGGCCAAGAGAATGGGCGTAGGCCATGGCCTTGCCTCCTCATTAGAGCAGCAGGCCTTGGGCCTCCACTTCCTCCCGAAGAAGCATAACTCTCTCCGAAACTGTCCTTCGAATTATTGTTTCCTCCACTGGAGGCCATTAGCTTCCCAATAATTATTGCTATTTGTAACCGCATCTTGGCAATGGAATTTCTTTTCGCCTGCAGCACATTTGCGACATACTTACTACAATTACATTCCATTTTACTGTGGATAGATTAAAGACGATCACAATTTTAAACAAATACCTCAAGTTCACACGAAAAATGAGAAAAACTGTTAAGTTTCGTTTATGTGTTGTTGTAACATATGTCCTTATTGGAAATCAATCCATTACAACATAATCCATTACATCCATTGTCAAAAACTAAGCTTTGTGTATTAGAAAATATAGAAGTCCTATTTCTTCCACTCTTGTGTAATACTTTTCCTTCAGCATTTATGGTATATTTTAGATAACAAATGATGATTGATTTCTGAGTTTGGTTTGGTTTATGACTCTACGGTCCTCTTATGCTCTTTTTAGATTAAAAAGACCATTACCTGCAGTTTAACGTGTATTTCGAATCAACAACAAACATCCATGCCACCGCCAGGATTCGAATCTGAAGCATTAGGTACCAACGTCCAGATCGCTAGGCAATTGGCCATCAGGCCTCCCCATTACAATAAGATCACACACAAAGAAGGAACAAGCAGAACAAAGGAAACATACAGCAAGACAGCAATCGACAATAAGTTGGTTTCACACACTACAAAAAGTCAAAGAGGGGGAATAAATAAAAGGATAGACACTTTATTTTAGTCCTTGAAGCTCCTGGCCTCCCAATATAACTGCAAGGCTTCTCCTTGGCGCTGTTCCTGTTCAGTCCTGGACATTCCAAAGATGTTCTGAATTCTCTACATATTGGGCAAAAGTGTTCGAGGCGAGGACACCTATCCCGTTTAGGTGTTCCGAAGACAATCGTGTACGATTCTTAATCGAAAGTTGGCAACCACCTCTTGACATGGTCTAGTGTTAAAGATTTTCCAGGCTGTTTTGAATAGTGTGCCACTTTTTGACTTCAGATTTAATTATGAGATTATCTTTCAGTTTCTTAGAAATTTCTCTGTGAATATATTTCTTGAAAGATTCTGGTGGAACTTGTTTCGTTCCAATGCTCACATGTTTTCATTTCTTTGCAAGTGAATATGCTGCTTCATTATCTTTAATTCCCATGTGAGATGGTATCCGCTGGAATACAATTTGCTTGGATTTAGTTTTTAAATATTTGATATCTTTCTTAATTTGAATTATTATTAGGGTTTCAGTGTGATGATTTCACGAGACAGCTTGCATGGCTGCTCTGGAATCTATGAATATTACCACTTCAGAGTAGCGATAATCATTGACTCTGATTATTAAATTATTTATTGCTAAATGTATTGCATAGATTTCAGCATCAAAATTTGTCATAAATTTGCCTACAGGTGCATACTGGGAAGACAACTCAAAGCAGACACTTGTCATAACAAAGTTTCATTTATTATTATTATTATTATTTTCTAATAGCTGAAAGTATCCCCCTTCCTCAATAAGCTGCGTCCAAACTTTTGCGAATGAGGAGTTAAGGGTTTTCTTTCCAAACAACTCAGTTTGACCTCGAAAAGAAACCCACGTTATCTCTGGCTGTGAATGACAACTGGTCGTAAATGTGGTAGCTTTGATGTGCGTAAAAAACCGACTTTTGCCGGAGCGAGGTCGAGTCGCATGAGTTTCTGTCAAACCTGCCAAACAAAACAAATGATTTTCTGTCAAACAACAGTTAACATTCGTCCCTCCTACGCTCTCAATCTGGTTAGTGCTTTAAACAGCAGGATCAGAGGAAAAGGGCGTTTCTTTTTAAACAACGGAATTGCAGTTTTGTTCGAAGGAGTGGATGTGACAGCTTCATTTTTTGGGGGTGTCATTTTTTAGAGAGGGGGGTGAAGGTTGATTCAATAAATGTACTACCCTACATAAGACGCGAGGAAACGTAAGGTGAGGGACCAAGTCATAGAGTAGTAATAGTTACTCCATGGAGTAATTCCATTTTATATAACATTCATTTTCCTTTTCACACTACATTATCCTGTTTGGCAAAGTATAGGGAGAATAACTATCCGGATAAGGAAACGCCTGGAAAATAGCTAGTTTAAAATCTAATCGTGGGCCTGATGGCCGAGTAGCTGGCTATCTGGCGCTCGGTACCACAGGTTTCGGATTAGAGTCCAGAAGGTGTCATGGATGTTTGTAGTGGTTTGGAATCCCCTTTAAGCTTTATGTTCCGGTCTCATATGACCGTAGAGCTTCACAGAGCCCAATCAGACTTCTCATCCACATCATTCCCAAATTGTAAAGGGGCAACTGAGCTCCAGGCCCAGTGATTTGATGTGATGTAGCAGTAGTGGTCTAACATGACTGCAGAGCGTAGGAAGCATCCCCTGTCTTGAAATCTACGAGTAGGCAGGCATTGGCCCACCGAGGACTGCAGTTATGCAGTTCCTTATTATGCGCATTAACGGGGCTTGATGACCGAGTGACTAGCTCCCTGGTGCTCTGTGCCACAGGTTTCAGGCTCTGTAGGTGCTCTTTCGGTGCCCTAGATGTTTGTAGTGACTCGGAATCCATTTTAAACCGTAGGTCCCGGCCTAATAGGATCGTAGAGCATTGTGACGGTAGTGTTACTCGAGTCCGTAGCATATCTTCAAGCTGCACGTGCTCACTGGGTAGTGCTAAATTAGTAACAGCGGTGCAGTCCTTGCTTATGGCATAAAGACTGACTGTCTCTGTATTGCCAGCTGCATTAGAACCACAACAAAATCTAATTGCAAACTGGAATCAGCTATTTGTTCACAATTCTAGTTCTGTAGTAAATGTCTTCCCTCTTTAGAGCAAAATCTTATTCATTGTTGGATGGTAGTCTAGTAGGAAGGATGAATTTATGGGTGCGATTCCTGTTTGTCTATTACATAAGATCACTCCAATTGACATAACATTTCCCCCTTTATTGAGTAGACTGACAGAGAGAATGCTTTCCAGAAAACAGTTTTACAGTAGTGAAGATTTCCCAATAAAAACCTCCTCCATAGGAGGCGGCCATGTTTAAATATTGATAAGATGTGGCCTTTAGTGAAGTTGGCAACACAACAGAAGTTTTCTAGTCTAATTGCTTATTTCACAGAAACTCTGAGCGGCAAAAGAAATTTATCTTTATATATCTAGTATAAAAATAATAGAATTAATATTAAAATTATCAATTTAATTTCTTAAAAAAATTCCATTTATGTTTAAAAAAACTCGTGTTTCCTTCCTCTTCTTGTTATGTGAGATAGTTTTCTCTCTTCTAACAATCAGTACGGTGTTCTAAAAACATATTAATTCAAGTAAATAACATAATAAATTAATTTTATGAATATATTAATTATATGAATTATAGGAATATATTAATTATATGAATTATATGAATATATTAATTATATGAATATATTAATTATATTTTCCGCATTTGAGATATTAATTTATTAAATTATCACATAATAAATTAATATGTCACATGCGGAAAAACTAAATTCTTGTTATATAAAACTCTTATTAGACCTATTTTGGTCTATGACTTTGAAACATGGACTTTGGCAAGATCTGATGAGGTCCATTTGTGTATATTTGAGAGGAAGATTTTAAGGACTATTCTTGGAGGTGTTTAGGGAAAAGGATTGTTAGAGAAGCGGTACAATGCAGAAATTTATAAATGCTATAACGACCCAGATATTATAAAATTTATTAAGAACAATAGATTAAATTGGGCTGCTCATATATTTAGAATGAATGTTTTAAACTCTGTAAAAGACCACAAAGTTATTGACTGCAAAACCACAGGGACAAAGAGCAAGAGGATGAGCCAAGTTGCGATGGATAGACGCAGTTGAAAAACGTATGACGTGCTGAAGATTAAGAATTGAAGGACGCTTGTCACCCAGAGGAATGCATGGAAATCTCTTCAAAGGAAAGCCTTGCCCCCCGGGATTTCGTGCTATTGATGATGATAAAATTAATATGTGTTCCGATGAACTTAAAAAAATGAATGAAAATTATTTATAAATGACATTCTGCAATATAGTGGGGAAAAAATTAGGAATTGGCTTAATTTTTTTTTTATATTACTTGTTTATTATTCATTTATTATTATTATTATTATTAGCACATTGGTTGCAAAATGTCCAGACAGTGATCAGCAATCCTGTTGTATTGAGTCTGCTTTCATGTTCTGTGATAAATATAAATTTTAAACTTGATTTTTTTTATTGGAAAATCCCTCACTGCATCTATTAGAGAAAATACCAAAGTTCACAGAAAGGTAGTAATTCCCCCCGGAAAGTCCTTGGTGAATTACTAAAAGTTACACCGAAATGTTAAAAACATTATTTGACTCAATGACTCTTTTTCTTTTCCAAATGTACTGAACCGGTGATAATCCTAAAATTGCTTGGATGTGGTATTAAACATCCTAATAATAGCTTGACATTTGACATTTAAAACCCAAACCTCACCAGAGAGGCTGACATTTGGAGAACGAGTTTGGAAGTCCTTGTGTGGGGTCAGTTATAGCCGGCTACCAGGGGAAATTACCCTTCTGCGAACTTTGATATTTAACGGAATAGATGCAGCGAGTTATCTTCCAAAAAAACCGCTCTCCAACCTTACCGGAGGCCGATCCTTGTTTACTTTTCCAAGGTCATCGCAGTGTTGTATCGAAGCAGCTGCTTCGCTATTGACGTGTGAATCATTGCTATTCAAGGAGAAATGCCAATTCGAATGTGGGGAATTTGGAAAGCATTGTTGGTGTAAGTATAATATGGCTGATGAAGAAGGAAATGATGCAAATAATAATTTATGAATTAGTGGAGAACTCAGTTCGAAGACCAAAACTTGATCAAATAAACTAAATAGAAAGGAACTGAATAAGTAATCAAAATGAATTGAATAGAAAGAGGGATCAGATGAACTTAAAAAGAACTGAATAGATGAACTGAATCGAGAATCAGATTGAACTAAATAGAAAGAGGGAACAGATGGACCGAAGAAGAACTGAATAGACAATCAAAATGAACTGAATAGAAAAAGTGAACGCATGAACAGAAGGCGAATTGATTAGAAAATGAAATGAACTGAATAGAAATAATGAACAGATGAACAGAAGAAGAATTGAACAGAGAATTCAAAATGAACTGAATAAGCAGTAACATTATTTGAATATTATTGCTTGAATACCCTTTGAGAAAGAGCACCCTTTTCTAAAAGGGCACTCCCTGTGGTATTGCAGAGAAATATGTGTCCATATATGAAAATAAATTATACTCTACTTTACAGTTACTCTTTCTCTTGCCAGTTTTCCCATTCAAAGACAGCTTTCATTACAAACCACCAACCCTTCTAGTTTTTCCTTTTTTCTTCACGTAAAAAGTCGCCAAACAGCAATAATGCGCAATAATGGAGTGGTAGCTTCTAGGATTGGTTACTATCAGCGTTAGCGTATGTGAGTTTCAATTAAAAAAAAATTCTATTGTGCCTATGAGACTTCGCCGTCTGTAAGTAATAGTCTGTGGAATTGAATATCGGGAGATAGGCGTTAGTAGCGAATGATTATTTGCTAGAAATTTATATATAGTGCTCCTACAATTATTTGTAAGTTTTTAAATGCGCGCCGACTTCAAACATTTTGAGAACCACTGCACTAAAGTATGCACGACTAACGATTGCATGCTGTAGGGGTATAAATCGACTGAAAGCATTATTACCATTCATTTTGGCATTACTCACCTTGGCAAAGGTGCATAGTTTTATTCTACTGTTATGATAACGTGCTTTCTCGATATTTATCAAAACACATAACATCGTGAGTTCCGCAAGATTTTTGGAAATATTAATTCCATTTGGTGACGTCACTAATCTCGCACTAGAGTAGCACGTGACAAGTAATTGTAAACAAAATTGTGATTCCTGCACACCGAGTTTCGTTTTCAAAATGCAGAACTTTATGTCAGCCATTATGACTTTCATTATTTTCTGTAATTGCACAGCTGATGTGTTTGAAAAAGTTTACATAACAAGAGTGTGCTGACAGTCGTTGGCGGTGTCTTTGCGACATCTGGATTCCAGCTCCTTATTGAGGTCAATGCATTGCAGAAAAATAATAAATCCGAGATAAAAGGAAATGCACTCTTTGTTATCACCTGTCGCCTTGGTATCGAGAGCGTTTGTGTAATAGGCCGTCTTGGGAAAGCGTGTGTGTGTACTTCGTAATCCTTTGCCAAAAAGTGAAACTTGGCAAAAAAAATTGGCGAAGTTATTTTAATTTGGAGATTATTTTAATGACGAAGGAAACGCAATGTCATAATCACTTTCACTAATCATTCGTCTTATTGTTTTTTTTGTACTTAAACACTTATTAACGAAGACACACTTAAAGAAAAGACTCGCTTATTATTTAACACTTAAAGAAATCATTTTTTAAACACAGCTTTGCTTCAAACATTGTTTTTATCCATAAATTTATAGGTATTGTTTAGGTACTGCGGTTTTTCGTCTCCTTAGTCAATTTCGTTGATCAGTTTTGACCACTTTCAGCGTTTCCTATTGGTTTATTATTATTTTTTAAATTTCTTCCACCCTATTCTTATTGGTTTATTTAAATTTCTTTCACCAGCTTTTTTAATCATTATAATTTCATTTTCTTTCACGAGTTTTCTTATCCGTAACATTTATCTAAATTTTTTTCCTTTAAATTCATTGCTTGTTATTCATATTATTTGAATAAACCATTAAAATAACTGTTAAATAGTGCAAAATTGTTCTTAAAGATCGTCTGCTGAAAAAGAAAATTTTATTTCAAAGTGAAGATGGGATTTTAAGAGGAGAGAAAATTGTTTTGAATTCTACAGTTTTCATTTTTAATTTTTTTAAAATTGCTGTGATGCGTTTTGTTCTTATAACATTAAATTTTAAATTTTGTGGGTAATCTATATATCTGCCAAGCTGATTTTTTAAATTTTATTATTTAATTGGAAACTATATATTGTAGAATTATGATCAATGAGTTTTTATTATGTTTTATTCATTATTATTCGTATTATTATTAGAGCAGAACCGTATATCTCAGTTTCATTGCCAAATCTTTCGAAATAAATTGATTTCGATCACTGATTGATGATATATCACTGCTATTATCATTCAAAATGTCTTCACTTTTGAGAAAAACTAACAAAAAAGGCAATAATGAGCAACCTGTTTCGTCCATCTTTCAGGTATGGAAGGTCAAACGACACGAAAACGCGACAGTAGGACTGTTGCCACATATCACGAGAGAATAATATAATTTATTAAATAATATATTTTTTTTGAATAATATGAGGTTAGCTCAAAAGCACTCGTTGGATCCCATAATTAAAAATGAACTTTCGTACAAGTTAATTACGAAAAGATAGAAATATGTGTATTAACTATACACGGGGTAGTTCGTTAAGAGGTTAAGGTAGGCCTCTGAACACAGGTGTTGCATTTGCTATTTTAAATTTTTACACGAAAAAACTCCTTATTTAACCAAAGATTATTGTAAATGCTTAGTGCTGATGCTTACCAACTGTCCTGTTTTAACAGTGTCGATTTGGTTTGTTGCTCTAGCAGTTGTTGCTGGGCAAACAACGGCCCCCGGATAGAACTTTAATTTGCTGGTCCGAGGCAAGTTAAAAGAAATATACATTTATATATTATGTCATTCCATCATTCCAGTGCCATTCAAACAGAATTGGATATTTTTACCATGCCTTTCAACTTAAATTGTGAAGCAGTGAGGTCAGATTTGCAGGTTGAATTAATTGAGTTGCAATCTAACAATCATCTAATGCAGTTGTTTCTAAATATGCCAAAGTTAGCGCTTCACAAATCATTATCGAAAGTAAGTTTTCCAAATTTAATATCTCACGCCCAGAAAATCAGTGCTATGTTTGCTTCATCTTATATAAACTCATGTTTGTGAAAATTGCAACACCATGAAGGAATCGTCATAATTGAATGAAATTTTATACACAGTTGAGTGGTAGTGGTACAAATAAATGATTAAATGTTCAAAGCAAACAAACAATAACAAGAGATCGGAATCAGTATTTTGTGTAGCCACCACGCGCCGCAATAAGTGCTACTACACGACGTGGCATGGAGTCAAACAAATTTTGAATGTCTGCCTGAGGAAGAGCATTCCATATTGTTTGTATACGCACCCAAAGTTCGTCTGCAGAAGCAACAGGACGAGGATCACGATCGAGACGCCGACCAACGAAATAACACACATGTTCAATCGGCGACATATCCGGGGAATACGCAGGCCAAGGCAGAAGCTGTACCTGCCGCGTTGCAAAGAAGGATTGAACAGTCCTAGCGATATCAGGGCGGGCATTGTCCTGTTGAAATACAGCTCCTGGCAAGCTTTGAAGGAAGGGAACAGCTTGGGGCTGTAGAACTTCACTGATATACCGGTTGCTGTTCAGATTGTCTACAATTCTTAGCAATTGAGATCGTCCATGATATGCTATGGCACCCCAGACCATAACTCCGGGTGTTCGTCCACTGTGGCGTTCGATAATGCACTCCGGAAGGTGGCGTTCACCGGCATAGCGTCTGACACGAATGCGGCCATCATGGTACCACAAATTAAAGCGGGATTCGTCAGAAAACACGAAATGTTGCCAATCAGCACGCCAGTCTCTATGCTGAGCGGCACATTGTAGCCGCAGGCGGCGATGGTTTAGCGTGAGAGGGATCCTCTATAAAGGAGTCCTTGCGCGCAGTCCACGCTGCAGCAGACGTCTGCGAATTGAGGAAGCACACAATGAAACACCTGTAGCTATTGACCACTGTGCTGCCAATTGTCAAGAGGAAGCTGTACGATCCGTCAGCGCCATGCGGACCAGGTGTCTATCATCGCGAGCTGACGTCACATTTCGGGGTCCACTCCCGGATTTCCGAGTTGTCCGACACTCGCCTGTCCACTGCTTCCAAAGACGAATCACTGTGCTGCTGTTACGCTGCACACGAGCGGCTACTGCACGATAAGACAATCCAGCTTCACGAAGGCCGATGATTCTCCCCCGTTCAAACTCTGTAAGTTGTTCAAATCTCGCTCTCTTTCGTCGAAGCGGCATAAGTAACGATTGAGCTAACGTTTACCACTAGCAGATAACCACCGATAACCCTACACGCCTCGCTACAGCCGTCTATTTATTCGGATCCATCCGCCGTTCACAGGGCGCTGCTCAGCATACGCATGCGCTACGGATTTGAAATTCTAATCATTTGCATATCATGCGCTAATTTGCATTTCCTGAAAATTTCAGCTCACTCGCGTAAGTCCTTCATGGTGTTGCAATTTTCACAAACATGAGTTTATATGAACAAGTGTTTTCAATTACGTACCTTAGAAAGAATTATTTCAGAAGTAGACTGACCTATGACCATTTAGCCTCGTTCCTTAGAATCAGTACATCTCACTTCGAACCTCAATATAAGGAACTTTTAAAAAGGAAATCTCAATTTCATTCATCTCCTTAACATATTTAAATTGTAATACTTGTATATCGTTTTTAAAATTTTAGAAAAATTTATCTTGGCCCCGCCAAACTTTTTTTTTTCGATTTTAGGCCAGCGACCGAAAAAGTTTGCCCATCCTTGCTCTAGGGTCATTTTTTGCACATTTTCGGTTAATTAGAACGGGACCTAAAGTTTAAAGTGCAATTCGAACACTCATAATTGAACAACTCATAAACATCCATGCTCCCGCCAGGATTTGAAACTGAAGCCTGTGGTACAAACGGTCAGAGGGCTAGCCAATTGACCATCAGGCCGCTTGATTAGTTGAGAAATGGTGCATAATATTTTGGGTGAAAAACATGTAAACAACACCCCTGTGCATAAAATAATCTACAGGAATTGTCCATTTGCGAAATTATATTTATCGATTATCAAAGAACTTTTTATAGGATTCATTTAACTATCCCCCTTTCTCTCCCCAAAAATAAAAACAATTATCAGTTATCAAAAGTACATTTTCATTGAAATTTTATACGTAAAAAAGTTAAGCTATTGGAGAAATTTCGTTAAAAATTAACGACATTGGAGAAATTGATCTAACATAGAAAAAAAAAAAAATTGTAATCTGCTGGGCAGATATAACATTAAAATTAAACTCATAAATTTAGTTAAAAAAATTGTTAAACAAATTGTAAAGATCATAAAATTTAGAATTTAATCTAAGAACAAACGGCATCACAACGATCTAAAAAATAAATAAACTATAGAATTCCAAACGATTTACTTTTCTCGAAAAATCCCATTTTTAATTTGAGATAAAATGCACTTTGCTTTCACCACACGATCTTTTAAGACAATTTTACATTTTTTGATTATTTAACTATTAGCTCGTGAAAGAAATTTAAATTTATGATATATCACTGCTGTTATCGTTCAAAATGTCTTCATTAAAAGTTAGTACAAGTCAGTAATGCGCAATGTGGGAAGGTCAAACGATATCAGAACGCGACAGAGCGATTGTTGCCAGATATCACGAGAGAGTTTTCGAGTAATATAAGGTTAGCCCAAAGAAACTCATTTAGAGCCCAGAATTAAATATGAATTTTCGCACGATTTATGTATAAAAAAAACATTATTATGTATATTATATGTATTATTATATTATATATTATAATATTATATATATATATATACATATTATTACTATTATCATGCATAAAAAAATGTGTGAAAAGTATTTATATAAAGCAATAAAAATAGCTCGTGAACGAAATAAAAAAAATTATCCAATCAGAAACGTTTAAAATGGTCAAGGACACGAAAACTGATAAAGGAAACGAAAATTTCAACTCTCAAAAACATTACCTATAATTTTATGGGTAAAAATATTGGCTTTGATTGGAGTCCGTTACGTTAAGAAACTCATTAGACGATCTTTTTGAACAATTTTACATTATTTAATTATACAATTATTAATTCGATAAAGTAATTTTTAAGCCGGCGCTCGGTGCCGCAGGTTTCGGAACTTCCATTCTCTGCGGGGCCATGGATGTTTGTAGTGGTTTAGAATCCACTTTAAACTGTGGTCCCGGTATAATACGATAGTAGAGCGTTGGGCTCACAGCCCTACCCGACAAAAAGGAAACATCTCATGTTTGGGAATCTGCCAGTAGTCAGCTCGTGATAGAAAGACAAAAAAAGCTCGTGATAGAAAGTCAAATAAACCAATAAAAAACCTTGAAAGTGGTCAAGGACAAAAAATTGATTTTTGAAACGAAACACCCTGTTCCCTTAAAACAATACTCATAATTATATGGGTAAAAAGAGCATTTTTAAAATGCAGACATCTTTTAGATCATCATAAAAGTAATGTGAAAATTAATGTGCCTGTTTAAGAATCGTGAAATGAAACTTTTATGCAATTCGTTGGATAGGCCGACTTAAAAGTGCCCTATCACAAATGACGATCTGTGTTTTAACTCGAAGTAGGTTTTTGATGGCGAAGCATTTGTCATATTTTAAGTATAGTCTTCGAAAAATGAAAGAAGTTATTTCTTTTATGCTAATTTTCTTGTTCACCATTCATCATAAAATTCGATGTTATTACTCGGTTCAAGGGAAAAAGATTTTGTTCCATAGATATCCGAGCCTGCAAATCATTTTTCTCCCTTAAGGCGATGTGCGTGATGCCCCGATGCAAATCAGACGGCCCAAATGAAGGACACATTCCTCCGGAAGGCTTGTAGGGGGATCCGCAAATGATCTGCTTTTATCGAAGTCATCTAGTCAGGAGGAGTAACGGGAGACAGTTGTTCCTATTCACGCACCTCCTGAAGGTTGTTCTGCGTCTTATGTAAGCGTCGTCCTCGCTACGCATTCCCAGTGGGGAAAAATAATAATGGAAATCGCCTTCTTTTTTAATGGACTTTTTTCTTTCGGAAATGGGTTTTTTCTTTTTATTGCTGCTTCATTATACAAATCGACAAGCGAGGTTTCATACAGGCTATTCCAAATCATAGACAATTACCACGAAATAATGATAAGGATCGTTTCGTGATAAGGAGTCGACATTATGTTAGACATCGTTTTAAAATAACGGTTTGATAAGGGAGTGATTCGATATAAAGTTTTCGATATAATATAAAGAAGGGATTCGATGTAAAGTTTTCGATATAAAGTTACAGATCTCAGCATAAAGGGTCGATATAATAATATGAGGAATTATTTTCGGATAAGGGGTCGAAATAAAGTTAAGAATCGTTTCGCGGTAAGGAGTCGATATAGTAATGTTAGGCGTTGTTTTAAAAAGGTTTTGATATAATATAAGGGAGGGATACGATATAAGGTTTTCGATATAATATAAAGAAGGGATTCGATGTAAAGTTTTAGATATAAAATTAGGGATGAATCCGATATAAGGAGTTGTTTTAGGAGTCGGATATAAGGAGTCGAAATCTTTCTTTTTAAATTACTTTCTTCTTTTGGAAATGGGCTTTTTCTTTTCATTACTTTTGCATTGCTGCTTCATTATGCAAATCAACAAGTGAGGTTTCATGCAGGCTACTCCGTATCAGCGACAATTAACACGAAATAATGATAAGGATCATTTAGAGATAAGGAGTCGATATAATGTGAGACATTGTTTTAAAATAAGATTTTTATATAATATAACGGAGAGATTCGGAATAAAGTCTTGATACAAAGTTAGAGATTTCGGCATAAAGGGTCGATATAATAACATGAGGAATTATTTACGCATAAGGGATCGAAATAATGTTAAGAATCGTTTCGGGATAAGGAGTCTATATATAGTTAGGATTTGTTTTAAAATAAGAGTTTGATATAGCATAAGGGCCCTCCCTTATTAGAGTCCTCCCCTTCTTATATATATGAGTCGATATAATCTTAGATATTGTTTTGAAATAAGGGTTCCATATAATACTAGGAATGGATTATTGAATGGAAATCGCTTTCTTTTTAATGGACTTTCTACTTTTGGATATGGCTTTTTTTTCTTTTCGTTGCTTTTGTATAGCTGCTTCGTTATGCAAATCGACAAGTGAAATTTCATACTGTCTTCTCCACATTTATCATTAAAAATGATAAGGATAATTTCGGGATATTGAGTTTACATAATGTGAGACATTGTTTTAAAATAAGGTTTGATGCAATATAACGGAGGGATTCGGAATAAAGTTTCGATATAAAGTTAGAGAACTCAGCATAAAGGGTCCATATAATTTAAGGTATTGTTTTAAAAAAAGGTTTTGATATAATGTAAGGCAAGGATTCGATATAATGTTTTCGATACAAAATTAGGGAGGAATTCGATATAAGAGGCATATATGATAATGTGAGGTATTATTTCCGGTTGAGGAATTGAAATAATATTAAGGGTTTCGGGGATAAGGAGTCGATGTTATGTTAGGTTTTGTTTTAAAATAAGTATTTGATATAATATAAGGAAGTGATTCAATATAAATTTAGGGACGGATTCAACACAAAGGGTCTATATAATAATATGAGGGATTGATTTCGGATAAGGGGTCGAAATAATCTCGCTTTCATTACGGGAAATTTTGAAATAGCTTCTTTGGTTGAGGAGAACCTCCAGGAGTCACAAATGATCTGGCATCCCTCTGTGTGATCCGCAAGTATACCAGCTATGGAGAGCTTGTTAACAACACACAGTTGTGCCACAGTAGCGTGTCACGTTTTAAGACGTAGCGTGTAACTTTTTATGAGGTTTTAAGGTGCCAAATCTTAAAAAGGTGAAAAATTAAAATAGCTATTTGAAAGAAAAAAAAAAAAGAATTAAAAATTTCAAAAGTATGGGAGTTACAATTTTGCCGCCTCTCCGTTACTATTGTCTAGGACAGGAGTCTCCAAACTTTTCAGCCTTAGGGCCATACTGTTTACTCCAGTAAGTACCCAGGGCCAAAACCGTTTTAATTTTTCTGCCGTTATCTATAATTTCTACACTAATCGCCGAGTACGCACTCTGAGCGAGCAGGTTTATGTTTGATTCAGGATATATGCATTCCAAACATCGATATGCATACATATACGATATTCTTTACCCAAACATAACTACCGAGGGTAACAGCGGGATGTTCACTAGTTTACAATGTTAGTGGGATTCATTTCAATTATTTGTTAGTTGTTATGCTTAAGTTAAATTTTCTACTTATTATGCTTGTCATTAAGCTTTACCTAGCAAGTCAATAAAATCGAGTTTGTCTTTCTGTGTTTAAAAAAAACAAAAAAACAATAAGCTATTTGCCGTCGCGGGCCGGATTGATGACACTGGCGGGCCGTAGTTTGGAGACCCCTGGTCTAGGAGAATGAAAAAGTTCGAAAGACTACCGGTGCAGGACATTTCAGATTCCAATCCGTTACAGCCGATACTTTTAGAAAAGAGGAGATTAGACAACGATTGTGACAAAGCATCTTGCATCGACAATCGGGCTGCCTGGTGAGAGTTTTCAAGATTTTATCCCACACGTCAGGCACATGCTGGGGAATCTTCCCTCATGGCAATATGGTCTTTTTCTCGCTCGTCGGTGGGTTTGTTTGTGGAATACGACACCCACCGATGTGCAACAACAGGGTCTCGTTGTGTGGGGTCGTTTTCGATTTTGATGGCAATGGCCTCGTTTCGTCACTCGCACAATATACATTGAAGGGGGAAAAAATTCACCAAAATCCGATCTTAACACTGAGGCCTTTCTTCATGTCTTTCGAAACGTTTTCATAGAGAACGGATTGTTTGTTGACACTCTGAAAGTTATTTGAAACCCAATATTTCTGGGGCATTGACAAACAGACCGATCTCAAACAGTATCACTATGCAATGATCTTTTAGCGCATAGGGTGTAATCTAAGAATGCTCTCGTGTGTGTGTGTGACTGCTGCATAGATTGAGACCAGATGAATTTGCCACTGATTAGGAGAAATGTACAGTAACCCTATATTTAAAATACAAAGTTATTTAAATGTATTAATTTCTTTTAGTATTAATGCTATACTTATACTAGACGATCTTTTTACATCTGCAATTGAAAGCTATTTATTACAATAAGCTATATTACAGTTTTGCTTTCATATTCCATTACACATTAGAAAAATGAATTATTAATAAACCTAAATAATTTTATTTGTTTTATAAAACGATTTTTATATAATAAATTTATATATATATTATATTATTATTTCTTTTAAATATTTATACATTTTATATAAAACTAAGGAGAATTTAGTCAAAATATGAGTAGCTAAAATTTAGAGAGTAATTTCCGAAATAAGCCTAGATAGCTAAAAGAAATCAAATTTTGGCAGCGCTCCTTGAAATCTAGCGGTAACATGCAGGAGAGCTGAGGTTTGATGGTTCGATGTAGCTCTGGTGGCATCCATTGCTTTTACAAATGAGCAGACTCGATGGCGAATGTAACGAATCTGACATCCATTGTTAGTTTGCCTGATAAGAATTTTGCAGGTTTCTCACTTATGAGACGCAAATGCACGGGAGTTATTCCCAAAAGTCGCCTTGAAATGCAATTTATTCCTCTCGTTGATAGTTGAGGGAGACCCCTGACAGGGACTACCGAAGCACAGCCAAAAAAAGTAGTCCGATTCAGTTTCGAACCCACTGACTGCATTGGTTACAGTCATTGCTTCCAAAATCAAGAAAATTCGATGATGATTGTAAGCATTTCACATCGAGAGTTTGGTTTTTAGGGGGGAGTTTTCTAATTTTCTCCCATATAACGCACAAACAAAGGGACTTACTCCTAAAAGTACTTCCATTATTGCAATAGAACAGAAAACCTACCGATGTACCAGAAAAATGTAACTTTTAACAAATGATATCAATTTAGAGATAATGTAATTCTAATTTTTAAGAATTAAATTATTAATTAATATAGAATTGGTTTTTTCATTGTTATTTGATACTTTAAAATGATCCGATTTTGTGTGTGTGTGAAGAAAAAAAAAAATTGAAATCAGTTGTATGATTTCGAATGTGCTTGTTTAAAAGAAATCATACATTTAATAAATTCAATATCGATTGTTGATAATATAATTATTAGATTATATGGAAAACTCATTTGAAGAAAATTTCAATTTTTTTTTTCAAATGAAATTTTTATAAAAAGTAAGTTAAAAAAAAGTACTATGAAATATTTTTAAAACTTTATAAAACTCATTTTTTTAAATTTAAAAATATATGCGAAAAAATAATAAGAGACATTCTGTAAAGTCTTTTATCAAATAATATTACAACATAAAATACTAAAATCTATACAAACTAATGCCTAAATTAAAAACTTTTTCTAAACTATGCAAATATCCATATTAAACACATTTATTATTTTCCCATCTAAACCTGAATTTAATCTCTTTCCTTCCCCATCTAACCTGAATTAATTAATTTCATTCCGATGGACTAAATTCTCCCAATTTTATTCAGTCGATTATAATTCTGACTCAACTATCGCTGTCTTTTGTACGAAATGTTTTTATTGTGAAATATAGTTATAGGTCATTAAACCACTTTTTTCATCAATTGAGGAAGCGGCAGAAAAGGAACTGAACTGCATTTATTATTTTAATTCAACCCTTCTTCTTGTTTCTTGCACGCAAAAATACTTATTTTTCAATAAAAAAATATTGATACTTGAATTTATATATTTCTGATGAAGAATTAAATGTCGGTTAATAGAAGGACTATTGATTTTGTTGTCACAAGTTCAATAACCTCCTGGCTATAATACGTGCATTTTGGGCCAAATTGTAAACAATTCCCCCTCTAGAAGTTTCATAAAAATTAATTCCATCGAACTGCTATTTAAAATTACTTTTGCCTTCAAAAGAATCAATAAAAAAAAAACAGTTGGCAAATCTTTTGTGGGTGAAAAATATATTTGTAATATATATAATTTAGAACTTGATGTACGAACAAAACTCACAATAGCAACCTTAAAAAAAAACCCAATTAGAATTCAAAATGATTTCCTTTTTTTGAGAAATCTTATTTTCACTTTGAAATAAAAGGGTATTTGCTCCACCAGACCACCTTTTTGAACAATTTTACATTTTTAATTATATAATTATTAGCTCGTGAAAGAAATTAAAAAAGTTATAAACTAATAAGAAACGATGAAAGTGGTCAAGGAAACAAAAAATCCTTCTATCCCCAAAAAGAAAAAAAAAACGTAATTTTTTTGAGTAATAATCGTCTAAACATAAAAAAAAAAAAAAAAAAAAAAAAAAAACAATGGAAGGGATTTTTACACAATTCACAATTACGTTGCGATTTTAATGATGCGTATCATCAATACTGCTAATAGATAGCCTGGAATGAGGTAGTGGATGAAAATTAAAAAGCTTTACAGAAGCTGAAATGAATATTGAACTGCGATTCTCATCAAGATGTTCATCTCTAGCGAACAGGTTTGTTATGAGTTCCGGACAAATGTCGTTCCATTTCTTTTCTCGCTAGCTTTTACGATGGGGAATTGACCAAAGAATTTCCGACTCCTGCACTCTAACCTTTACTAATGGATGTAGAAGGACTTTTATTGAACTCATAATCTGTAAACACAATTTTTACACTAACCAACCCTTTATCACAACTGTAAATGTGTACTATTTGCACTGACTTAAAAGGCATAATAATACTCTCAGTTTGATTACAAGAAATGTATTTTATAAAAACAACAGCACCAAACTAACAAGTAGCAAAGTATTATAAAATAGCTGAAGACAAGGCAGAGTAAATGGCACACTTTTAAGTACAAAGATGCAT
This sequence comes from Caerostris darwini, assembly GCA_021605075.1. Lineage (NCBI taxonomy): Eukaryota > Metazoa > Arthropoda > Arachnida > Araneae > Araneidae > Caerostris > Caerostris darwini. The sequence goes on along the minus strand of BPLQ01013948.1, from coordinate 113,358 downwards.
TAAAATCTTTTATGTTTTTAATAATAGAATATCTTCTATGAGATCTTCTTTCATGGTAGATCCATGATAACTGTTTCTAAGCCTCTGTGCTGAGAAAAATCTCTCAACGTTGATTTGGTATATTGGTAAAGCAGTCACTGTCATTGCTACTGGTTGGATAGTTCGATACAATAGAACCGACTCTTGATTCCAACTCCTTCAAAAATGCTCGACTCCCGACTCCACCGTTTGCTTAAATGCATATCTTTTTTTTCCTGTTTCCACTCTCTTAAATGTGAAATGTGAATTTTTTATGAATAATTGTGTACGAAAGCACTTGGTTTGTGTACGAAAGCACTTTGGTTAATTTTGTACCATGAGTATAAAAACCGAAATGTCCTGGTTTAGTTTGTGTTATAAAAAAATGCTCGAGTATTATATGAGATCTCATATTGTTTTCTGGCCATCAATAACACCAGCCTATTATACGGCCCTGAGGATTACGGGTAGGAAATTACTCCAGTTTTCTTTCACATCAAGTGCTTTCGATTGTTGAGAGATTTTTCTCGAATCGGTTAAAAGAAAAACCGAACATCGAGGCATCTTGAAATGTCAGGTAGCTGCCCTCATTTTCGAAGATTGCAGTTTAAAAAAAATAGCCTTGATGTGTTGTCGGCAATACCAGTTTAGGAATTTGTTTTGAATGACATGGGATGCTGCCTCTATTTTTTTTCCCTTCCATACTTCAAGGCAATCTTCTGAAGATACCCGATGTTGATGGAATGCAACGAGCATATTGAGGCACGTGTCTATAACTGAATACTAAAAAGACTGAATGATAGAGACTTCTTCATTGTACCAGGTAGCGACGGGTACAGTGAGCAGTTGCAAGACGCTGTTCAAACAAATCAGTAATTCTTTGGCAAACATTTTGAGATAGGAGATCAAGAACCTTTTGGCTATTGACACCTTTATCAGTTTTTTTGCCCTTTTACTTGAACTTCTACTTTTTATGTGAAATTATCTCTAAAATCGGCATGCGTGGCTGGTTCAGAATTGGAGCTAGTTTCAAATGGTATTATACATAATGCACTATACATACATTTTACTATACTTCAAAATTATACATAATTTGGAAAATCTAAATATGTCATCATGTTGAAGAAAGATTCAAAGGGGAAGGAAAAGTTGGTCTGGTGTCCGGAACAGTTCCTGCTGTTCTATCTTGAGATTTAGACAGATTACGAGAGAGATCAAGCGTACTATTCAAGATTCACTATTAAAGCTTGAAAGCGAATGTTTTAAAAATGTTTCCGATCATTAGCAGAGAGGTTCAACAACTAATATTTAGGTGACTTGATATAATAAAATCTTTTGTGCCAACAGCTACTGCTGAATGTTACAGAAATAATGATCTGAATGATATGAATGTTATGAAAATAAGATTTTGATGAATGTTATAAAAAATCACTGTTATTTCTTATATTATTTTACCTTTTTTTACTCATCACATTCAAAAGCGACATATGTTTCCCATATTGTGGGATAATTTTTTTCTGTTTTTGAAATTTATATGAAATGCATTTTTTACGTTATAGAGTTCCTTTAATATTTTATAAATAAAAATGTCTTTCTATTAAAGTTTAATGAGAATTTATTTTCAATCCAAAAGTCTTTTTCCTAAAATGTTAAAAACTAGGACCTCATTTGTCGAAGGCTTTCGTTTTTAGTATAGCCAGGTCTACATAATGTTAGATTTGCCGTTTAAAAGATGCCACCTTTTTCACATGATATATAGGAAACCTTGAAAATAATTGGTGGTTTTAAAAGCCGATAACAACAACAAAAAAAAAAAAGGTAGAGGTTAAAAACACAACAACCATGATATTATTATAATACAAATGATGTATTGCTATTATAAGAGGAAATGCCAATTATTACGTAGCTACTACAGAAAAAACAAACATTTTGTATTAACTAGGACACTGAGAAAAAAAAGAATAATAATGCTTCTATGGAAATTAAAAAAGCCATTTTTGTCTTTTATTTTTCCAACTCTAGATAATTAAAAATAATTAATTGATTCGGAAAAAAATAGCGCTAGATTTTGGGAAAGATAAAATCATTTATGATACTTTTAAAAACAACAACATTTCATTTAATACAATAATGTTTACAACAGAGGGTTGTCATTATTACGTTATGTTGGTGAAAGTTGGAATGAAACTTTAGCTGGAATGGGTGTGTGTTTGCTAATTAAGCCCTCCATTTCTCTGAACCGTCTCAATATAGTCTGAGATGCTACTGAAAAATCTCGTTTGTTGTTGGCATTTGTTATAATTTAAATTACAAAAAAATATATAAATTTATTATAATTTAAAGTATCTGACTCCCTGACCCTACAGCCCATGGTGGGCCAAGGCCGTCTGCCTACTGGCAGATTTTGAGACAAGAAGGTTGGGTACCCTACTCAATGCTCCTGTATCGAACCTCTCCTGTTCAGCTGGGCCCTTTTTACTGGTAGGGTGGTCAGCCCGATACGCAACAGTCATATTAGACTAGGATCTGCGGTTTAAAGTGGATTCCGAACTACTACAGACACACATGGCACCGCCGGGACACAAACCCGAAACCTGTGGCACTGAGATCCAATTTATAAGTATCATACTTCTCCTTCATTGGCGCAATAGCCTCATGATAAGCCAAGGTCTGCTTACCTGGCAGTTTGGTTTGTCTCTGTACGGTCATTTTGTGTACACTTAGCCTATTGGCAGATTTAGAGATATAAATATTATACTAGTTTGTTATAAAACAATTTTTTATCTTTATTACCCATAAAATTATGGTCATTACATTCGAGAGCGCAGAGTTTCGTTTCCTTGATCCATTTTTTTTGTCCTTCGCGACTTTCAACGTTCCTTATTGGCTTATATAAATGTCTTTTCTCGAACTTTTTTTTATGCACAATATTTTAAATTTCTTTCTAGGGCTTTTTTTATACATGATGTTTATTTAAATTTCATCCACGCGCAAGTAATTATGTAATTAAATAAAGTAAAATTGTTCTCAAAGATCGTGTGGTGGGAAAAACAAGGACCATTTTATTTTAAAGCGGAAATGAGATTTTTCAAAAAAAGAAAAATCGTTTGGAATTATATAATTTATTTTATTATTATTATTTTTTTTTTAAGATTTTGTTCTTACATTAAATTCTAAATTTTATGGTTTTCATTTGGTATTAAATATTCAACTGTTTATTATTATTATTATTATTATTATTATTAATTTGTTAGTTACAAATGTCCAAACAGAGACCAGCGATTCAGAGATGAGGGTGCTCTGATGTTCTGTGATAAATATAAATTTAAACTTGATTTTTTTTTATTAGAAAGTCCTCAGAGTTCTACTAAAAATTACACCAAAATGCTTAAAAAGTTATTTGACTCTGACTCTCTTTTACTGTTTCTTTTCTGTTTTTTTTAAGATTGCTGTTATTTTTGGGCCACGGTGTGACAGGTTTCGGGTTCGAGTCCCGGCAGAGCCATGGATGTTTGTAGTGGTTTGGAATCCACTTTAAACCGTAGTTCCCGATCTAATGGAAACGTTGAGCGTTGTGGGGGTAGTGTTACTCGCGTCGCGTATCTTCAAGTTAGACATGCACCCTGTGTAGTGCTAAATGTGTAACAGTGGTGCAGCCCTTGCTTATGGTATAAAGATAACCATCTAAGTATTTGCCAGCCGCATTGGGAAAAAAAGAGGATTGTTCATTGTTTATGTTGGCATCCATTTGACCAGAAATGCTTTTTAGCATTAAAAACATTAAAAAATGTGGGGTCTGATGGCCGAGTGGCTAGCGCTCTAGCATTCGGTACCACAGGTTTCGGGTTCGATCCAGCGGAGCCATGGATGTTTGCAATGGTTCGGAATCCACTTTAAACAGTAGGTCTCTGTCTAATAGGAAACGTAGAGCTTTGTGTGGGTAATGTTACTCCCGTCCGTAGCATGTCTTCAAGCTATGCGTGCCCTCTGGGTAGTGCTAAATGAGTAACAGCTGTGCATCCCTTGCTTATGGCATAAAGATGAACCGTCTCTGTATTGCCAGCTGCAATTAGAAAAAAAAGACTATTATGGGTTGTGTTCTTACATTAAATTTTATGGGGAACCTGTATACCGGCCCAGCCGATTACAATTCTTTTTACTTTATATTTAGTTTCAACTTTCCTTTTTTTTGTTAATCAAGTTAAATTATTTTGCACTGTCACATTAATGCGCTTTTATTTTTATCTTAACGTTTTTCTTGCTATCTCTTAACGAACCCATTCGTCTTTATTAAAACGCCGTGCGTTTTTTTTTTATGGGGCATTCGCTTAAAATTTAGATGAAATGGCGAGCCGTCGTGACTGGAGAAAGCAAAACTTCATCTCCATCTTCAAGTTGGGTGACGTCATCTCGGGCCCGGTATTCTGGGCTCGTAAAAGCCGAAGCACCAAACGGAGCTTCCCGAAAGGTCTCATTAGCGGAGGAAATAGCGGGAAGCCCACGCATTTCAGGCGGAGGTCATTGTTTCTTGACATTCGAAGACGACCTTCAACTTGATTTTTCCTCTTGCAAAAAAGAAAGAACAATACCAGCGCTGATTTGGAAGCTGGGAAACCCGATGCCCGTGGCACAGACATTTTATCTCCGTGATGAAATTCGGAGACAGTAGATAAGATAGCCAGTGACGACAGCGAAATGGTGTACTTCTAATAAATTGAACACGTCCAGACGACTGAATATATATAAATAAAGAAAACTTAACTCTTTACCTTAAATAGGAGCAGTCCGTTGAGACTTTTGAGAATTTTTATGGTCTTGTTTTTAAAAGATGCTCTGACTTAAAACCATCAATTTAATAAAAGATGCAAGAAAATAGTAATAATAAAAATATAATTTGTGAACATATTAAAGTTAACAACCTTATTAGATCTGTGTTACATTTTAGATGAATGATAAAGGGTTTTAGATGGTTTGGTTTGTCGTTCTACGGTTATTTTGCACACACTTCTGGCTAATTGGAGCGGGACATACACTCATGTACAGAGGGGGGAGGGGTACTGCTGTCCGATGAGGATTTATCGAGTTCTCTACCTGGTGAGTTCCTACCGGTCAACAGTTGCCGTAGTTGCCTTGGTAGCCAGGTTGTCTGATGGGAATTGACGGGGTAAAATCCGGTAAATTTCCACAAGACAACCTGGATGTCGAGGTTTGGTTTGGGTTGTCGCTCTAAGGTCATTTTGCGCACACTTTAGACTAATTATACCGGGACCTACACTTTAACGCGGATTCCGTACTACTAACAAAACATCCATGCCACTTCCAGGATTTGAATTTGAAGCCTGTGGTACCAAGTGCCAGAGAGCTAGCCAATTCACCATCAGGTCACCAGAGTTTTTGATGAGACATAAGTTTATTATAACCTTTTATTTAAATTCACATTGCTAATTACTTAATTTTCCGTTTGCACAAATTTTCTTTGGAACTCTTATGAAATAATTAAATATTACACTTTAAAATAAAAAAATTATTACTTTTACTCATTAAATTAATGGGTATCGTTTTCTGAAGAGGGGTTTGAGTGTCCTTGACCACTCTACGATGTCACTCAAATCTGTAATTTTTTTTTAAATTTCTTTCATGAGCTTTTTATACATAATATTTTTTTTAAATTTCTTTCACGAGATTTTTTATAGAATCGCATGGAATTCTATAACTTTTTAATTTTTAAAAAAAATTTTCAGAAGTGTTTTTATAAAATTATTTGGACTTAATTTTATGTTGATTTTTTTCCTTTTTTTAATATTCTTTCACGGGCTTTTTTTTTACACATACTATTTTTTTATATTTTTCTTTTTTGATAAAATAACTATGAATCTGTTTTGCTAAAAAAAAAACAGATTCGTACAGATATTAAATTGGAAATGACAGTTGTTGGAATGCTACATATGTTTTTAAATTATGCAAAGCATGTAGTTAAAATAAAATTTAAACAAAATAATTGACTCATTATTAAATAATTTTATGGGTAATCTATATATTGGCACAGCTAATTATGTCACATTTTTGTTATTTATTATGCTATTTTTTGGGCCTGATGGCCAAGTGACCAGCGCTTTGGTGCTCTGTGTCACCGACTGCGGCTGATTGACTGCGTCACAGATTTCGAGTTCCTGCGGTACATGGATTTTTTTAGTGGTTCAGATTCCGCTTTAAATAGTAAGTTCCGTCTAATATGATTGTACAGCGTTGGGCCTAGGACTGACTATCCAACCCCGTAAAAAGACAAACATCTCCTGTCTCGAAATCTGCCTGCAGCCAGACGACCTTGTCTCACTATGGGGCTGTTGTGCCAATGAAGTAGAAAAAGGATTATATTATTTTCATACTTCATTTGAAATTGTCTTACTAATTATTATATTATATTATATTATATATATATATATTATGTTCATCAATACGTCATGTTATACTGACATAGGTTCTAAGCTGGGCCCTTGTTGGTAGGAATTGTAAAGACATTTAAAGGTAAATGCTCGCTATTTGCGTCTTGCACGAGAATAAACTCCTCAGGTAGTCTGGCTGCCAATGCGCGATCCATACACGCTATTATATAATTGGTTTCGTGTGTTTACGTTTCTGAAAATAGTGACTGCAACGAACGGCGCAAGAGCATGTGAGCCCGTTCCTTGCTTTCTGGGTCGTTGTCACTGGACCATGGACCATGGATCAGATCCTTGACAATGAGTCGAGCCAGAGATATGGAATATTATATTACAACTTTTTTACTTATCTAAGATTATAATGTTGGGTACTAATGGCCGAGTGACAGATATCAAGTTCGAGGATGTTTGTAATGGTTCGGTATCCATTTTAAATCGTAGGACAAGGTCTAATATGGCTGTAGGGCTGACAACCCTCCCACGTAAAAATGAAAACCTCTCCTGTCTCTAGACAGACTGCCTTGGCCCGTCATGGGACTATTGCGCCAATGAATAACAAGATTATACCTTATCTTGTTTTTGTTTTGCTTAAGAACCACGTTGAAGTTGTTTAGATATCGAACTTGAAGACATTCACCCAAGAACTGTTAAATGAACGTCATTCTGTGAATTTAAACTGTCGTTACGTTCATTCCAAGACTATTTTTATCGTTCAAATGTACGCTAAAAGACTGGACATTCTAGCTACGGAACAGAAAGTGCATTGTTAGAAATAAATATTTTTTGACGTCCGAGAACCAGCTCCAATTACTGAATCATCCGCATCGTCTTCTGTGAATATCATCATGTGAAACGGCAGGAAGGATTGCACGCATGAGGGCGAAAGCGCTACTTCCGCCAGTGAATCAGTGGGCTCGCTTACGCGCAGCTTAAACAAAGAAGGTGAGGAGACATTCACCTTGACTTCGGAGAACAAAAACAATCTCCTCGCGGTAATTAACCACGCTGCGCTTCCTGACTCATCATTTTCAAAAACACATTTGCTTTTTCTACAACTTCCAGAGTTCAATATCAAGTTACGATGAAAATTCTGTCTGTTTTGTTTTTACCCATAAAATCATGAGCATTGTTTTCGAGAGCTGAACTTTCACTTTTTTTAATAATTTTTTTTTTTTTTTTTTGTTCACTTTCAAACTTTCTTATTGGTTAATTTGTTTAAAAAAAATTTCTTTCACGAGCTATTTTTATTGATTTAATTAAATTTCTTTAGAAGATAGAAGATTTAAATATTTTAGAAGAAGATTTTTCTTTTAGACAATTATAAAATTGTTCTAAAAGATAACAATATTTATACATACTACATAATATTTATTTAAATTTCTTTCACGAGCTATTCTTATTGATTTATTTAAATCTCTTTCACAAGCTAATAATTAAATATTGTAAAATTGTTTTAAAAGATCATAATATTTATACATGCTACATAATATTTATTTAAATTTTTTTCATGTGCTATTCTTCTTGGTTTCCTTAAATTTCTTTCACGAGGTAATAATTAAATTCAAAAGAAAAATCAAATACATTTTAATGGGAAATTCCAATTGGAAAGACGGGTGATAAGGTTTCTGTTGATGACGAACTAAATGAAGCTTTGGCTATATTTTCAGTTTTATTCCAATTGGCAAAACCAGACAGAGCTTCCATTTATCATTCTGTATAAAATAAAGTATGCATCTCAATCTTTGTAGAAGAAACGCTGTCAAATATTGCATGTTCAAAGGAAGTTCAAGCGCTTATCTTTTAAGGGATTTTTTTTTCTTTTTAAACATAGGTAATCCTAGTGTTTTACAGTTGTATGTCCTGAATAGTCACTGCCATGAGGACGGAGCCTTCTGGGTGGAATATTTAGGGGTTACTGCTCTGCAATTGCGTATCATTTGGGAGAAATCCTAGAAAACTTCCAGCTAGTAGATGGATTTTTGTCGGGAGGTACTTTATATTTAATATGATGTTACAATCGCCATCGAGACTTATCGTTTCTGAAATCAGTGACTGCAAGTTGATGCAAAACACTTTGAGTTATGACAATCCTCCAAGTTTCATCTTTTATAAAAACAGGATCCGAAACGGATTCCGCCAGCGAATTCGAACTTGATGCCTTCGGCATCCTACCTGCTCACATTACCACTAAGCCCTGATTCGAATTGTCTTTATGTTTATGTGATTATTTTTGATATGCGACAGATCTTGGGGCCTGATTGCCGAGTGACTAGCACTCGGTGGCATATGTTTCGAGTTCGAGTCCCGCTGTACTACGGATGTTTGTAGTAAACCTTAGGTCCCCGTCTAAAACTAAGACTCAGACGTCTCTATATAACAGAGAATTGGGCTTAGGGTTGACAAACCTACCCCGTAAAAATAAAACAGCTTCTGTCTCGGAATCTGCCAGTAGGCAGAAGGCCTTGGACTTCCACGTGGCTGTTGCGCCAATAAAGAAGAAGAAAAAGTAGTCTCACTATCTTATCAAATGAGAGAGAAGTGTAGCTTTTCACACAAATGGCATAAAAAGCTGTCTGATAATTTGTCCATTTTGTTTCCAAAAATAAAATCAACGTGATTCAAACATTTTTGCATCAGGTTTTATAATCTTCCATCACGTTATTTTTAATCAAATTCTTGCGTTCAAGTTATGTATATTTAAAGAGTAAAAAATTTCAGTGACGATTGTAAAAGATATAAATTTACTATTTTCAATCAAAATAATGAATAAAAATATCATAAAATGTTGAGGTTGGCTCCCCCCGAAATAAAATATTTTGATTTATGCAATCACATACAACATTCGCATTTTCTTTCTTTTTTTTCTATAATTACTAACATTTATTTTTATATTACTTATCTTTTATTCAGAATGTCATGTTTTAATTTGATTATAGTAAAACTGGTTACGCTACGAACATTTTGGTCAGTATTATTTTTTGAAGTGAAATGATTTATCAACTGATTTTCATCCTTTTGTGAAATTTAGTTCAAGGGCGCTTTTATAAAACAAAATTATTTTTAAAATGTAAATATGTGCTAAAAGAATAATTACGCAGCAAACTGCCTTCAATACTGGTGAAATTAATTTTGAAAATTGTTTTAAAAATAAAGTAAAAAATAATAATGAACAAAAACGAGGATTGTAGCAGGATGTAAAAATTGTATTCTAAGATTCTTTTTGTTATTTTTATTTAATTTCGGAAATATTTTAATGCCATATGGATAGATAACTTCATCCATTTCAAAGGGAGAATTATTAAAAACGATATCGATTGCGGTAATGGTAAGATCGTCAATAAATGCTAACGATTTCCTCAAAATCTCTGGGAATAAATAAGTGATAAGAATTTACAAAAATGGATAAAAAATAAATTAATACTTAAATACCCTTATTTTCTCTTGAAATGTGAAATAAGAAAAAAAAAAAAAAAAATATTACTCACAGGAATATTTCTCGACCCTGACATTAGAAAACGTGTTTACGACTTGTTTAATAGGTCTCTTGATATCGAAAGTCGTATAAAAACGAAGAAATATCATAGAATCATTTCATTCCAATGGTTGAGAATCAACATTATTACTTTGTGATCTACAGAAAGGCCAATAAAAAGTTATTGCTTCTATAAAACCTTTTAATGACAATTTTTAAACATTTAACAAAAGTATGTGTCTTATTATTATTACTATTTTATTTTTTATGGACTATTGTAAATGGTTGTTCTTTTAAACGAAATGTTCACAATGTTTTGAATTGCTGTTTAGTTTAAAACAAAAAGCTGTAATTATTATGAATCAATATTCTTCTGATTAGGAAGGCTCAAGGTTAAACAAAAATTTTCCAACATAAAAAATGCAGTAAATTACTAAATTATACGTTTTATTCTTATTAATATGGACGCCCAGTTGCACAAAAATTGTCCTCTGTCATGTCTTTGATGGTCGTTGGTTCTTTACAGCAAATCATGATCGATAAAGCTGCACACAGTAATGACAACCTCAAGACTAATCTCGTAAAAATTTCTCCGTAATCGACAAAGGCTTCCAATATGAAAAGGTGTTTTGCATTAAAAATTAAATATCCTTATTTTCTCTTGAAATGGGAAATAAAAAAATAAAAAAATAAATAAATATTGCCCACAGGAATTTTTGTCGACCCTGACATTAGAAAACGTGTTTACGACTTGTTTAAGAGATTTGATACCGAAAGTCGTATAAAAATCAAGGAATGTCATTGAAACATTTCCTTTTAAGGATCTGGTATCAACATTATTACTTTGTCTCATCTGAAGATTTTTTTTTGTTCTAATGCAGCTGGCAAATAGACAGTAGTCTTGGATGCCTTAAGTTATTCACCAACGTTATTCACTTAGCACTACCTAGGAGGTGCGCGTAGCTTGAAGATAAGCTACGGACGCTGAGTAGCAATACCGTCGCAACGCTCTACGATCCTGTTAGTCCGGGACCTACGATTTAAAGTGGATTCCGAACCACTAGAAACATCCATGACACCGCCGAGACTCGCACCCGAAACCTGTGGTACCGAGTGCCAGAGTGCTAGCCACTCGGCCCTTCTTCAGGCCCCTCATCTGAAGAAAAGTCAATAAAAAAATTATTCCATCTATAAAAACATAATGACAGTGTTTGCCATCTGCATTAGCAGAAAAAAAAAGAAAATAAAAACATAATACTGACCATTTTTAAACATTTAACAAGAGTATCTATCCCTTTTTTTTATTTTTTTATGGACAATTGCAAATGGTTGTTCGTTTTAAACGAAATGTTAACAATTTTTGATTACTTTAATACGAAAATTTACAATCATTATGTAGCAATATTCTTTTGTTTAAGAATGCTCAAGGTTCAATATATGTAAAATAAAAAAAAGTAAATTAAACATTTTATTGTTTATTAATATATCCATATTATTAACAATAAAACGCATTGCACGAAAATTTGCTGTATTGTTGTTCTCTTGTAATGTCGCTCTATTGCACGAAAATTGTTCTCTGTCAAGTTGTTGCTGATCGTTGTTCTTTACATCAAATCATAATCGACAAAGCTACACCCAGTAATATCAACCTCAAGATTAAACTCGTAAAAATGTCTCCGTAATCAACAAAGACTTCCAATATGAAAAAGGCATTTTGCAAGGGTCCATTTATTATCGATTGGGCACTTTCACAAAAATGCAACATTTAATGAGAGAAAGCGGCGATGTTGCGCAAAACCTTTTCGAGAATTTCTTCGTAATCCGTCACCTTTCTTGAATGGAACGCTTCTGGTGAAACGAACGATGCCCGAGCGATAAGTGACGAGTTGTCGCAATTCGTAATGGGCGATTCGAATTGTTGATAAAGATGAGATTTCACGTCTGTTAATGGTGGAAAGAAAAAAAAATAAAATAAAGATCCAGGTCGATCGAAAGAGTCTCGTTCAATCGGAGGTGAACGTATTGTGTTCCGTCGATATTTTTTGTTCGTACGGTGAAGGCCATAAGGCATTCTCAGAATATTTTGGAAAAAAAAACTTTCTTGTGTAATATTTTCCCACCAAACTGATTTAAAAAATTGTAATCTATTGAATCGATGTACGGGTCTATTGAACCCGTAAAATTTAGAATTTAATCTAAGAATAAATAATAATAACAATCTTTAAAAATAGAATTGATGAACGATTCGGGGCTCACTGGCAACGTGCACCGCTGGTGAGCATTAGGACGGAGATTCTGTCCGCTGGCTGCTTTGTTGTAGATACTGTTTCAAAAAACGAGGAGCTTCGAGGGCGTTTGTGATTTTCAGCATCTTGCTTCGGGAGTCAGACTATCTGGTGGGAGTTTTCCGGGTTTTCTATCATATGATACGCAAATGGGGGTTAGTTCCTCCTAAAAGTCCTAACGAAAGGCTTTGCTCTTTTTCAGTGTCACAAAGCCAGTTCAGACTTCTACCTACGGCTACTTCTTCACAACATTGCGGCCTGGTGGCTAAGTGGCTAGCGCTCTGGCTTTTGGCATCACAGGCTTCAGGTTCGAATACTGGCGGTGGAATGGATGCTTGTGAGAATTGAACCAACACAAATTTTTGTACGTCAAAAATTACATTGGCAGATAAAAAAAAAGAACACAAATATGTATACAAAATATACCATGACTTTATTATGATGATGACACTGACCTATATAAATTAGTAAGCCCCAAAGAAAATAATTACAATATTCTGAATTTAGCTTTAACAAGGTAATATATACCCTCAAGTCATTACAAACCGTCTTATTTTGTGTTGACTAGATGACTGCATCCATGTCAAAGACAAATGTAGCAGCACATATCATCATCACCATTGGCTCAACAGCCCCATGATAGACCAAGATCGTCTGCTTACTGACAGATTTTGTGACAAGATATGTGTTTCTTTCTTACGGGGTAGGGTTGTCAATCCCTCACATGAGACCGGGACCTGCGGTGTAAAGTGAATTTCGAACCACTAAAAACATCGATGGCTGTGTCGGGACTCGAACACGAAACAAACCTATGGCACCCGACCAATATACATGAGCTCTTGGTTTTTATTTAGTAAGATACACTGGTTCCTTTCATTTTAAATTCAGCCCGGTGTTGAAAAAGTTTCTAGACTAAGAAAAGTGTAGCAAATAAAAAACGTTTATAAAGAGTTCTTTTTATAAATTTCTTATGTTCAAAAGTTATTCCTAGTTTCACTCTTTTGAATTCCTCCTTGCAATGAGATGTCATTCAAAATTGAACATCTTTTCATTTTGTCTTTTACGATATTTTGACCTCTTTCTCACAAACCGGAACACATTTAGCTTCCAAAAATGAAGAAAAATAAAAAGTTGAAATTATATTATCAAATTTCTCTATCGCATTCATCAAAGAATAAATAAAGAAAAGGATTACACCTTGTAAATCTAAATTGCTTATTTTCCCCCTTCCAAAGTGACATTCAGAAATGGGCAGATAACGAGAGGTTCTTACAGGGATGTTTGTGGCTCCTAATTAGCGGAGCGGTTGTCCTCAGGGACGTCCGCCGAACGGCCACAGCTGGACAAACGACTGACCTCGTTTAATTTCGACGAGGAAACATTACAACTCGAGGTCGAATGAAAGAATTTGTAACACAACCATTGATCCCTCAAGGTTTGTTGACAGTTCCCCATAAGGCACTGCATCTTATTAAAAAAAAAGAAAATCCCCCCAGAGTTTGCTTAGAGAACGGCGAATGAGGATATTACGTCATGATGGGTTTTTTTATATTCAGTTGGGGTTGCATTCAACATTTTGTGTTCGACACTTGCTTTTAATATGTTAAATGCATCTAATTATATAAAGCATGGCAGAAGGTCAATTTTGGTGTTTTTTTAAGAGAAACATTGTTGCGTAACGAAGCGCGAAGAAAAAGTCATTAAAAAAAGTTTTAATGGGATTTAAATTTTTATTAACTTTTAAGTTCACTAAAATTTACTAGACTTTAAACATTTTATTCGTTTTATTTTTTTTATTAAACAATACGTTTCACTACAATTTCAATATGTGTACTGTAGTAGGAACTCAGTGCTTCACAATTTCAATATGTGAACTATAGTAAAACTCGATGGTTCGGCACCGATTAAACCGTTTGCATTCGGATTTTTTCGCGTGAGTTCGGGCGTTTGTCGCCTTACCTGCTAAATTGTGACACAGAGCTGCTAACTTGAATTTTGCTTTTAATTATTGTCCATCGATAAATTTTTTAAAAACATTTCTAATATTGTATTAATCACACCATGAACAAAAAATTATCCTGACTACCACCAAAAAAATATATATTTGCTTTCTTATTATTAAACCTTTGACTTCGAATACAATTTTTTTTCACAATTTTTTCAACCATATATTTATGGGTATTGTTTTGGGCAGAGGGAGTTTTCGTTTCTTTGATTCATTTTTTTGTGCCCTTCATCAGTCTTTCGGGGCCGAGTGATGAGTTCTCTGGTGCTCGGTGCCACAAGTTTCGGGTCCGATTACCTGCAGAGCCATGGATGTTTGTAGTGATTCGGAAACAGTAGGTCCCTTTATACAGTAAACAGTAGGTCCCTTAATATGGCTGTTAGGCGTACGATTGACAACCCTACCCCGTAAAAAAGAGGACATCTCCTGTCTCGAAATCTTTGGCTCATCATAGGGCTGTTGCGATAATGTAGAAGTTTTTTTTTCTTTCTAATGCAGCTGGCAAACACTTAGACAGCTTGGTCTTGGATGCCTTAAGGCAAGCGCTGCACAGACGTTACTCACTTTGCATGACCCAGGGGGCTTGTAACTCGGAGATAAGCCGAGGACGTGGAGTAACAATGCCCCCGCAACGCTCTACGATCCTATTAGACCGGGACCTACGGTTTAAAGTGGATTCCGAACCACTACAAACATCCATGGCACCGCCGGGACTCGAACCCGAAACCTGTGGTACCGAGCGCCAGAACGCCAGCCACTCGGTCATTCAGGCCCTTAAAATGTAGAAGTAAATTATAGAATATTTTGAGCAATAAATATAAACTTTGTTTAAAACCATCCTATAAACTCCACCCCGTACAAAGAAAACGACATCTCATGCTTTGCAGTCGGGCAGAAAGCCTTGGCCCAATATGGTGTTGCCACGGCATTGAAGATGATCAGTTTTTTGTTTTCTTAACCACATTCAACGTTTCTTATTTATTTATTAAAAATTTCTTATAGTTTATTAAAAATTCTTATGGTTTTATTTAAATTTCTTTCAAGGGGTCTTTTTATATAAAATATTTATTTAAATTTCCTTTACGATTTGATATTTAAATAATGCAAAACTATTCTATAAGGTCGTCTGGTAAAAGAAAAAACGATTTTAATTCAAAGTGAAAACCAGATTTTTCAAGAAAGGAAAATCGTTTGGAATTCTAAATGTTTTATTTATTTTTTAAGATGGCCGTGATGCCTTTTTCTTACATTAAATTCTAAATTGTATGGGCAATCTGTATGTATGTCCAGGGCTGTTCTTGGAAGTGTCAGGGAAAATGATTGTTGGAGAAGATAGTACAAAGCAGAAATATAATAGAAAATAGATTAAACTGGGCTGTTCATGTATTCGGAATGATTGATTTAAACCCTATAAAAAGACTTGTTTTGGCAAAGCCACAGGGACAAAGAGGAATAGGACGATCCAAGTGGCGATGGATAGACGCAGTTGAGAAAAGTTTTGCTCTACTAAAGGTTGAGAATTGGATGACTATTGTCACCCCAGAAGAATGCATGGAAATCTCTTCAAAGGAAAGCCACCGATTATTTTTGTTTTATTTATTTTTATGTTTTGTATTCTTTGTATAACTTCTATTGTCAGTAATTGTGTTCATTATTTGGCTTAAACTTTTTAAGAACTATACTGACAAGTTCATTTTCTGTTTTTCAGAAGTTCTCAACGTTCATCAGTGTCACCATTAGCCTCTTCGTCGGAGCTGTCATCCTCAGTGAGTCACTTTGCTTTTTTTTTTTTTCAATTCCTTCTATTAGCTCACACTCTCCCCCTATATATATCTTGTTCACATTTTCAATCCTTAATAAAATACTTTTTATTCATCCAGTCAAGTTCTACTACATTTTTTTTGAACTTATAGTGGATGACACTGGATGTTAATGCAGTTTTTTCAAATAGTAATTCAGTAATTAAATTTAAGTTATTAATTTTAGTTTTTTTTTAGATTTAAGTTGCATGTATCTACCAATAGATGCCGCCAGATAAACTTAACAAAATAAATGAAACGTATTTATAAAGGACTTTCTGCAATATAGTGGAAAAAAAAAAAGAAGGAATTGACTTTTAAATTTTTTTTATTATAATACTTGTTTTCCTTTACTCTCTCGGCTTTTTTGCGTATGTGCAAAATAGTAATGATCTAAGATATTCTTAACACTATTGAACCGATAGTTAATACGTTAAAATTGACATTAAGTAGCTAATTTGGAACATATTATTGCCCTTTTAACTTACTGAGACGTGTAGCTAGTATAGTGTGATAGTATAGTGTAGTGTGATAGAATAGTGTACATATTTGTAATCTTAATTTTGTAGAAGAAACGCCTTGTTTCAAACTTTTGTATGTTTGAATTTTGTTAGAAAAATCTAATTGCTTACCAAATGATTATTGTTCAACAAAATGATTCCTCTTAGTTTTGTTTATTCGTTATTAAAAAGACTTTTTAAAAAATAACTTTATGAAGACATGTAGAAAACAAAAATCCGAACCAATTTAAGACGTAGAAAGCAAGACAATCTCTATAGGTATAGGAAATTTTGAATCTTGAAAGGAACTACTGCATGCTAATTAAATCTCTCGTTCTTAGATTCAAAAGAGTTTTCCATAACAAAAGGATAAATATTCTTATTACCCATAAAATAATGAGTATTGATTTGTAAAATAATGAGTATTTTTATGTCTCCTTGATCACTTTTTTCGTGACCTTCATTAGTTTTTTGTTTCCTTGTTTGGATTTCCTTGTTATAAAAATAATAATAATAATAATTATTATTATTATTGTACCCGATTCGTGGCTCAGTGACAACGTGCTTCGCTGGTGAGCATCAAGGCAGAGGTTCAATGCGCTGGCAGTTTTGTTGTAGACACTGTTTCAAAAACTGGCAGACTCGATGACATTTGGGATGTTTGGAGGTTTTCTCCCATACGATACGCAAATGCGAGGCAGTTTCCCCCTTAAAGTACTCCCGGAAGGTACTGCCCTCCTTCCTCAGTGAGTCAAGTCCGACTTCCAACAACGGGTGCTCCGTCACAACAGAAGCTGCCGACTTTTTTCACTCCTTTCATGAAACCCACACGGGTTCTTGGACTTGGTCTAGATGTTGCTGTCGACCAAGTGGAATTAAAACAAAAAAAAAAAAAAAAAAAATATTACTGTTATTATTTTATTAATTACTGGTGGGTTTGTATATATATACCATATTAATTACAGGTGGGTTTGCAGGTAGGTGGCATATATATATATATATATAATGAGGAATATAATCAGGAAAGAACTGGGGTGGGAGTAATTGGGATCTGGGTGGCAGTAATTGTTCCATATTTGCGTGTCACATAAGAGAAAGCCTTGAATGCACCCTCCATGTAGCCCGACTACAGGAGCAAAATGTCCTGTAACATTTGCCAGCGAGTCGCCTTCTTTGTAAAGGCTGCGAATATAACGGAAGTCACCGGTGGATTCGGACCTGTGCCAGCTGTTGTCATTGCCATCGAGATCATCATAAAATCAGTCCTAGTAACATCTGCTTTACACACAGAAAATGAAGATAGCGACGGATAATCTGAAACAAAAAATGACATACATTAAAAACTAATCTCATGAGAAGAAAGAACCTGGTGCGCTGCTATTGACCAATTATGAGTTCTATTTTTGTAAGCACTGTTCTTAAATTCGACAAACACATCTTACTGAGGTACTTGTTGTCCAACGGTAGTTATCTATAAGGACTTGACTGCCGATCAGTTATTACTTTCATTTTGTGTGTTTAACTGGAAAATGCTGCTGGAAATGTTCAACTATCACATATCCTTGATCGTTCCACTACACCGTAAAGACCTGGTAGGCCAAGTGGCTAGCGCTCTGGCCGCTAGTACCACAGGATTCAGATTCAAATCTTGGTGGTGGCATGGATGTTTGTGAGTGGTTCGGAATTCATTTTAAACTGTAGGTCTCAGTATATTTAGCCTTCGTGTGCACGAGGTGACTGACCAAACACAAGATGACAAACCAAATCGTTAAAAACTGTGTCGCTCGCAGAGTAACAGTAAGTATAGCGAGCATTTGGGTTACCAGTTTGGGACAAATATGATAATCACGTTATCATATGTGTCACGTGACTTTTTGCAATCGACGTGCATTGTAATCGACATCCACTTGATGGCTGGCCACTTTCATGGTTAATCTGCCATTCATTTGCACTGAACAGGTCACTTTGTTTACGTGTTTTACACAGTAAAAATGAGCTTATAGTGCACATACTTTGCCAATAATCTTTAATGTTGGCCATTATTGTTCGGTGCTGTTGAAACGAAGGGAGTAAAAGTTCTACAAGCGGCGATACAGCGCCAACTCTAGTACGGAAAGATTTAAGATTTATGTCCAGCACATAGGATTTTGCCCCAATTGTCTGTACCTTTAGAATAGGGTGACGTGCTCTATTTTATTCCATGTTGTTGCCCACTTGGTGAAGTAATGTAAACAAGCAAATCGCTTAAGAACTAGACGACAGGCAGGTGATGAGTCACAGTTGGAGGTCTTCGGAGCCATGTTTTCAAATCAATTTAAATTTTGTTTACAGAAAGAAAACGTTTTCCTGTACATAGCTAAATCATTTAAATCATTTCTTGAATAGAGACTATGCCTCGTTAACATGGTGGAACAGAACAATAACTATTCATAAACTAATCCTATAAATATTCAAATAATAGTAAAACAATGAGGTTTACGCATAGTTAGTTGGTGAGTAACTTTCAATGTCCAATAAAATGCGATTTATTAGAGTTATAACTCAAGGCGTCAGAATGGAAGTCTGTCTCATGGCTAATTGACGATGCATTCGAATCCCATTCAAATGAAGGTTTTACCAAAAAGAAACACGTGTTTTCAAACATCAACACTCATTTTTCTATTAACTGAGAAGGTTGTCGTCATTACAGCGACATGATGTGGAAAACACTGAATTTAAACTGTTCTATTGTGTACCCTTCGCAAATGGGAATGTTTGTTTTGTGCGCCCAGCTGTTTATCTTTGAGTAACTGATTTGGTGAAAATGTTTTATTGTTATCTAATAGTAATATATTTATTTTACATGGTTTCACATAGGATGCATTTTTCAAAACACGATGGGATTATATTAAGAGTCAGACGGTGAAATTTCCACCGATAAGTATACTGTGGAAATTTAACTTAATTTACTCAGTATTTCTCAAAATTGTACCGCCCTGGAGAAGTGCAGCTTTCAGAAGTGGAGAATGCTCGTTTTCAAAGGAGCATTTGATGAATGTAAGTTTGAATTACGATAAATTACAAAATGAGAAAAAAGTACTCCAATGGTCAAGGTATTCTTGATTTGAACTCTTACAGATGATTCTTATTCTTTTTTACTGTTGTTGCGTATAATCTTCAGTGTCCTGCAATGCGGGAGGGACACCCCATGAGTAGTGTACTCATAGAGGGATGGAAAGGCGAAGCTTCTATTGTGACGCAACACCCGTAAGTAGAAATCTGCTTGGCATTGTATCGCTGAAGAAGGGCTGTACCTTCCTTTTTGCTCACAGTATGGGAGGAAACCAGGAAAACTCCCACCAGGTAGTCTGACTAATCATGAGGCAAGATGCTGAACATCCCAAACGTCATCGAGCTTCCTCTTTTTTTGAGACAGTGTCTACAACAAAGCAGCCAGCTGATTGAACCTCAGTCCTAATGCTCACCAGAGTCGTATATTGACCACGAGTCGAGTCTTTTTTACTGCAATGTATTTATGCGAAAGCGCTTTTTATTTTATTTAACTCTTATCAAGGTAGAGCTTGATCACACATACTTCTTATCTTCGGAGGATAAATCCTTTTTCGAAAAGAAATTTTTAAATCCTCGCCATTATGTATGAGAATGGCTTAAATTTTCGACATGATTTAAATCCATGGCATTTATGTATTTTTGCAGCATTTAGTTGAAATATGTTCCCTGTGTTAACATTATGATTCAAATATACGTAACAGTATTTACTCTTATTAAGGATTAGTTGAAATATGTTCCCTGTGTTATCATTATGCTTCAAATACACGTAACAGTATTTACTCTTATTAAGGACGGAAAGGGTGTAGGTCAAAGTTTGAGAACCGTTAGTCAGAGGTCACTCCGAGGAGCGACCAGAGGTGAACAAAAGGTTTTAATCATTTTGTGATTCATTCTTAGAATGGAAAGTTCCTCCATTGGGCTAGGAGTAGGGCGAAAGAGGTGCTAATACATTACTTCCAATTTGTAGGACAGAGAATTCTTCGATTGGCATTCATTCTTAGGATGTAGAGGTTTTCAGTAGGAATGAATTCTTATGATGGACGGTTCTTCCGTTGTGATTCATTTTTAGAAAGGAAAGTTATTTCGTTTTGATTCATGCTTAGGATGGAAAGTTCATCCATTGAACTCGAGTAGGGAGTAACAGGGTGCTGATATTGAGGTTATTACTTAATTGTAAGAGTTTGGTTTTTTTGGTTTGGTTTGTCGCTCTACGGTCATCTTATGCACACTTTAGGCTAAACAGACCGGGACCTACGGATTAAAGTGGATTTCGAACCACTACAAACACCCATGGCACCGCCGGGACTCGAACCCGACACCTGTGGTACCGAGCGCCAGAGCGCTAGCCACTCGGCTATTCACGCCCTAATTGCAAGAGGGAAAATTCTTCCATTGGGATTCACTCTTAAAATGGAAAGTTCTTCTATTGGAATTTATTCTTAGGATGTAAAGTTTTTCAGTTAGGAAGCATTCTTAGGATGGAAAGTTCTTCCAAAGCTATACTTTTAATAATTTCGACACTATTCACAATGCATCAGGAAATACAAAAACTAGTTGATCAAAGCGACAGAATGGTTGGGCGGAGAACAGCTATCTGTTACTTTAAACAGCATGATCCAAACAGAAAAAACAGTCGTACGCTGTGAAATATAAAATTAAAAACAAACAGTCTTTATCGTTGTTTTTTTTTTTAAGATGTTTTCCCCACGATTAAAGCCTTTTGTTCACCTCTGGTACCTCCGCAGAGTGACCTCTGACTGACAGAAGCTTCGTTGTTCCTTTGAGGCGGGAAATTTCTGTCAGTTTACTTTCGCTGGCAAACAGAAGAACCTCCTCGAAGTTTCCACCTGTTTCGAGTTTGGCCAAACATTGCAAAATACCGGTGGGGCCCTCGCAGAGGAGCGAAAGTTGCCAACGAAATATTGAGTGAGGTCGTTGCCCCCACTTCACTTCTGAAGAGCCTCGAGGCCCTTACATGATTCACGTAGGATGTCGCTGCTACTTGTTGTCGAGTCGACTGAGTGACTGATTATACTCATTTGACATTTGGCTCCGAAAGTCTCTCTTTTCAAGTGAAATATTCGCGAATCTTCATTAATTGGGTGAGTGGGCAAGGGTTTCTTAAAGTCTTTATCATCGCGCAATCTAAGCCTTTTTTCCCCCAATATAACAGACACAAATGAATGTCTGTGTGGATCTACTGCAGGGATGGGCAAACTTTTTCGGTCTCGGGCCAAAAATAGAAAAAAAAAAAAAAATGTTTGGCGGGCCAAGATAAATTTTTCTAAAATTCTAAAAACACTATACAAATATTACATTTTAAATATGTCAATGACATGAATGAATTTGCGATGAGACACGCTGGTTTATCCTTTACAACAGTAAAAAAATATTTCCAGGTCCATTCATCATTAAAAGAACGGCACTCTGAATCAACTTTACGTTTTTTAGCAGCCCTTTTGGGGTTGAAATATTTTATGAATAACTCAAACAAGCACTAGCTACGCTATACTTTTAATAATTTCAACACTATTCACAATGATGCTATATGTCCGCAATCTTTCCATACACAATCAATAATATTAGAACTCGAGCCAAAAGAAAAAGCCGCTGGCTGGAACTTTAAAAATGAGCAGTCTGCCACATGTGCGGTCTAATTTACCTATATTGGATTCCCATATGTCTGCTCCCCGAGAAAGAGATAACGCTTGTTGGCGCCAGTCTACAGCTATTCCGCTTTTAACACTTTACCGATTGAAAGCTGTCTGTGCTTGCTATTTCCGTCGATTTATGTTTTGTAGAACAAAAATAGAGAAAGTAAAAAGTTCATCAGTCCTTTGCAAAAAAAGGAAGAAAGAAAAATCATATTTAATCAAAGTAGAAAAGGAGACGGATATATAAATATATATTTCTTTCAATTTGCCTCGGACCGGCAAATTAAAATTTTATCCGCGGGCCGCATAGAACTTTCCGGAGGGCCGTAGTTTGCCCACCCCTGGTCTACTGGATCACCAGATCAATGCGCGTTCTCCTGCCCGTTAACGAGTAATTACCTACAAAGAACTGCAGAAAAAGACTATTGCAGTTGGGTCAAATCACCACAGGAAAAATGAAAACGAAACTTTAAATATAACGACGATTACTGGAAAACATTAGACTATATTATAAAATAAAATAAAGTGAACAATATTGTATAAATATAATGATCAACAGTCTCTATACGTATACATTTTCATCTATAGTGTGAGAATTCCTTTATATTTTAATTTTTTATTTTCTTTTAATTGCTTCTAAAATATTTTCATATGATTTTACTTTCTTTTTATTTTAATTTTATAATCCTTTTTTATTGCTCGTGGTTCAGCGGTAATGTGTGCCGCTGATGAGCTTGAGGGATGAGGTTCAATCCGCTGGATGCATTGTTTCAAAAATGAGGAAACTCAATGGCTTTTGTGATGTTCAGCATCTTGCCTCGTGACTCAGGCAACCTGGTGGGAGTTTTCCGGGTTTTCTTCCATACGATATGCAATTACGGGTTAGTTTCCCCTAAAATTCCACCAGGAAGGCACTGCCCTCCTTCTTCCGCGTCACGGAGGCAAGTCAGACTTCTACCTACGGGTGCTCCATGCCAAGAGAAGCTACCCTCCTTCACTCCATCTACGAATAGACTACTCATGAGGTATCTTTCCCGCACTGCAGGACACTGAGGATTATATTATATTTTTTTACTATATTATTTTTAATTTCTTTTTTTATTTATTTAAAAAGCCAACAGCAGGAGTATATAAAACTGCTCATGTTTGGGAGTCAAGCGATTATGCACAATACATAGTAATTAAAGCCCCACATTTAAGGCAAGAAAAATCATCGCAATTCGTTTAATTTTTTTGACAAAATAACAAAATTTATAAAAATGCATAAAAGAATATTGTTTACATAAATTTTTCGAGATAACATTCGTTATATTTATGAAAATTATTAAACTGGTTTCTTATGTATTACTTCTGGAAAAAATATACATAGAAATCACTCAATTAAATTAGATGTTTGTGGCGTTGACAAGTTTTGGTTTTGGATTATCTCTAGTAATATATAGTATCTGGTATTTGTGTCTTTTATGAACAACCCGAGTTAACTGGAGCAAAAATGACTTTTTTAATTCTTGACTCAAACCATTGACTTACTTTTTTTTCTTATTCTTGATTCTTTTGGGTTAATCTGTGTTATTTACCCCAAGGCAAAGAGGAAAAAAAATAATATATCTGACATAATATAATATCTGACATAATAATATACGTGATATCTTATATCTGACAACAGTCCACCTATCGCGATTTGGTACTGTTTGACAGAAGCTGGATATGGGATATGTTAAGCGCTCTTTAATCCTCCATGCGATAGTTTAGTACGGAATATAGACACTTTCTATATTAAGTCATCTATCGAGTCGTTCACTTTTGGATTTTTTCGTATAAATTGTTGACTTTGACTACCATCTCACTACAAGGCGAGGTTCTCCTCTTTGTCCATTGTCAACTGTCAATTTCAGTTTCAGTAAAGCGTGGAACTCATCCATTTAGAGAACTCATCAATCTGTGTTTAATTAGTGATGACATAGAATTATGGAAGCAAAGCGACATTAGATACTTAAGCTGGTGTTTTTCATTTTGCTTGCCAAAAAGTTGCTTGTCACAACTTGTTTTAATTATCATTATACTGTATTATTTCTTTTTTGTCCTGAGTTCCTTTAATCAGTACGAGACTATTCATTTCCTTGAATGTTCAATGCAGGAATTTTGATTTCATCATTGCTAGAATGAAGAACAACTTTGTCGGATACTGGTATCGTCTACACAATATACATGTATGTGCGTATACATATAAGTATATATATACTTATATGCATACGCACACACACACATATATACACACACACACACACACACATATATATATATATATTCATACATGCATGCATACACACATGTACACATGCATCTACACGTATACATACACATTTTAATACATATACACACGTATACAGATGTATACAAACACATTCACTCACACACATACAAATATATGCACAAACACTCATACATATACATATATATATACGCACACATGTACAGATAGTATATACGCACATATGCATTTACACATACGTACATACATACATCTACTCATATGTACATCATACATGCACACATATATACATGTACACATCACATGATAAAGTGAAGACATTATGAGTGACAACAAAAGCCATACGGCATAGGGGGAACTCGAAAGGCGATGGATTAAAGCTAATTGTGATATGATGTCCGAATGGCTCAGTTTACACTCAAATTTCTATAATAAAATCAAATATACCAGAAAAAAACTGAACAATCATCATTCTGACAGTGCGTGTTTTCGAGTAAGGGCAAAATGTATTTCAAATAAAGCTGTATTTGAAAAGAAACCGATCTTCTAAGGTGTTAAAGTGAGAAAGCAAATTTCATTTTTTCTACTATAAAATAGGTTATAAGCCAGACATTTGATCAGCTCCCTCCCCCTATCTACCCGAAAGAGTTAAAAGATGTCCGGAGTTATTGTGACTATTCGTCTGATAAATGCGGGCCCTTTATCAGTGGCACGTGACTCTCTTTCCTCGCTCTAGTGCGACGGGCAGAAAATCCGCGGTGAAAGTGGGCCGCGGAAAGCGAAAGCTGCCCTCTGACCCCCCCCTCGTTCGGGCGGTCATGTGGAACGGGTCACGTGGGAGGAAGACACCGAGTGACAGATGATCCCTTTCATCCAACAAACCGGCGTTCGGTTTTCCCCAGAATTTAACCGCCGAAATAAAATAGGAATTTTGTTCTGTGCATTTATTATCACTAGATGTATTTTTTAAGAAAACAATTAGTTACGAGAAATTTAAATTTATAAAAGAATTCTGCTACAAAGGCAGAACCACATGTCTCAATTTTTACAAATAATATTAACAATGTGTATGCCAGAACTTTTAAATGGAAAGGAACACAGAAAATAAAATGTCATCTAAGCCGTTTGTTATATATAATATCTCTATTAAGATTTGGAGCCTTTTAGAAGCAATAGCAGAGAGATATGTAAGAGTATACATTTCTCTCTATAAAGAGGCTTGGATACGGATAGATAGAACATTGGATTTCCTCTGCTCCGATCCGAAAGCTCCCCAGCTTATGATAAATTGTTAGGATGGAAAGTTCTTCCATTGTCCTCCAGTAGGATTAAAGAGGGTGCCAATACTGAGGGTATTACTTAGTGTATTCATTCATCAGGTGGAAAGTTCTTTATTTTTGACTTATTCTTATGATGTAAAAATTCTCCTATTGGGATTCATTCTTAGGTTGGAAAGTTATTCCAATGGGATTCATTCTTAGGACGGAAAGTTCTTCCGTTGGATTCGAGGAGGTTGAAAGAAAGTGCCAATATTGAGTGTATTACTTCTAATTGTGCTGCCCTGATACCATTGGTCAGTGGTTCCATTGCTGTCCAGACGGAATTCAAGAAATTTGACCGGCATACTCCTTCAGGATAGATCGAATACTTCTCGTTCCCTCAAATGAATGCCTCTGGATCAGAAAGCCAGTGGACTGACCTTACCTAATTTTGTTACAACTTCAAAAACAACAGCAACAAACTTATTCCTGTGTTTTTGCGATATTTCGTTTAAAGATTTATAATATCGTATTAAAGGGTAATCTTTAACGTTTTTTACGTTTTTTCAATGTCTTTAAAATAAAGAGGAAAATGTCAGATCTAAAATCTATTGACACTAATTTGTTCTAAAATATTACAAGTAATTCAGATATTACACCCAAGTTTCATGTAGTCGAATAATGATATTCTTTTCCTAGTTTAAATAATGATAAAAAAAGTACTATTAAAAGGCAAGGCAAAAAAAAAAAAAAAAAATACTGTTAAAAAGATAAAAAGGCAAACAACTATTCTGGCAGTTTTTTTGTTTATTTCTAGAAAGCATTCAGTAAAAGAATTACAGTTGAACTTCATAAAAAAAGGAAAAAACTTTTACTAAGTCGAAATCCACTTTTATTTGGCAAATTCGAAGCCACAGTAATAAATTACGAAAAATCGGAAGAAATTCAGAATTTCCATTTTTTATTATACACGTAAATACTAAACAAATCAAAATTCCTAGACAAGCGGATGAGATTAAATTAACCACCTTGGAGTTAATTTTTCTCTATTCCCTCATTTAGACGTATTGTTATTATTCTTGAAAAAAGACGGTCATGTTCATTCTATATTAATTTTACAATAAGATATAAAATTTGAGGAAAATATAAAAATGTGACAAAATAAAAGCAGTGAAATGAATTAAATTCGGAATAAATGATGAAATATTAATTTTTTAATACCTTGTTAAACAGCTTTTTCCATAATCCTGCGCTGTCTAAAGTAGTGGTTCTTTTTTTGGTTCGCGATTCAAGTTTAAAAATTTCCAAATTTCCGAAACCCGCTATAAATGTGCTGTAATAATAATATAAATGAAATAAAAATATAAATGCGCAGAAACCCTCTGTAAATAAAAACAAAGTTTATTACAACTGTATATCTTTATATATATAATTCTTCTGTACTGTGTTTGTCTCTGAACTGCTCCTAAACGGCGAGACCGATTTTGATACAAAATTTTGTATGTGTTTGAGTGTCTCCCTGGACGGTTTAGATTCACAATTGGACCCGCTAGGTGATGCTGCAATCGGGTTCTTCTGTGTGTGTGTTTGTCACTGAACCCCTACTAATCGGCTTAGCCGATTTTGATGAAATTTTTTGTGTGTGTGTTTGACAAAACATGGAGAAGCTTATTATGCTATCCCGTTTATTGTAAGTCTCCACCAGATGCTGCTGCAGTATATCAACTTCTACACCGTTCAACCAATCGCCATGAAAATGGGTAATAATACGTATTTAGTATGGAAAATAGGTTCGCGCTATTTACTTTATTGGTACTTACCACCAGAGGGTGCTGCAGCATTTCATCTTATATACTGTTCCAACGATATCCATGATAATTAATTTGCACATATATTGGAACATGGAGAATAGATTCGCGATGTGTAATTTTTTACAATGCATTTTTTTTTTTTTTTTTTTTTTGGCAGGACAACGTATGCGGTTTTTGCTAATTTTATTATATAAATATTATAATATTATAAATCCTCCTCGAAAAAAGTGTATTGATATTCACAAGGATTAAAAATTCTGTAAAGCGGACCGCAGTACTTACTAAATTGTAAAAGTAGAAAATAAGCAATAATAATTTAAAAAAAATTTTAATTGTTCATTTTTAACTTGAAATTTAAAAAAAAAAGTTAAAAAAATGTAATTTTCCGAATTTTTTCTTGGTTCCTTTAAGGTTTGGAATACCCACTTTATGAACCACTTGTCTAAAGAACTATGTTTTTTCTACTGAGGGATCTTTCTTATAAATTATTCAGTATAGAAAAGAGCTCATATGTGCTGAAAAGGGCTTTCTGTCCGCTTTTCCAATGAAGGTTTTGCCGAACAATGTGCATGAGGAATTCCGTCCTGTCTGCCGCTCGCGACCGGTTGCCATCGATCGTCCTTGGTGGGGACTGTATCATTTTCATTCTCATTAGCACGCCAAGGTCTCCGCTTTTATGGATCATTCTCTCGGTCCCGAAGAGGTAATTTCCGCTCTATCTTAATAGGTATGACCTTGTGTGGACAGTCCGGTCTTATCTGCGGGGAACTGAAGCGAAGGAATCGGAATCACCGGTCGGAATCTAATTTCATGATAAGTTTTGCAGTAGGCATAAATTTTAGATACAATTCACCGAAATTGTCATGATAATCTTTCTATCGATCCCTAACTGTTGTTATATTGATTCTCAGGGGCCAATAACGACAACTGTTTCCAACGACATTTTAACAAATGTTATAACGACAATTGTTTCTATCGACGCTTTAACAATTGTTATAACGACAATTGATTCTGTCGACACTTTAATTGTTATACCGACAGTTGTTTCTATAGACACTTTAACAAATGTCATAACGATTTCTGTTTCTATAGATACTTTAACAAATGCTGTAACGACTTCTGTTTCTTTAGACACTTTAACAAGTGTTATACAGACTTCTGTTTCTATTGATGGCTGAAAATGTTGTGCCAACCCTCACTGCTGAATAATGACCACTAGTTTAGAGCATAGTGTTTTATTAGATGAACATTTTTAATTGAGATTTTTAATGTTGGTATTTTATATTTGCCACGACGCACTGTACCACTATCGTGACACCATACTCTACTTCATAAACCTTTCGGTTTGACTTTGTTCATCGGTATCGAACAGATATTTTGTTTTGTTTTGTTTTAAGTATTCTATTTTCCTTACTGTAATGTAAGAACAAGCGGATCGTAGAGTGTAACAAACAGGCATTCCTGATCTTCTTCCATATCTCTTCCATATCTTGAAACAGGCATTCCATATCTTGATGCATTGAGGATAAAATTCTTGGAATGATGATTACATATTATTTTTTCGCCAATAGCATTATTTTTGAGGTTTCTTGTAACCCTTTTTTTTTCTATTCCGGCAAATTTATTAAGGATAATATAATCACTGTAAATTTGGTATAACGGAAAAGCAATTTCACTCTGCATCTATTAGAGCTACTGCTTAACCCGTAACAGGGGATGCGAAAATGTAGAACATAATAGGGGCGCTCCGTCTCAAAGATCGTGCATCGTTATAAATTTTTAAAAATGGTTAAATTAAAATATCATCCTGATATTTCACTTAGATGTTCTTTGAACTTTTAACTGACAGAAAAAAAATATGTTTTTACATTTTAAAGAGAAACGAAACTTTTCCGAGAGACTTTTGGCAGAGCCTTAGATTTTCCAATAAAAATCATAAGTTGCAGTAAATTTTATAAAATTAATAATAAAAACGGATCTCTTATGCATTAATTATTGTGATTTGTTTATTTAATATATGAATCAAATTCAATAGTAGAAAATTCAGTCTAGCACAATACAGAAAAATAGCACAGTACTGAAAAATCAATCTCACACATTTCCTTGAATCAAACAGTTAAGTTCTTGCATCTTCTACAGAACATTCATTGCATGATTTTGCGTGCATTCCAAAGAAACAGGGTTTTGGCAAGATAAACATAAATATGCTGTCTTTCTTTTCTTACTAGGGAGGACATGTTTTCCTTGAATTTAATTTTGTTTCTCATGTGCATTGCTCCACATTCTGAGACTACGCTTCTTTTCCTAAAATCTATTTTATCATCAAGCTCAATACTCGATTTATTCTTGGATTTTTATGTCTTGTATATAGTAGTGGTAGGACTCAATCTGTCGCTAATCCTTTCAAAACAAAATACTGGGCATAAAAAGATTTTGGAAATAGCATTGGTACAAATGTATGTGTTTAGCGTCTTCATATCTACTAAACCCACAGAAATGAGCCTTAGGCCAACGTCTCCTGCTCCATGAATGAACGGTGCATTTTTAATTTATTGCATCACCTTTGGTTCTGTTAGTTCTATATTTTTTTCTGAGTTTAGAAATTATCATTTGAAGAACTTTCACAGACAAAATCTTCTTCACCACTGAAAACTTCATTTAGAATCTTTTGCAACTCTTCAGCATAACAAATATCAGATGGTTAAATAAATCTCCTCGGATTTAACTTCATAGCCAATGTGTACAACGGCTCAAAATTGTAACACTGAAAAGGAGGTGAGGTCTCACAGACCCCTCTTAAAGATGCAATGGAATTTCAACCAGTTGCACATGTCAAAACATTGTCATAAGAGGATGTTAAGTTCAAAGTCAAAAATCAGGAATCTAGATGAAAAATCCATTCAACTGGACTAAGCATGTAATACGGGTGATGGGATGAACATGTTGAGCGGTCTGTATGACCGCACGATTAATACGAGTTAAACATGGATCTTTTGAAGTGATTATTTAATTGTTCGAAATAATTCGTTTCTATAGCCAAACGACTTATTGGATCGTCCATCGACCGTTTCTCGATCCCTTTCTATTTAACTTATGTAATCGTTATAGAACAGAAAAAGAGGCATTTCAGAAATAGTGTTTGCTACATATATAAT
The DNA here is from genome assembly GCA_021605075.1 of Caerostris darwini. NCBI lineage: Eukaryota > Metazoa > Arthropoda > Arachnida > Araneae > Araneidae > Caerostris > Caerostris darwini. The sequence continues at coordinate 82,637 of BPLQ01013948.1, read as the reverse complement.
ATATTACACATTGTTATAATGATTTGATATCAAAGAAATAAGTTGTAATTTCCGACAGTTATATCTATTATATATAATTCCCGTGTCACGATGTTTGTTCGGAATGAACTCCGAAACTAACAATTCGATTTTAACTTCTTTTTTTTTTTAAATGCGTGTGTTGTTCCAACTTGAGAGATAGGATAATTTTATTCAGATTTTTTTTTTATTTAAATACAAAATCGACGATTTTCATATTTCGTCATTTGGCGCCATTAAAATTCGTCATTTGGCGCCAAATCGACGATTTTCAATATTTCGTCATCTATTATATATAATTCCCGTGTCAGGATGTTTGTCCGGGATGAACTCTAAAACCATAAATCCGATTTTAACTTCTTTTGTTTTTAAATGTGTGTTTTGTTCCAACTGGAGAGATAGGATAGTTTTTATTCAGATTTTTTTTATTTAAATGCAAAATCGACGATTTTCATATTTCGTCCTTTGGCACAACTAAAATTTGCGATTTCTCATCCGATGGACGTAATTTTGAAAGTACACTCAAAATACAAGGTTAGGTGTACCATAAGATCGGGTCGTTAATGCCAATACCTAACGAAGAGCCAAAATTTCTTCAAATTTATTTTATGGGCAGTTCTGAAGAACGTGTGACAACTCGATGTCAGTATAATTTTATCGAACAAGCAGTACAAAGAGTTATTGTAGAATAGTTGGAAAATTTTTTAGAAAATCATAACCAATTTATTAAATTATGTAACGAATTTATTTATTTTGACGAAAGACAGATTAACAAGAAATAGTGTTCATCGCTTAGTTCTTAGATAAAAGAAAGTAATGATTATTAAAAAATAAATTAGGTATAATAATTATAAAACAGTGTTAAAAATCAACATTATCTACCTCATTCATTAAATTAATAAAAATTAAACATTTTCTATTCGTTTAAGCTTTATTTGAACTTTTCATCATTCTTTACCAATCACGTCCTTAACAATACCAATTATAGTATCTAATAATTGAACGAAATACAAGAAAGCCACAGCAACGCGAGGCCGGGTCTGCTTGCATACAATAAGTTTTAATGTCCGATTTTCAGTCTTCTTACTTTTAAATATTGGATGGAAGGAATATTTAAGGATTTTATCTTATGTCACTTAATTTAGATAATTAAATATTAAAAATACAATTTCCTTTTTACTTTTGAAATTTTGTAACATACTTTTATAAATTTCATATACAATTATTTAAATTGTCAGAAAGGACACTTAACAGTTGTCATATCGACCCACAGGGGCCAATAACGACAATTATTTTTATAGACGCTTTAACAAATATCATAACGACTATTGTTTCGATCAACCCCTGAAAATGTGGTATTGGCACTTATGGAGCCAATAAAGACAATTGTTTCTATCGACCTGAAAATGTATATAGATCCTCAAATTGTATGTTGAGCCAATGAAAATGTATATCGACCCTCTGAAATTGCATATCGACCTCCTGAAAATGTATATCGACATCCTGAAAATGTATATCGACATCCTGAAAATGTATATCGATCCACTGACATTGCATATCGACCCTCTGAAAATGTATATCGACCCCCTGAAAATATATAGCGAACCTCTGAAATTATATAACCCCTGAAAATGTATATCGACCCTCTGAAAATATATAGCAACACTCAAATGTATATCGACTCACTGAAAATGTATATCAACCCTCTGAAAATGTATATCGACTCTCTGAAAATATCCAACCACTGAAAATGTATATCAATCCACTCAAAATGTATATCGATCCCCTGAAAATGCATATCGACCCAATGAAAATGTATATCGACTCCTGAAAATGTATATCGACACTTAAAAGATAATAACGGCAGCTATTTTTATAGATGACTTAAGAAATGCCTTATAGACGCCTTAATAAACATGTAGAACTGATTTCAGACGTCTGTAAGAAAACTATAGTTTCATATTGCCTCATCAGAAACGGGTCGCGACATTTCGATTGATATTCTAATGATTCTCTTCATTCCACATTCAGAGAGAGTTGTAAATTTCAGGTATGCAGAAAATCAAAAAGTAGGCGGACCTTGAAGAGCGCCGCTCTTGATACCAGGCGGAAGCACGGTTGCAGTTAATTAAGAAGAAGAGGTGACTTATTTTGGCAAGGTATCCTCATTAGCGTCAGCACTTAAGAATTCCAATATTGCAGCTGGAAAGTACTTTTCTTTAACGTGAACGTCATATCATTTAAGTTATTTGAAAAGTTTGTTTTTCATTCACTGTTATTATAAGCAAATGAGAAAGAAAAAGTTGTGTTTCATACTTACTTATAATTTCTTGAACTCTTCTACTTTTCAAGAGTTGGAAAGTTTAAAAAAATAACACAAATTTAACTGCAGAGAATATCACGAATTTAGATTCTGTTTTATATATATATAAAAAAAGACTTTTATCTAAGGAAAACAGATAAATAAGTCGAAAAACAAATTCCTTGTGAAAAGGAATGTGGATGGGATGAGATGAATGTGGATGGGATGAAGTCATATATATGTTTTAAATCATTTTCAGAATTTTAGAACACTTGAAGCATTTTATTTATTTTGAGAGACATAGGCATTTATTTATCAGAGATTTGATCTGAAACAATTGAGAAAATATTATTATTTTAATTTTAAATTATTTCGTGCTAACCACACATTTTTGCTAATATCTAACACTCTACAGATGTTGCTGTTGTTTACGAATCCCGACAACATTGACTTAGCTGTGATTTAAGTCATACGCTACTAGAAATGCATGTTTTTAGCTGATTCAACATTGTCGAAGAAGCACCAGGGGGGGAGGGAACCACTGTAATCGCATTTTATACCACAATTTCGATAGGTATTCTGTCTGTAGGTTTTGCACATTTATCCCTTTCTCTTCGATTTCAAAGCGGCCTGATGGCCAATTGGCTAGCACTCTGGCCTTTGGTACCATAGGCTTCAGGTGGAGATGTGGATGCTTGTGAGGGGTTCGGAATCCACGTTAAACTGTAGGTCCCGGTCTAACTTGCACAGAGTGCCAAAAAAAAGGACCGTAGAGCGACAAACCAAACCAAATCTTCGATTACAACGGAAGGCCTAAATATTTATTTTGTCGATAATGTTTCACTTGTAGAGTTTTGGAAACTAACATTCTATTCACTAGATTGTTATTTGAATATGCTGAGCAAGTTTTTCTTAATAATGTACTTGATAAAGCCGAATGTTCCTTTCATATCAGGTTACGAATTTTTCTTTAATAATTCAAGCTTGACTATTCAATCCTTTATAATCTATTGTAGAATAATATAGCAACCAGTTATTGAAATTGGTTGTTATATTCTATTAGTTATTGTAACTATATTCTATTAGTTAATGCAATTCTTTAGTTATTGTTAACTGTATTCTATTAGTTAATGCAATTCTTTAGTTATTGTTAACTATATTATATTAATTATTGAACCAGGTCTTGACCCAGGGCTATTCATCCCTGAACAGTTTATAGTTGCAAAGTTAGCGTGACTTAGTTCCGCTGTTATTTCGAATGAATACCTCTATCACTTCTTTTTCTTCCCCTCGAACTTAACGTAAAGATTTTTCAACCTTCTGATTTATCATGTTCATTCCTGGCATAGACGCGGGAACTTTCGTTTCGACTCATTCATTTCGGTAATCTAATGTATTTTCTATTGAATTCTTCAATGTGCCCTGTTGGCAGCTCTGTGTGTTACGTACGCAGGTAGAGTGCAGGAGTGCTAAGGTTCGAATCCTTTGCTTTCAGAGAAGAGGAGGCGAGAAGAATTTGCATGAATGGGAGTTTTTCGGGGTTATCTCCCATACCACGAGCAAATACGGTGAAGTCATAAATAAAAAAAGCCTTTGTCAGTGGGCTTAAGGAGGCCCACTGATGTTCCCCTCTCCCTTTTCTAACTAGTATGGGGGCTGTATTACCCTAGGTAGAGGGGCTAGGTGTGGAGAAAAGAAAAGAAAAAAAAATTACTCATCATAAATTCTATTATTTGTATGGAAGGAAAAAAAAAAAGAAAAGAAATCGCTTTCTCAATTGTACTTTCTTGGCAAACCATATCTAAATTATCTTTGTTGTTATTCTTCGGGAGAAAAATTGTGAACTAAAACTCGATATACTTAAATAGGTAAGTCAAAACCGACGCCACCGTTGTGGAACTGGTTGAGTATAGTCGTACCACCGATTGTGTGGAACGGTAAACATCCAGTTTAAGAGCATAAATGGATGAACCGATGACTTTTTAGGGGTGTAGCCTGACATTCATGGAGCAAAGCATTTATGAAAAAAAAGTTCAATAGTTATTGCGGATTTCTTCTGTGCAATTTTTTATTTAATATTAAATGATTTAAAATTTTAATGATTAAAGATTATAATTATTTTTATTGTCACCAAAATCTCTCGAAATTATCTTTCTTCTGTATGACGCCACTCTGTTTTAATCCTTCCGTCTCAGACAGCTTGTCAATTTCCCACACAATCGGCTTTGCAACTATACTTGAATGACTGACTTACTTTTCACATGCGATTTTTAAGGAGACATCATTCTTACCTAAAGGAATACAGACCAATACAATATGCCTCATACACCAAAATTTTTGCCCTTCATAGAAAATGAGCAAACATTTTGGTGCTTTGAACTCCCTAAAAGATCGTCCCCCTGCTTTGAACAGATGGGTTTGGATGAACAGGTGAAGTTGTTTTATTAATTACTTCTGTTGTTGTGACTAATCCTTAGTGTCCTGCAATGCGGGGTGGACATCCCATGAGCGGTCTACTCATGGATGGAGGGAAAGGGGGCAGCTTCTGTTGTGGTGGAGCATCCGTGGGTAGAAGTCTGACTTACACTCATATGAAACCGGGACTTACGGGTTAAAGTGGATACCGAACCACTACAAACATTCATGGTCCCCGCCGGAACTCGAACTCGAAATCCGTGGCACCGAGCGCCAGAGCACTAGACAATCAGTCCTTCATGCCCAATGGTTGAGTGTTGACTTCATTATCTGAATTAGATCCGATCCATCTCTAGCTATTAAATTAATCGACCACGTTCAAATCACAAGTTTCGTAAAAGAAATAAAAAATTCTTTGATGTTTTGTTTTAAGGATCAGACCTAGTCACTCGGCCGTCAAGCTCATTAATTACTTCTAAAACCTGTTTTGGGACTACTTACGAGGAATTTTTATGCAGTTAGGACAATTTATTATGGCATGGAAATCAAAATGCCAATAACAGGAAGGCCTTCAACAAAGTCAAATTTCTGTTTATATATTATGTTTTATTTTTCAGGATTGGCATTATATTTTCGAATTTATTTGCCATAGTTTTCTTTCCAAAAATTGGCAACATATATGTTACGAAGCTCGTTTAAAATTCCTTGTTTTATATGTTTCAACATATACACTCAAGAGCCAAAACATTATGACCACCTGTCAATAACGAGTTGGCCCGCAGCCTTTCCCATCACACACAGAAGTAGGTGAAAGAATGATTCTTCAGACTCTCCAGCAGCAGTTAAATACGACTTCCACCTGATCACGTGCCTTCCACGTCATCCAGGCGAGTTTATTGCAAAATGTAGGGGTGGTCATAATGTTTTGGCTCTTGAGTGTATATCATGTATTTAAATGTTTTCTTACATGACAAAAGCTGTTCAATAATTCAAGTTCTTCTTAAAAATTTGAATAACACGTTTCTCTAAAAGGTCAAACATAATATTTTCAGAATGTTATGTCTAAAATACTAATAATTTTCATTTTGTTAAGGTTTTCTTAAAATAATAAATAAAAATGTAATCAAATAAAAATGCTGAATTTTTTATTATTTCTCAAAGTTATTCCTTGGTTATAGTCAGTTTAGTTGTTTTTACGTAAAAACGAAAAAAGCCACAAATGTTTTAATAAAAATTGCCACTCATAAGAAATCTAAAATAAAAACTAAAACTCTTGGTTTTTTATTTTTTTGTTATTTAGTGGTACAAAAAAAAAAATAATTTTAAATTCTCTGTTTTTTTTAATTGCTCCAAGTATTGAGCCATAAACAATAAGAATTGTCCTAGTCTCTTCTCTTAACGTCAAGTTTAAAACATTACTGTTATAAAATGAAAAAATCCAATTAAAAATAATTATAATTATTATTCTAGGTATTATTAAAAATTATTATTTAATTATTACTAAAATGAATAAAAATTAAAAATATTATTAAAATTATTTAAAAATTATTTTACAGAATTATTATTAAAATTTCTTATTAAAAAAACTATCGGTAAATTTCAAGAAAATAAATGCACGTCTACTATTTTGATGTATTTACGCTCACGCTTAAGTTTCTTGTTATTAAAAATTTTTTGTTAAAAATTGTTAAAATTATTATTAAAAATCATTATTAAAAATTATTATTAAAATTTATCATTAAAAAACCACTTTTAAATATCAAGAAAATAAATGCACGCCTACTTTTATGATGCATTAATTTTTTTGTTATTAAAATTAATTGTTAAAAATTGGTAAAATTATTAAAAATTGTTAAATTGGTAAGATTATTACAAATTATTGTTAAAAATCATTGCTAAAAATTTGTAAACATCATTATTGAAATTTATCATTAAAAACTAATTTTCATATGTTAAGAAAATAAATGCACGCTAATTGTTTTAATGCATTGTGGAGCATGTTTATTGTTTTTATTATTAAAAAGTATCAAATATTTTTAAAGTTCTTCAAATTAATAAAAATTATTAAAATTAATATTAAAACTAATACAAATTATTACAAAAATTTGTAAAAAATTATTATTGCAATTTTTGAAAAATTATTAATAAAAACCATTGGTAAATTCCAAGAAAAAAAAATACGCGCCTATTATATTGATGATGTATGACGCAAACTTATCGTTTTTAGTATTAAAAATTATCATTAAAGATACTAATTAAAAGTTATCATAAAAACCCCCCTTGGTATATTAAGAAAGCCTATTGTTTTCTTCGTTGCAATGGGAGAGAGCCACAGCACCTGTTGCTGCTCCCGTTCCGTACTGAACTTGTTTTCGAAACCAATGGCTGTTGCATCACTCCGAAAAGGCTCTGCAGAGCCGACCTCTCCGAAATAAGCCATTGTGACACTTTCATTAACTGCCAACCGCAGGCAGGGCTGCTCGTGACATCGGTTTCATTAGGGACACAGCCGCGAGGACAATCGCTTCTTTTGCATTCGCAAACAAACATTTCGGCCGGGGAGCATTTTAGGGTACTATTATCCCATTATATAATAGGGCATTTCAATATATATGCATATGTATATATATATATATATATAGATTAAATTATATGATAAGTTAGTTTACTACTTCGCTTTCACTTTTTGAATGGGTTGATTTTATTGCCATTTCTTTTCTAAATTCAAATTCATCTTAATTTCATTTCATTTCCCCCAAACAAATCAATTCCCCCCCCCGTTCGATTTTTAAAAGATGACGAAGAAGTCTTTTACTTCATCCACGTGTAACGAATCTCCTAAACCTAAAATTTAAAATTTGCATCTGCCTGCAATGATTGAGGTGCTACTCTGAGCTCCGTGGATTATGGATTAAAACAGGGGTGGGCAAACGTTTTCGGTCGCGGGCCGAAAGTCGAAAAAAAAAAAAAAAAAAAAAAAAAAAAAACAGTTTGGCGGGCCAAGATAAATTTTTCTAAAATTTTAAAAACAAAACACAAGTATTACAATTTAAATACGTTAATGATATGAATGAAATCGAGATTTTATTTTTAGAAGTTCCTTCTAGTGAGGTTCGAAGTGAGATGGACTGATTCTAAGGATCGAGGCTAAAGGCTCATCTGTCGGTCTACTTCTGAAATAATTCTTTCTAAGGTTCACAGTTGAAAACACATAAGATGAAGTACTTATTTTCTGGGCGTGAGATATTGAATGTGGGAAATTTACTTTCAATAATGATTTGTAAAACTCTAACTTTGGCATATTTAGAAACAACTGCTTGAGAGGATTGTTAGATTGCAACTCAATGAATTCGACCTGCAAATCTGACCTCACTGCTTCACAATTTACGTTAAAAGTCATGGTAAAAATATCCAATTCTTTTTGAATAACACTGAAATCTTGAAATCTGCGTTCGAACTCAAAATACAGTTTTTTCAAACCATCTTCATAATTCTTAAGCTTCTCTTTTTGTAGAACAAAAATAGAGAAAGTAAAAAGATAATCAGTTCTTTGAAAAAAAAAGAAGAAAAAAAATAATATTTAATCAAAGTAGGAAAGGAGATGGATATATAATATATAAATATATATTTCTTTTAATTTGCCTCGGACCGGCAAATTAAAATTCTATCCGCGGACCGGATAGAACCGACCGGCGGGCCGTAATTTGCCCATTCCTGGATTAAAAGATTATTTTCAGTATACTCTTAACCCGTATTCGTAACTTTTCGGAACACTAAAATAACTCGTGCTAAAATTCATTTTTATTTCTGAACTAAACGAGTCATTTGTGCTATCTCGTGTCATTCTAAAGCAAACACGAATTCATTGGCAATATATATAATTGGCAAAAGTCGTTCTCTTGTTCAGCAATGTTTTTTCTTTCTTTTTTTTTTCCAATGCAGCTGGCAAACAGACATGGACGTCTTTGGATGCCTATAAGGGCTGTACCGATGTTACTCACTTTGCATTACTCAGGGGGCGCGTGTAACTTGATGGTAAGCCACGGACGCGGAGTTACAATGCCACCCTTGTTCAGCAATGTAGTTCAGTCGTTTATCGAGTCATCGTAGTGTAATCGGTAAAGCTTCGGGAGTGAGTAAAAGGTTATAGATCTGATTCTAATGCATCATCCGAATGGTTCAATATGCACAATGTTTATAATAAAAATAAAGGATAATAGGATAAAAACTTCACCATAATCTAACAATGCGTATATTGCGTAACACATAAGGCTGACAATGCGTAAAAGTTGAAATTGAAAGAATTCAAAGAACATTCATCGATAACCTTTTTATTCATTTATCACTGTTGATAGCTTAGGTTTATACATTATTTATTAAAATGCCGTTGATAGCTTAGAATTGTTCATTATCTACTGAGATATTGTTGATAGCTTAGATTTGAACATTATTTACTTAGATGTTGAGTATAGCTAAATTAACGTGCTGCTCGAGATAGTTTTTTTCCAAGGTCAAGAAAGTAAAAAGTGCAGAACATCTCTTCTTAAGGATGTCAGAACTCTTAAGTTTCGGTCAAAGTCTTTGATTATCGTCCTGTCTACTTTTTTTTTTTTTTTTTTTTTTTGCTATTTACAGACAGTTTCCATTTTATTACTGCATCATTATAATATCAAGTTATATTGATGTAGTAATAAAACAGAAATGTAAGTAAAAAAAGACCTTTTATATGAGTTTTTAAATTGTTTATTTTACTATTGAAATTTTTATTATATGTATGTATAATATGGTATGGTATATACTGTTTTATTGGCATAAAGCGAAAATGGTCCATTTTATGTTTTTGTGAGGGAGGGTTCTTCGAATTACATAACTGTATTAGGAAGGATAAAATAACGCATAAAATTTAATTTAAATAATAAAATAGCAAAAATATTATGTTCCTTACTTATATAAAATTAAGTCTTTAGTGAATTTAATATTATTATTTACTACCGTTATTAATTTATTTCTATCGACCCCTAACAATGTTATGTCGATCTCTAACAATGTTATATCTACATCAAACAAAGTTGTATCAACACCTAACAATCTACATTGATCCCAAACATTGCTATATCGATCACCTTAAAAAATCCTATTGACACTAAACATTTTACATTGGCCCCAAATAATGTTATATCGACGCCAAACAATATTATGTCCACAATTAACAAAGTGATATCGACCCCAAACAATATTATGCCGACTCCTTACAATGTTGCATTGATCGCAAACAATAGTATATCGACCCCAAACAATGTTATATCGACTCCTTACAATATTACATCGACCCTAAACAATGTTATATCGACTTCCAGGGGATCGATATATCATTGAATTATAACAATAACATATTCACTTTGGTGGCCCTGGGTGAGTATCTTCTCAGCACGTCAAAAAGAGAGATTCGCACCAAATAAGATTAAAATTATGTAACAGATTTGAGATGCTAGGGGCAGAATGCTCAAGTGAGGGATGAATGTTAAGTAGGAGCACTCCCAGAATGCCTCTACCAACCTCCTTTAGCCTGGAGATTTTCTTTTAAAATAAATGGATTTGCTTCTTCAAGAAGAAAATAAAAAATAAAAAAGAGCCGAAAAGCTGTCAGTCACCGAGATTCGGTTCCGCTCTCAAACACTCGCGGCTTTGCTGGCGTGTAAATGAATTTTTCAGAAAACAATGCAACAGCTTTTGTTTGATGTAAAGGCGGAAAAGACTCGAAAGTTTTCTAATCCAGCTTTAAGCGGAATAGTGAAAATTAATCGTAATATAACGTGTTCTTTTGTTATCTATATTTTTATAAAATAACGTAAATAGTTATTATACAATTTTTAAAATAACGTGCTACTTTTGTTTTCGCTTAATTTTAATATTATAACATTTTTAATTTTACACAATCATATCGTGTATTAGAGGGAATGATAAATTATCAATCGTTTATTAGGACCGTGAATGATACCAAATAGAAATTTTTTTTCATTCTTTTTGTTGTTGCTTTCGAATGCCTGGAAGTACACTTAAAATATCAATTCGCTATCACAATTATGAACGAGCATCCCCTGAAACGGTATTGGGGGAGGGGAAGGATCAAGTCCTCTTAGCTCTTCCTCGAGCTGAATCGAATGTTTTTCATGCCATGGTTTCGTCTTACTCGTCTGTCACAGACGCGGGTATTCAAGTTGTGCTCTTATTCTAATGGAGTTAAGCCTAGTGCTTTGTTCATAAGAGAGTAAAAAAAATAATAAATTATAATAAAAATAAAAAATCGCTAATTAGATACTGCCATTATCTTACGTTTCGATTTAAATTTTGGCATAATATCAGCAGAGTCGCCCTTCTTTTCAATTGCGTCTTCCCATTTTGGGTATGGAGCGACCAGCGCATTATTTTGATTTGCTGGTGTCTTTTCTTTTTCGCTTTTGGAACTACTTATCTGTGTGAAAAAAAAAATTCTCAAATAGGAAATATACAAAAAAATATTTAACAGATGAACATTTCAAGTCGCTGATGATAATTTCTACTAGTAAACTTGATCCACAACTACAAACAATTGTCAGGGGAAAAGTTACATTTACTTAAATCTCATTAATTATAATTATAATGTTTAATTTCATTGTGTGAATGATCTATGTACACCATTCATCAGTTTTGGGAACAAAACTGAAGTTCAAAGGACAAATCTCATATCATCAATTACAGTTAAAATATTCAATTTCATTATTTATGTCAATTATTGTGTTTCTTTACGAGTCGTCACATAAAAATATTTGATTATTATTTTATGTACTTATAATGTAAATTTTACAATGAAATCAAAATAAACTGTGGTGGGCTGGATTGATGGGCTAAAACAGGCCCACGGGCCTTAGTTTGGAGACCACAGTGCTAGATAGTCATCTTGAGCGGTTAGTGTTGGAGGATCACCTAAAAGCTCACATTGAATCACTCCCCACCTCAAACTTAGAAGAATATTCTTCGAGATGGGTCTCTATAAAGAATATTCGAAGAATATTTTTTTCTATAAAGAATATTCGAAGAATATTTTTTTTCTATAAAGAATATTCGAAGAATATTTTTTATAGAGACTCCTTCGACCTAACCTTAGATCCCTGGCCCCTAACATTATTTTTAGTGGATCGATTGATGTATCGTCAATAGTTGGAAACTAAATTTGTGTTATCATGGCTTAATCATGACATGTTATCATGGAAGTTAAATCTGTGTTATTACGATTTAATCATGACGTGTTATGACTTAATCATGACGTGTTATCATAGAATTTAAATTTGTGTTATCATGACTTAATCATGGCGTGTTATGCTATCATGGAAGTTAAATCTGTGTTACCATGACTTAATCATGGCGTGTTATGCTATCATGGAAGTTAAATCTGTGTTATCATGACTTAATCATGGCGTGTTATGCTATCATGGAAGTTAAATCTGTTATCCTTCAAAGTAATAGACAGACAAGCCCATAGAGATAAAAATTGTCGAGCTTATAGTAAGCAAATTTTCTAGCTAATTGTTGTTAATCGGATGGAAGTTCAGTCAATCTGCTCTTCAAAGATTCAATAACATGTTCTGTACAAAATAAGTAAATCCACAACAGAAACGAATCCCAATGAATTGCAGAAAAAAGCAATTTTGCTGAATAATAATTCGCCCTCTATGCATATACGAATTTTTAAAAGCTCTTAACGGGGACATCGACGGACATTTGCTTCAGGAGAACCATTCATACTCCAAGTGATTATTAGTAAAAAGAAACAGTTAAGGGTAGTTGCAGTGTAACAAAAATGCAAAGCATTAACATTTAAATTGAACAACAGAGAGTAGCATCTCTGGAGAGAAGAAAAAAGAAGAAATTTAAATCCCCGAAGTGAGAGAAAAAAGAGCCAGTTAAGGGAGGAGTGGCGTCGAGCGGAAAGTGGAGCGTCGTGTCAGCACGAAGTGGGTCTCGGACCCCGGGGGCAGTGGCCCGGGGATTCCCGGAAGTGGAGAAGAAGGTCAGAGGAGAGAGTGACCCGCCCGGCCACTCTCATTCACAAGTCCGTTCGCTTTGAAGACACGTTCCCCCGTTTGCACGTTCTTGAACACCTCGCAGATAACACTCGCCTTTTCGTATCGGTCCCTTTTTTCCCGATGTTGTGGGATCAAGGCAATGAGTGGGGTTGTTAGTATTTGAATGTTTTAAATTCAAATGTCGCACTCATCAAGTTATCATGTTAGCGCGTCGGGTGTTGGAACTGGGGTAGCAGGGTTCGAAATCCTACTAGCTAGGCGGATCTCAACCACAGTGTAGGACACGACAAATTATTCGAATGAAATGATTCCATTGTCTTTGATGAGACAAAACGAAGAAAGATACGAAGCACCCAGAGACCACTATTCTTTTTTTCTACACCTCACCCCCCGAATATAGGGTCATTAGTCCCCTCCCTACCCGCAGGAAAGATGAGGCTGGAAACTTTATGGAGCTTCGTATACACCACAAACTGCCTACCAACTGGTGGTGAGGAAGATAGTGTTATCTAGGAAAACTGTTTTGTGTGTTACTGGCCCATATACACCACCAACGGGTGGTGTGAAAAGACACCGTATTCTGGGAGGACCTTTTAAGGGTCACTGCGACATATATCCCATTAACTGCCCACCGTCGAGTGATAAGGGGAGAATATTGCCATATAGGAGGATTTTTTTTGTGGGTCATTAGCCCATATACACCACGAACTGCCCACCGACGGGTAGTGAGGGTGATAATACTATCTGGGGAAACTTTTTTGAGGATCATTGACCCATATGCACCACCGATGATTGGAGAGGGGAAAGTGCTATCTGGGAAAACCTTTTGTGTTACTGTTCCATATACATTGTGAACTGGCCACCAACGGGTGGTGTGAGGGGACAGTATACTATGGGAGAACTTTTTAAGGGGCACTGCGACATATACAGTGTTAGTTGCCCACCGACGCGTGATGAAGGAGGGATATTGACATCTAGGAGGATTTCTTTCGTGGGCCACTAGACCATATACACGACAGATGGGTGGTGAGGGATATCCATATTGCCCACAAATGGGTGGTTCTATCTGGAAGGACTTTTTAGGCTTTCATTGCCACTGCTTCATATATATCATGAAATGAGCAGCGACGCGGGTAAAAGAGTAAGCTTTGTCTTCCAGGACTTTTTCAGTGGTCACTTTCTCACATGTACGTACCGTATGAGAGAAAACTGGAATTTGCATGCTCAATTTGCAAGCTAAAAGTCTATTTAGTGATGAGAACTGAACAGCTGTTCTTTAACAAAAATTTATCATTTTTTTAGCTTATTGGATTTTCTATAGCTTTTCTCCTATTATATTCAAATTATTTAAAAAAACATTTGTAATGTTTAAGCGTTTATAATTTGCCTTAAAAAACGATGAATTAGCTAAAGAAGTGGTCGTTTCATTTGCATCTATGGTATTCTATCTGTTAAACTTCTCCGTACCCCCGTACACTTACAATATAATCATATCCTTATACTGCATGTTCGGGACCACCACCGGGCTGGTGACGATCGAACGTCACTCGGAATCACAAATATAGATAGCTATATAGCTAGATAACATTTTAAACGTTTATTTCATGTGTTTAAGTTCATTCTGAACGTGTGCTGCAAAATAAATATAACAAAGTATTGTATCCTTTTAATAAATACAAAATCAAAAATCATACATTGAGCATTCATTGAATAGTTTTGAATAGTTTGTATCGATAAGAAACATAACACAAAAGACAAAATGAATATTGCACAATTATGATTTGTTTTAAAACAAATTATGGCAAGAAAGAATACAGATGAATGTTATTAATGTTAAAAAAAAGTATGTAATATTGCGTTACTTCCATATTTCGAATATTTTTTACAAAAAGTTGTTACTGATTAAATACAGATTGATGAGTTCTGTAGATGGATGAGGTCTAAATTGTGGTGTGTAGTCAAATTAACAAACATCAGAATTCATGCTAGAAAATAAGAAAGCGAACAACTAGTGCTTATAGTTGGTAATAATCCGTCACCGATCGATATTAAATAATTGACTACAATATATATAAATTGTATTATCTATGTTATTAAGGACTATCGAATGTCGGATTAAAGATATTCTATTTTGATGTTACATAACTGTGAGACTAATGCTTGTTTTTTCCTTTTCCAGTCTCCAACTACGGCACGGAGTGGCACGTAGCGCAGGCCACCATCTCTAGTCACTACAAGGCGTTCTCCAGAGAGAAGATCTACGCCGACGTCGCCGTCAAGATCGGCCTCAACAGCGTCAACATCACACTGCAAGGTAACCCTCCCTCTCTCTCTTACCATTTGTACCCACTGATATATATATTTTCTAATGAAATAGATAAAATGCGGGGGCTTCATCCGTACAGTAGTATTAAAATACTAATCTCAAGGAACGGAAGTACTCACCGTTCATCGACGCTTTTCTCCTTTTCCCTGCTCGCATTTATTTAGAAAACATAAACATGTTATGAAGCGATTCTGATTATTCCCAGAAATTCTTATTCTCAAGTCTTAATTAACTATGTGCATATTAAAGATAAATAATTACAAGAGATATTATTTTGTTCATAACTCTGATCATCTTGTATGAAATAAAATTAAGCACAACAAAAAGTTCTTATAAATGAATATTTTATTTTAGTCATTTTGGGGGGAAAATATGACACAAGAAAATTTATTAATAGATTATGAATGCCGAATATTCAAAAAAAAAAAAAAAAAAAAAAAACAAATACTTTTTATGGACCTTTTCCTCCCTTCGGGTCAACAGTAAAAATCGCCAAGTTAGCCCCGCACATGCTAAACTACAAAATCCAGAAATGCATGCCTAAAACTGATTCAAAATTAGTGTAGTCAATTCTACAGTGAAATACAATCTCACTTTTCCTCAGTAACGCAATTAAATAAAGTGCCCAGTTCAGTACAAATGAATGGCAGAATGACCGTGAAAGTGACCAGCCATCATGTCACTCAAGGCAGGGGACATCGTCGATTGTGAAAGTAATTTAATTTCTGTTATCACGGGAGCATTGTGTTTCCTCTAAACTGGCAAAATATTATCCCCTTTATTTTATTACTACTGTATGAGTGACATCAACTTATGAAAAATTAAGAAAAAAAATAGTATGAAAGATAGGAATTTCAAAATGACTAGTAAGGAAATCTAGAAATATCAAGTTAAAATGAACGTTTGTTTGAAGGGTAGCGCCTTTTCCAATTCTAACTATCTCTGATAAATCGGTGGACTGCCTGTAATAATTTTAAGAGCAAAAGACAGTTATTTAACGTCTCAAAGATAGTCTGCATTCGAAGGAGGTCTGCTTTCGAAGGAGATTCTTTTGAATGTGGACAGGAAATAAAAGAGTCATGACGAACGCTTAGGTGACAGTCGAGGTTCTCTCACACCAGCCTAGCGGCTTGCCAGCATTTTTTTTTTCAATTCTTTGATCAGCAGAAACAGAGTGATCCTGCAGCATGGCAATGTCGAACGCCACTGACTCCTTGAAAACTCCTAGAACTCCGATGACTCCTTGGACGAGATTTGATGCTTCGTTCAACCTATTCTCCCGATCTTGCTCCAACGGATTACCCTCTTTTTAAAGTGATTACAGGACAGCCAACTTAAAGAGAAATGTTTAAATAAAGTTAGTGTTTACCCTTAAAATTATGGGTATTGTTTTCTAGAGCGGAGTGTTTCGTTTCCTCGGTTTATTTATTTAGTTTTTTTGTTGTTGTCCA
Source organism: Caerostris darwini (assembly GCA_021605075.1). Lineage (NCBI taxonomy): Eukaryota > Metazoa > Arthropoda > Arachnida > Araneae > Araneidae > Caerostris > Caerostris darwini. Next base: position 66,062 of record BPLQ01013948.1, on the reverse strand, counting down.
TTAAAAGTTTCTTGTTGGTTAATTTTTTTAAAAATTTCTTTTCTGAGCTATTCTTATTGGCTTACATAAATTCTCCCACGAACTATTCTTATTGATTTATTTAAATTTTTTTCACGATGTTATAATTGATTTATTAGGTAAAATGATCAAGGAAACGAAACGAAAACCTCGCTTCCTAGAACAATACTCATAATTTTGTAACTAATTTGATGAACCGATAAATATATTTTGGTAAATTTTCAGTTTTATTTCTGTTGAAAAAAATAAATAGAACTTAAATTATAACTTTATATTTAGCGTTTTATACACTTTTAAAGCTTTCATCTAATAAAAATCGCATTATAGTTTAACTAAATGGAATTATTATTATTATTTTAAATATTATTAAAAATATAATACGTGACGACTTTCTTATCCGGAAAAAATTCGTAACAAAATCTTTTAGAACAATTGAACGTAAAATTGTTCTAAAAGATCGTTCAAAAGATTGTTCTAAAAAAATTAATTCAGAAGAAAAATTAGTAAAAAATTGTTCTGTAAGATATTTCTAAAAAAATTAATCCAGAAGAAAAATTAGTAAAAAATTGTTCTAAAAGATAATTCTAAAAAAATTAATCCAGAAGAAAAATTAGTAAAAAATTGTTCTAAAAAATATTTCTAAAAAAATTAATTCAGAAGAAAAATTAATAAAAATTTATTCTAAAAGATAGTTCTAAAAATTAATTCAGAAGAAAAATTAGTAAAAAATCGTTCTAAAAGATAATTCTAGAAAAATTAATTCAGAAAAAATAATAAAAAATTATTCTAAAAGATAGTACTAAAAAGTAAAAAAAAAGCATAGACCACTTTATCTCTAAGTGAAAATGAGATTTTTCAAGATAAGAAAACTTGTTTGGAATTCTACAGTTTTTTTATTTTTTAAGATTGCTTTGATGCGTTTTGTTCTCACATTCAATTCTAAATTTTACCGGTAACCTTTATATCGGACCAGTCGATTATTTTTATTTATTTATTTTATTTATTTTTAGATATTTTGTATGTAAGTCACCTGCAAATGCGTAAATAAAACTACCAAAATTTAGTGGAAATAAATTTCTAAACCGATCTCTAGACTGATTTTAGAAATGACACTTTTAACTTTATGACTCGTAATCGACTCGTGACGATTACTTTTTTTATATTTCTTTTCACTCTGAGCGTCTACGCAGGATACTTATGCACCGAAAAAAATATTTTATTCATCTTGGCAACCCCGCTAGAAAAGCTTTTTGAAAAAAGGAAGAACTTATTCTTTCTTAAGTGACGTAATAGGTCAAGATTCGAGCTCTTCTTGACACCAGCGGTGCTTGACATCGGACCGTTACTGAGGAGGAAGTCAAAGAGCCACACACCGTTGAATTGAATAAAACGCTTTATTTTATTTCTCTTAAATTTTCTGCAGTAATTCAGTTCTTTCCTGAATTTCTTATTGACGGAAGATGCTGGTAAAAAAAAAAAAAAATGTCTGGAATGAATAAGAAAATAACAGAAATGTTTGCATACAGTTCAAACTAGCATTTATATTTACGAAATTTTGCTACGAATTTTATATGATTAAGAAGTCGTCACTTATTATATTTTCATTATTATTTAAAATAATAAATTTAAAAAAATGACATTAATGACATAATAAAAACATGACATTACTTACATTATTAAATTTTTATGTTAATAAATGTAAGTAATGTAAATAAATTTAAATTTTTATTATTGTTGACAAAATAATAATAATTAATTATTTAATTAAATAATAATATACATAATAATATAATAATAAACAATAATATAAAATAATAGTAATATAAACTAATAATATAATAATAATATTATTTAAAATAATAATTTTATTATTATTTAAAATAATAATAATAAGCTATTCTTAGTATTAATAATAATTCCATTTATTTAAATTAGGAAGTGATTCTCAATAGGAAAGCTTTAAATGTGTATAAAACGCTAAATATAAAATTGTAATGCACTTTCTATTTATTTTTACGAATGAAATAAAACTGATGGACCTGATGGCCGAGTAACTAGTGTTCGGTGCCACAGGTTTCAGGTTCGGGTCTCGGCGGTGTCATGGATGTTTGTAGTGGTTCGGAATCCAATTTAATCCCTAGGTACCGGTATACTATGATTGTAGGGCGTGAGGCTGACAACCCTAGCCCGTAAAAAAAAAAACATCTACTGTCTAGAAATATGCCAGTAGGCAGACGGCACTTGCCCTACTATGGCGCTGTTGCGCCACTGATGATGATGAAATAAAACTGAAAACTTATCCAAATATATTTATTGAATCACCAAATTAGACATAAAATTCTGGGTATCGTTGTAGGGAGTGAGGTATTTCGTTTCCTTGATTTTTTTTTTCGTGTGCTTGACGACTTTCAACATTTCTGGTTGGTTTATTTTTTAAATTTTTTTTCACAAACTATTCTTATTGGTTTATTTTTAAAAATTTTTTTCACAAACTATTCTTATTGGTTTATTTTTTAAAATTTTTTTCACAAACTATTCTTATTGGTTTATTTTTTAAAATTTTTTTCTCAAGCTATTCTTATTGGTCTATTTAAAATTCTTTCACGAACTATTCTATTGATTTAGTTATATTTCTTCAAGAGCTCTCCGTATTGAACTATTTAAATTCCTTTTAGGAGATATTCTTATCGGTCGATTTAAATTTCTTTCAAGAACTACTTATTGATTTATTTATATTTCTTTCAAGAGATATTCTAATTGGTTCATTTATATTTCTTTCACGAGATATTCTAATTGGCTCATTTATATTTCATTTATGAGTTATTCTTATTGGCCTATTTAAATCTCTTTCATGAATTATTCATATTGGTATACTTAAAATTTCTTTTACGAGCTATCCTTATTGGTATATTTTTATTTGTTTCACGAGTTATTCTTGTTGGTATATTTATATTTCTTTCTCGAGCTATTCTTATTGGTTTATCTATAAAATTTTCAAGAGCTATTCTTATGGGTCTGTTTAAATTACTGTCACCAGGTAATAATTATAAAATTAAATCTTCATTTCAATTGTTTTACGGTGATAATTTATTGAACTTGTTCTTGTCAGAATAAACACAGTTAGCAGCACTGTGGTGTAGAAAACATTACTTATTTCTCATTAATATACATTTTGAGAATACTTTTAAAAATTATTCATTACACCATATTATTTCGTGTACTACCAAATTCTTTAACAATCGATATAAACATGGATTCGTAAAACTACTCATATCTCATTATTATTAACTTCTACAACTCATTTTTCATACAATAGAATTTCAATACTTCGATAAGCCTTATGTAAAGTTGATATGGTGACAAATGAAGAAAAAGTATTCTAGGTTTATAAAAATTTATTAACAAATTGATAAATTGATATTGATAAATTTGGTTCAGTTTCCTTAGAAATTATCATTATTTATAACAATATAAGAATAAATATTTATCTTTAACCTAACTAAAACTGGTTTTAAATAATTAGCCGCTATTCCGTAAAAGATATTTCTTATGAGTAAAGAAACACATTTTTTGTGATGGTCCCCGTTGTGTCTCGTCAATCGGACTACCTGGTGGGAGTTTTCCGGGTTTTCACCCATTTTAACGCAAATGCACAGCATTTACCCCTAAAAGTCCTACCGGAACGCACTGCCCTTCTTCTTTAACGACACGGAACCAAATTAGACATCTATCTATGGGCGCTCCATCGCAACAGAAGCTGCCCTCCTTCCATGACAACACGCGGGTTCGGGGACTTGGTATAGGTATTGATGTCGACCCACTGGGATAAGAAACAACAAAAAACATATTTAATCTATTCGAATGTCAATATGAAGCACCTCAAAATCTCTTCAAAATTTAATGAAAATTTTCATTGTAGTGCTTTAAATGCAGTTCCCTTCTATAAATAAAAAAGAAAAGAAAAGAAATAACCTCCATGTTTTTTGTAATTCCTGCCTCATGCATAATGCAAATATGTATATAACCTGCATTCTGACGTCTCATAAATCACTTTCAATTGATGTGCCTACTACTGTCAAACGCATTTAGTCGTTTAAGTCATTTAAATGTACAATTTGAGATGGACGTGCAGTGTGCTAGAAAATAGTTTGCTTAAATGCTTGTTTAAAATCATTTCTTAAACGAAAATCACTAAGTTTCCGAAATCTGAAAGAGAAATGACATCGGATCAAAGGAGCTTTGACCTCGAAATCTGGCTCTTCGTGCCGAGGGAGATCATCGGTAAATTGAGCATTTCCTATCAAGAGGAAATAGCCTTGGTCATTTTTTCGCTTTCATGAATATTCAGACTTTTTAAGGAAGATCTTATTTCCCCTTGGTTTTTGGATTGTTCAAAGCAATACCCTTCGATTGCAAATTTTTAAAACAGTTGCCCGTTGGATAATGAGATAAGATAAGAACACTAAGATAATAAATAAATAAATAAAATATTTTAACAGGAACTTCTCAGGATAATAGAAGAAACTTAAGTATTCGCAACTTGAAACTTATTATATAATGAGTTTTAATTCCGCATCATTAGAGCCGACTCATGGCTCAGCGGCAACTTGATGAGTATTAGGCCTACTGCTACTACACCGCTACACATCACTGTGCCTAGACCTGAGATGCCCCTTTACAGTCTGGGAATGAGTGGGTGAGATATGTCTGACTGGACTCCGTGACGCTCTTATAGTCATATGAGATCGGAGCTCATATATCTGTAAGAGCATCACGGGGTCCAGTTAGACTTCTAGTGGATTCGGAGCTTAAAGTGGATTCCGAACCACTACAAACATTCATGGCACCACCGGGGCTCGAACCCGAAACCTGTGGCATCGACAGCCAGAACGCTAGACATTCGGCCATAAATAAAATAAAATGCGCTTTTGCAAAAATACATTACAGTAAAAAAAGGCCCGCTGTGACTCAATAGCGCCGCTGGTGAGCATTAGGGCGGAGGTTACATCCGCTGGTGGCTTTGTTGTAAGCCCAGTGTTCCTTTTAATCTACTGACACCTACTACTGTACTTAGTAATGTAACTTTTAATGAAGACTTGAATGTGAAATTTATCAAACACGAAGAACACCCGGAGTTGCTGCGTCACTTGGCTCTCGAGATCATCAATAACATTTCTCCTCGGGCCCTGGTTATTTACACTGATGGAAGCAAATCTGACTCTGGAAGAACAGGTAGCGGAATTTTTATGAAGACAAGTACAGGAGAATTTAGATATCGTTTTAGAAACCTGGGCCACCGCTCAGTATTCCGCTCAGAATTAACTGCTATAAGCGAAGCTCTGAATCTAGCTTTAGACTTTAAAGTACCTGATGTTTGGATTCTGACTGATAGTAAGAGCTCAATACAGTATTAGAAAGATTGGCCAAGCATCTTGGACAAATTGGGGCAGGATATAGTTTCCAAACTAGCTGTTTTGGACCAGATCGGATCGGTGTGCTTGCAGTGGATTCCCTCCCATGTGGGCATCTACGCAAATGAAATTGCTGATCTGCTCGCTAGGGAAGGTTGCGAACTTCCCAAGGCTTCTTCTTCCAATCTGTTAGCTTCAGAGGTTCATTCCATGACTTTAGCCAGAGTGAATACCTCTTGGAGGTCACCACCAATTCATGCATGGTACGCCGCTAAATATCCTGGTATGTCCATACAGTGCTCCTGTCCTAGACCTGCTCAGACGGTTTTAGCTAGACTAAGGACTGGCCACATTAAGAGTTTGACCTTCAATGGAGACGAGAAGACATATGCCCTTTGTCATTGTTCGACCATCGCATCTCCCTCTCATCTCATAGATTGTATTGGTGCCTCTGTGAGGCAACTGTTGAATGAGAGGAGGACAGTTTACGATCTATTTATGCAGCATGATCTACTGGACTTGGTTTAGGATTCTAAATCAAGGGGATAAGCAACAACAACAACAACAACACTGTTTTAAAAAACGAGCAGACTCAATGGCGTTTCGGATGTTAAGCATCTTGCCTCGGACTACCTGGTGGGAGTTTTCCCCTTATTTTCTGCCATATGATATGCAAATGCTGTTAGTTCCCCCTAAATTTACTAGTGTTTAGCATTTCTTAAATGATAAGTTTCCGAAATGTGAAGGAGAAATGACATCGGATCAAAAGAGCTTTGACCTCGAAATCTGGCTCTTCCTGTAGAGAGAGAGAGATCATTGGTAAATTGAGCATTTCCCATGAAGAGGAAATAGCCTTGATAATTTTTTTCCCTTTCATGAATATTCATACTATTTAAGGAAGATCTTATTTCCCGTTCGTTTCTACCCTGAATTATTGATTGATCAAAACAATGCCAGATTTTTAAAGCAGTTTCCCTTTGAATAATGAGATAAGACAAGAAAACTTAAAAAATAAATAAATAAACTATTTTAACAAAAACTTCTCAATATAATTGAAGAAACTTAAGTATTCGCAACATGAAACTTTAATGAAGATAAGGAATTAGAATTCCACTTCATTAGAGTTTTAATGTGGATGTCTCCCCACACCATGCTGTGCAAATGAATAAATTCCGCATAATATGCATACATAATTAGCTTTTTAATACGATTTACGTCTTAATAAAGTTAATTGTAAGTCCACGATCTAAATTCTAATTAATGTTTTAAAATAAGTTTCTTTAAATGAAAGAAACCACTTTTTATTTGCCTTTTTATTAACATTAAAGTTAATGCATGTGTATATATATATATATATATATATATACACACATTAACTGACATTAGTTTCCATTCATTCCTGTACCTTATCGACTATAAACGCAAGGATACATGTATATTATGCACATGGCTAGATTTATTTTAGACTTAGATCTATTCATCTAGACAGCAGAAATAACATGGTTTATAATTTACTGAGAGTGGTACATATTCCTTGATAAAGCTATCTTCAGGATGTTTTGATTCATTTCTTTAGCGTTTTGGGAGTTTAACAACATTCCTTTAGGGTTATACTAATTTCATTCTAGTTTTACTGATTTCCTGGACAATTTGTTTTACACCCAGTTATTGTATATATTTTGCATAGATATTTGGGTAATTTTTTGATCTGACAATTCAATTCCAGCCGTTCAATATTGTAGTTGCAACACTTCGTATCTGGTAGAATTTCTCTTTCTTCTTTTTCTGAGGGGGTCTCAATGTGAGACAACTTCAGGGTTTTTGTATTGCGAATGCTATGTGATACAATTTGCATGTAGCGAATACTGCTGTGCCCTTGGTTGTGGAAAAGGGTCCCATTTCTAGTTTATTCCTGGGCAGTTCTCCTTAGTTTTTCGTGTTGATATGTTGTGATATTATATATATATATATATATATATATATATATATATATATATATAATTCTGCACATGTGTTTGTCACTGAACTCCTCCTATTCGGCTTTACCGATTTTGATGAAATTTTGTGTGTGTGTGTGTGTGTGACAAAAGACGGAGAATGTTTTTATGCTATCCCCTTTGTTTAAGTCGCACCAGAAGGTGCTGCAGTATATCCATTTCTATACCGTTCAACCCATCGTTATAGAAATTGGTAATAATAAGTGTTCGAGTATGGAAAATAGGTTCGCTTTATCTATTTTATTGTTACTTGCCACCAGAGGGGGCTGCAGCATTTCATTGTATAGACCGTTCAAACGATATCCATGAAAATGAGTATGTACATAAATTGGAACATGGAGTATATATATGCGCAATTTGTAATTTTCTACAATGCATATGCCGAGTTCTGCTTGTATATGTATATATATAATTATATATTATTAAATTGTATAGGCATAAATGCTTTTATGTATTATTATTTGAATTTTTCCCACGAAGATTGATTTTTTATTTTATTTCAGCGACATCTATCCACAAGCGCAGCGAAGACATCAATTACAACGAAAGGTTCCGATGGGTCGGAGGTAAGTTGATATTTCAGTATATTATATACAATTCACTGCTGCTCTGTTGGAGAGATACTCTCAGATGGGTTGCAGTAGACATCCAAAAACAAAAATTGCCATGGGACATGGTATCGTTAATCTCGTTCAATCAGTAAATAGCAGAAAATTCTTGGCAGAAGAAGTCCATGGGATGGGGGATGCAAGTAACACCCGACTCCTTTAGCACCCTCCCGAGATGAGTAGCATGGAGGCTGCATCGCACTGTGACGAAAAAATGTGTCGATTCACTGTCATACACAGGTCCTTCTGCATAAGCATTTTCGAGATTTTCAAATCTATTTGTCATTTTCTATGGCAAACTCCCTTTGCAATATTAATTGTACTGCAAATTTAGTACCTTTTGTCACCTACTGTCACTTTTCTCAATTTGCCGCGCCTATAACCTGTGTGTGTATATGTGTATGTCGTATATATTATATATATATATATATATACATGCATGCATACATTAATGTATATATACATATGTTATATGTATACATGTACACAGACGCATGCACGCCCACACACACAGATATATATATATATATATATATATATTTAGGTATAGATAGATAGATAGATATAAATTAACAAAAATAGCGAGATGTATGAAATTTAAGCTTTTAAGTTTTGCTTTAAAATTTAGATCTTTTATTATATTTAAAAAACTTTTGGGTTTTTTTCCATTGATATTTTAGGCAGACCCATTTGATAAAAAGCAAACGGAGAGTAACCAATCAAAGCAATGCAATCTATAAGCAAGTTTAAATTGTTCTTCAATTTAAATGTAACTTAATGAAGAGTAGACTACTTAAATGAACAACACTAAGAAGAAAAGTATTCATTGAAAGTACAATGCGATTTGTATTCGAGTCTGTATTACCTCCGTGAATACTTATGTACACTTAAATTTTAATAACTTACACCATGTATTTCAAACTCTGCCCTTCTGCTTACTAGAAAAATATTAAAAATTACTTTTTTGTGTTTGAATGAAAGTTTAAAAATTATTTAATTTTTTGTTGCTGAAAGCACATAATTATAAGATTTATTCAATTTTAATTCTTGAAAGAGTTTTTGAAATTTCATAAATTCAATCGGATTCGAGAGGTAGACAGAAGGGTGCCACATGCTTCTCATGGTCCTTTAATAATAAGTAATATGAAATTTCATAAAGATAAACACTTCCTCACAAAAATACACTTGCTGAATTCTACAAGTTAATGCCTTATAATATTATAATGGCAGTTCACTTAAGTCACTTGAAATGTACAAAATATTAAACAAATATTTTATGTTAAGATAGAACAAAAGCACACATAGTTAGAAAATTCAAATTTTATTTATTTAGATTTTAAAAAAGAAAGCCTTGATTTTGAAAATCATTGTAAGAGTGAAGTTTATAATGTTGATACTAAAGATTGTGGCCTACTACATTTTAATGAACATACTTATCCATCGCATATTTTTTCATCAGCATTGAAGTAAGACTAGACTTTTTAATCAGTGCAAGAAATTACAAATTCCTGCTACTTACTTCAATAGATAAAGGTAAAAAAAAAAAAGAGGTTGATTTATTTTGGTTGATAAAATGTCCAGTCAAAACTTTAAATTTTCAAAATCAATTTCGTACAATTCTCTTGACGTATTACAAAAGTTTTTTGAATAAAATATTTTGTCCAAGAACCTTTTGGGGAAAAGAAGGAATATTTAATTTTATTTACTTTAATTAAAAACATTCCTTGAGATTTCCAAACGAATATATATCGAGTTCTTTATAAATTTAACATATGCAAGCTTTCCTTCAGATTTCCAAACCAATTGACATCTTCATAACTTTAACATATGCAAGGTCATATACCAATTGTCATCGAATTCTTTATAAATTTAACAAGTGCATTTATATGATAGCCATGCAGTAATATTTTGACATTCTAGATGCTTCATTTACATAATAATAATTCCACAAGTATGATTTGTTAAAACTATTTATTCTAGTTTATTTTCCTTTACTGCTAAATTCTAATCATGTTCGAATATGTAAGCATTCAATTCCTTTTTTATACAAGATATAGCGTTAATTTATTAATTCGTGTTACTTTTTTACTTATAAAAAAAGGGAATAAATATTTCTATTTTTCGCGAAATCAAGGAAATTCTTTTAGTTGCGCAAGATTGTTGTAACAGAAATTGTTTTTTTTTAAACATTCTGTAGAAGCATTATTTTTTTTCTCTTAGTTCATAATTAATCTAGAATTTTAAGTTCCGTAATAATCGGAATCCTTTATTTTTTTTAACCTTTGTAATCTTACTAAATGACCATTTTGCACCCTTCCGTAAGGTCTTGAACTCCGTCAAACCACCGAGGCGTTAAATCTAAGACAATGCAAGGTCTTCTCTTGAGCAGGAAGATCCACTGACCATGCGGACGAAAAAAAAAAGATAAAGACTCGCCTTGACCACAAACATTAAAAGATTTTGTATGATTTTTTTCCCTCTAATTGTGATTAGTGGCATCAGTGGAGTCGTCGCAAGTGTCCTTGTCCCATCCTATTTTTGTATTTTGACCAGAAGGACATCTTTGCTGACGAAAGATGGACGATTCTTGTATTGGACAGTACTCAAAAAAGGCACCTTGTGGGTAATTGTGTGAAGGTGTTATCTGTCATTGTTTTAGAGACACAAATCCGCAAGGTTAAACCAATATCGGAATGAATTGTTTTTTGTTTCTATAGACAGGAAAAGTATTTTGGAGGACTTGGTGATGAAATAGTGTCATACTGAATTTTTCAGGGCCAGATTGTATAGTTATATTTGACCCTCCCCCCCAAAAAAAAAAATCATGATGACATAATTTGCAATGAATCTGAATCATTTGCTTTAGCTGAAGAAATAAAATAATTTGAAAAATTAGCTATTCTGATAACGAAATATTTAAAAATAGAGTTGCAATTCATAATTAATTTTCTTTATTTGCTTCTTTTTTTTTTCTGTAAGAAAGGTATCTTACTTTCACTTTTGATATTTATTGCTATTCTATTCTACAGGAAATTCTTTTGTTCAAGTTTTTTTATCCAGACAAAAATGTCTCCGCCTTATACCCTTACAAGATTTAAAAAGCTTCCAACAAAGACTGGATGGAAAAATTTGCAATGCAATGCTATTCGGAAAACTTTTTATCTGAGGAACTTTGTTAATTGAACAAATATGTAGCAGGTTCATTAAACAGGGGGCACCACACATACTCATTGTTGCCCTACAGGGAAGGAGCTTTTCCGCATAGAAAATGCTTTTTTTTTCAACAAAAAATGTCTCTCTTATACCCTAATAAAATTAAAAAAGCATCTATCATAGAATGGACATTTTTTTTTGTTTTAAATCTCTACAAGTATCCATGAATTAAATACTTCTCTTATTTGACTTAATAATTGACCATTTTATAAGTCTAATAAGGCTATTCCGCTCTGAGGAACATCTTTAATTGATCCAATTTGTAGTAGATTCAGCATTAAACAGGGGGAACTACAATCCTTATTGTTGCACCACAGAGAAGGGTTGATATTCTTCACCTCGGAGCTCAACAGAAGATAATTCTGGCTTAGGTATTTATTTTCGTTTTAAGTCGCGAGCATACACATGATGAATTTCGTTCAACTTCGTTCATTGGGCTCTGAGGTCGGATGGTTAATGCTGAAGCTCCTATTGCTGTAGAAGAATTGTTTGATATATTGTTTGTGAATAAAGTTTTGTCTAATGCTATCTGCTATAAAAGGTATTTGTTAAGACAATATTTATTTCGCAAATGTAAATGACTTTTAAAGTAATACGTAGCATACTTCTGCTATTTACGTTTGTTATCGCACTCGTTGATTTTTAGGCAATATTTAAATAGGTCGCGTTTACACATTTGTAAAATCATTTGATTGCAAAAGTCGCATAATATTTATCACTCAGTTCTGTTGTAATGCAAGTCACGCGATTCTTATGCATACATACTGACAACACAAACATTCGTAACTTTGTTTTTCGATTTAGTTTCATAGATAACCAGGCAGATTTCTTGTAAAATACCACGTGGAAAATTTCGGAAATATAGGAATTATCAGCCTATTAAAATGTATGTACTACTGTGTCCAAAAAGTAAAACCAGTTTTCAATTTAAATTTCCCGGGCATATGGTATTTAAATTTTTTCCTCTTGTTTAGGTTGTTGGCACTGTCCTTGACATCTGTGTGAAATTTCACATCAAAATGTTCATTAGTGTTTGAGTTACGCTTGGCTATGTGAAATGCTAAAACTGATTTCGGCGATTTTTGAACTTGCGTTAAATTTTGTCTGCGGAAACGTATTGAATGTTGCAGAAGGCATTCGGTGAGCATTCCTAAATCGGAAAGAAATGTTTAGAAGTGGTATAAACAGTTCAAAGAAGGCAGAGAACGCGTTGAATACGAAGAGACCTCTGGTCGACCATCAACCTCAACCGACGAAGCTGACGTCCAAAAAATTAAATATTTGATGCTTTCAAACCGTCGATTCACAATTAGAGACCTTGCCGATGATGTTGGAATTTCACAATTCCATTTTAAAAGATATTTTGAGCCTCAAACACGTCAAATCTTGATTGGTACCGAAAACATTGAATTCGTTAGCTCACACTGCATTGATTCTTCGTGACATTTTTGCCAAAAATGAAAACCATATCGTTCCACAACCACCGTATTCACCTGATTTAGCATCGCGCTACTTCTGGCTATTCCCTAATCTCCAAAGACCTCACCGAGGATAACGTTTTGAGTAGATTGAAGAGACATTTCAAAAATCGCCGGAATCGGTTTTAGCGTCTCACAAAACCAAGTGTAACTCAAGCTCTAATGAATATTTTGACGTCAAATTTCACACAGATGTCAAGGACAGTGCCAACAACATGAAAAAGAAAAAAAAATTGAAATACCATATGCCCGGAAAATTTAAATTGAAAACGGATCTTACTTTTTGGACACAGTAGTATGTAAAGATTAAGATTATTTAATGCGTTTTCGTTTTTTTTTACAGTTACTTTCATGTAATAGATAAATATAAGCGTAAAAGGAATGTTATGAATTTTTATTTAAATGACAGTCAGTTGCGTTTTTTTTTAGATAATCGACACAATTCAAATCACGATTTTCGTGAAAAAAAAGTCTCGAGTTTTTTATTTATATTTTTTTTTCTAAAGATCTGATCTGTCGTTTTCGAAAAAAATCTGAGTTCAGTTTTTGAAAACGATTTGTTTCGTGTATTCGCAACTTTCAATTGAATTTTTAAATAACTATTTTTTTTATGCTACACTATCATACGATAACTGTTTTGACTGTAATAATCATTGTCAAAGTCCAATGACACTTGAACTCTATGCATTGAATGATGCTAGGTATGTATTGAACTAAACAGCTTTCAACAGTTATCAGCCTAAGTATTTGTTAAAAACATTACTTTGTTTTTCTATTATTCCATTTTTTTTACACTACCAAGAAGAAAGAAATTGCAAGGGGAGGTAATAGATAGATAAGGGAGATAATAGATGGAGGGAGGTAATAGATAGATAAAACATATGAAAACATAAATAAACAAAACGAAAAATTAATACATAAATTAATAAGGCGAAAGAAAGAATAGGTCTCCATGAAGTCTCTTTGAATCATACGTACTGAATGTGCAATTAAATAATATGAACATGTAGATTAACTTGAGATGCAATCATTTGTAATGTAAACAAACGTATAACAAATATGTAATATAGTAGTTCTCAAAGGGTGCTCATTGGTGTGCCCTAGAAGATTTCCGTGGGTGCCGTGCGGTATTCCAAAGAAATATGTGTCCAGATATAAAAATAATTATAGATATTTCTTTTTTTGTCAGTTTTGTCATTCAAAGACAACCCATATTAGGAACAAAAAAATTATTATATGGGCGATCCTATTTTTCCTGTTAAACAATGTAAAGGCATTCCTGGCACTTGCATCGAATTCAAAAATATGGTGGGAAAAGGAACCCTTTCATTTACATCAACCCTTGAACCTATATATATTCTTTCCTAGCCAGGAATCTTGCATTGTAATAAATTATTATATAAGTTATATAATTATAAATTATTTCATTTAATAAAAATGAATTTAAATATAGTCAAGTAAACACCTTTTAATGTAAGTTTCGTTTGTCTGTGCATGCTATATCTCTGAACCCAACCTCTGCACAGAATCTTACTTTTATTATATATGTTGATGTTGTGTCTGAATGTAGTCTGTTACATTAATAGGCGCCAAAGATATGCCTTCCTGAATAAAATATTTTATTAATATTTAAGCGTTTACTTTTGTTATGACATTCCTGTTTCAAACTTTCATCCAAAACTCAAGATCTTTAAAAAAATGTCTGATTCTATTTCTTCTTTTCTTTTTTTTATAAAGTTCGATGAGGCGGTCTACGTTTCAAAACAGACTCCTTTTTCGAATCGTCGATTCGTTTTGTGTTTAGGAAGAATCTCCAACGAGGCGTGAAGGAAGACTTTTACCTGAAAGAATCAGCGGTGCGCTTCTTTCCGCGAATCTCCGGCGCTTCCTTATTGTTCTCTCAGAACACGCGGGCCGCACTTCCCCAAATCGGATCCCATTGCTGGAAAAAGGATAGGCTGGCTTAACGGAACGATATTTAACGGAGAAACATCCTATCGACTTTAAATGGCACGTTGGAAGATACGCTCAAAATGTCTGTAACCAGAAATGTTAAAATATTTCTGATAAGAAAATAAGCATAAATGTTTTTGTTGTGGCGATCAATGCGTATGGGTTCATGGACTGCTTTATAGTTATTACACAATTCTGCAGGTTAAGTATTTTATTTCCTTTCATATATAATAGAGATCCATCGTTACCAGTCATGCGAAATCATTGGACATCTGTAATCAGTAATCCTATAGGAAAAAATAAGAAAAAAAATTAAATAAATGAAAAGCTTTACTGTGAAAATTAAAAGCAGAGCAGATCTAGTAGAAAGCGGGTTTAGTTCTGGAATTGAGAAAACTCAGTGCGGCATTAGACGAGCCGTAAGGAACATTCATGAAGGGGAGACCAAGAATCTGTATGCCGGAAAGTTCTTCCGTGGAACTCTAAAGAAACGTCCCGATTTGAAACATTTGTCCGTTTATTCCTGGACATTGTAGTTTGAACTCGAAAAAAAGGTTCTATTACCTCCTATTGTGAACGAGCCTCAAGTCGTCGTCATTTTTAAGCCATAAATTCTTTGATCCGGCACCCAGCCGAACTATTATTTTTCATCCACGAAAGACGGTAAGGGAAACCACATGTCACAGATTTACTTCATGAACAGCAGTAAGCCGGTTTATTGTGCGGCACTGATATAGCACTGGCTTAAGAGAAAGGAAAAAATGGTAAGGCATATCATACCAGTTATTATTCCGGTATTCTCTGAACCCTCTAAATGTTTGTCTAAAAGAAGTAGCGAATTGTCTTATGCTAGTCATTCAGAAACACCGAATAATATCATGAAAATAAACCATCAACAGTACAATGATGCTAACTGCTTTCCGGTGTCTAATTGATGTTTCTTATGCCCTGCTTGTCGAAAAAAATTCTTTTGACTATGCCGTTCTGTAATGAACTAATAGCATAAAGTCTACGGTTCCTCAGGCGATTCAGCGATTATTCTTTCAAAAAATGTCGCATCAAAGTTATTTCAGAGAATGTCACACAAAAATTACTTAGAGTAATTCATAATGTCAGAAGAGAATAGATTAATGCAGTAAATGGAAGATCTCGCTAGAAAGCAATTACAAAAACTCTAAATGAAAATGAATGGAGCTTGATGACAATGGCCACACCAATGATTTGCATCTGAAACATTGGCCTTCATTGGCAATTTTGAAGAACTTGGTCATCAATCATCTTGTACATCAGCAAGTTCTTCTGCATTGAGACCTGCTCGAAATGATGCCAATGTGTGTTTTTAATTGCTGAGATTTCTTATTTGATTTTATTTCGTAACTTTAACCATTTGAATTTTTTAAGATGGTTCATATATTTTTTTTTTTCTTTTGAATTAAATTTCCAATTTCAACTACAAGTTTCTTGTGAATAGACTCCGCTTCTTTTGGGAAAGGGTTAATAACAGGTAAACTCTAGGATGCGTAGATTGAATATTCTGCTTTACAGGTTTGAGGGATAGAACGAAACTCGAAAATCTTCCAGTCGCTTGTGGAAGGGAGGACTCGTGTGAAAGTTGAAAATCACTGGATTGTGATTGTTGGAGTGGTCGGCTATATAAAAGTGAAAAAGGCTCTAAAAAGTAAAGTTGCTTTGTTCAAATTTTTGCTGATGGCGAAATCCATTGTACAATTCAGAGGGGGAAAAGCTGGTAAGGTGCTGGTATTTAAACTATTGCCATTGCTCCAAATATATCAGAAGACAACCATCTGTCTAATCTGTAAAAGGTGTACATCTGTCCGAAGTACTTAGTTCTTCTTTCCCTGGTGATGAGCGTAATGGCTTCAGGGGGGAGGGGGGCGAAATGAAATGAGATGAGAGAGAGATAGTCGAACCTTGAGGCTATGACTTTCTTCTGTTTGATTATGTGGTGATTCAATACGATGTTTAAACTGTCACTTTCGGGTCCGATACCTCTATTTCTTTCTTATGGACGTAAATAACGATACATGAACTAACTATCGAAAGTTTATTTATTATTTACAAAAGTAATTAGATAAGTTTTTTAAGTTTCTTTATTTTTATTGTGGTACCTATTAGGAAGGAGGTTTGCAATTTCCAACAAATCGATCATTTTCTTAACAGTAAAGAGAAAGAATACAGAGTATTAAAAAATGAACCCCAAAATGGTATTGCCATAAAGCGCGCAGTGTACAAGGGTGAACGCTTAAAATATTTATTTTATGTGGGGAGTGTTGGGTGGGGTCTGTTATCTGGTTATAATATACAAAATATCTATTAAAGGCTGATTTTTCAGAAAGCTGCTTTTCTTGAGTTGGATAGATTCGCTTGATTATTTTATTGCTGTAAATTGGGGACTGATTAATATTTGTCTCAAATCCATAATTATAATAAAAAAAAATCGATTTTAATTTTATCCTTTTTTATGCCCAACCCTATCCTTTTAGCTCAAGCGGCATTTAGACAAGATTACGAGAACTAGACTGCAAGCGTCGTGAAAGAATTATAAACTGGTTTGTCACAGTGAGGACAGAACCCTTTAAGTGAGTTATCTATCTCGACTCCTCTCCGACGTGATTAGGTTTTCCCGCAGTCTGTTTTTCCTGCACGTCAAATATTCTCGCAGATACCATTTTCGACCAGCTATCATTCACAGCCGGAGATAAGGTTCTTTGCTGCTTACGGTCAGATAGAGATACTCCAAGCGAGATCAACTCGCCTCTCTGGTACTGAAGGCTTCAGATTTGAATCCTGGTAGTGGCGGGGATGTTTTTTATTGGTTCGGAATCCACATTAAACTGCAAGTCCCGATCTATTTAGCCTAAAGTGTGCACAAACCAAACCAAATTTCAATCAATCAAACCAAACCGTAGAGCGACAAACCAAATCAAATCACTCTAGTACTCTCGTCTGGACGCCGCTTGAAATGGTTACCGATTTCTAAATATGACCAGTTCACTTCACACATTCTAACTATTCGCTCCAAAATGCCCATAAAGTTTTCGCAAAATGTCATTGGTAGTGACGTTTTCACGGAATTGTGACGACGAAGACGTGAAAAATTATAACAGCCCCCAGTCGCCTGCTATTTTATAAAATGATTCATTAGTCATGAATATATAATTATTTACAGTTTTGGAATAAGGAAGTTTGAATACGAAACTTAAAATTAGCTAAAAAATTGTTTAGTTAGTTTTTCGTTATGCTTTTTTAATCAAGTTAGCAGGAAGAGTGTAAGGAATTTTCTAGCATAAAACTTGTATCATTGTCATTTTGTTTAAGTATGAATATCGATCATTTGAAATATTTTTTGCCTGTGCTTTTTGCTAAAATATTTTTGTCTAGAAAGTTGCCTTTGATAATCTATCAATTTGTATTATGCTATGTAGCAAGAAATAGATATGAATGGGTGCAGCAAGTCACACTATACATATAACCAAGTTATATGAGCAACCATTCAATTACTTAGAATTTTGAAATGCTAGATGGAAATGAATAATGGCTACCTTATTAATGAGCAGAACCATTTTAACAGCACACTGAGATACCGAACAAAGCAGGATAAATAAAGTCCTTACATACTTTGCGGTACATTTCGGCAAAATTCTATATTTACATTCTGAAAGAGTTAAAAAAACATTTTTAATGTGGAAAGAACAAGTCAAGTAAGTAGAAATCCCTTAATTTTGCCGGCAGTTTAAAAACATAGTCTAAACGTTGAGGAGGCCCCTGCATAATGGCCTTTACTAAAATCTGCTTTGACTTATTACAAAAGTATTCTTCAATTTGATTCTGGCGAGGCCTGATATGCAAAGCGTTACGCATTACACTTAGTTCAAAATCAATTGTATGAAACATTTGTATTGAAAAGTTCCTCAGTTCAAAATCTGACAAGGGATCTCACACCAAAAGTTCCAATGCTTATTCTGAAAATAGACACAATCAATCTATAGGCCAGTGAAGCCTTTCGTTGGGTTTGAGGAGAGAAAATATCGATGAATCCTGTAAATGTTCCAGGAAGTGTATCTCCTCCTCAGGCGATAACAATCCCCCACCCCATAATTTAATAGATCGTATCTCAAATAAAGTACTCATATCTAAAAGAGATAATGTCCAACCCACCAAATTAAAGAGCTTATTCCCCCCCCCCCCAAAAAAAACTAAAGAGGTCATATCCCGAATAATAAGATGTCCCCTAAAAGATATCATTCTACCCCACCAAATTAATGCGATCAAGTTCACTAAAAGAGATCATGTCCATCCCCCAAAACTAAAGAATTCATAACCCAACTAATGAGGTCATGTCCTTTAAAAGAGAGCATGTCTCAACAAATATAACCTAAAGCGATCATATAATTTTTTGATCAAAATCTTTAATTATTTAAAAAAAATAATGACTAATTATATTAAGTATAAGGGACATGGCAAGAACACACGGTGCTAGAAAGGCATCGGTGAGCCGCATGCGGTCTGTTCATCTTTGGTTCACTCAGATACTGGTGTTTATCTGACCATCACTATGCAAAAATTCATTTCCTGATTTAGGAACCTTCATTGTAGTGAGAAAAAAGAAGTCGTTTCGGTTTTTCCTTACATCACAGATGCGTGTCCGAAACCGAAAGTGGTGGTAATCGCCCATGAATAGTATGTGGGCCATGCAGATGCGGTCGTGATGCACGCTCCCCGTCCGAAGAGCGGCCATTTGCATGCATTTCGGAAGAAGTGGAACAGCGACAAATACTCCGCTTTTGCCGCAAATTCCCACCCTAGGAAAAGGCATTTGCTCACCAAGTGGACACGATTCCCGTAAAAGGGGAGAGTTTTTATCGACGCCGATTCGCAAACAGGCTTGCTAAGTGTCACGGTGGAACGCAAATACAACTTTCTTATATCAGTATCGCTTTGTGTCACCTGTAAGATAAAAAAAAAGAACGATTGTATTAGATAGTTATTGGATACTTTGCGAAGTTCAGTGGCTTGTTATCCTATTTGGGGTTTTTCTAAATTTGGAAAAAAATTTAAAAAAGATAAGTATATTCTTAAAATTTTATTTAATTCTTTTTCATTGAACTAAAAGTGTTTTACCTTTTTGATTGATATTTACAAGAAGTCCTTGCGCACCATGTCCCTTATAGATGAGTAGCAAATAAAAAAACCGTCCGTGATAAATTTAAAACTTATAGCAATAAAGTGAAATAAAAAGATAAAAGGAATTAAGTAGCATTCAACTAAAAGTTGAAAAAAAAAATAATTTAAATTTACAAAAATCTGTAAAAGCAAGCTTTTTATTAACAAGCAGACAACAACTCTTTTTAACGTTAGTTCATTTTCTAAAATCTTTCCACGGTGTTTAAAATTGCAGCAGTTAAAAAGCATGCGATTTACCTATATTGCACTTTACAAAATAAGTTGAATACAGATTAAATCTGTTTAGTAGGAGTTAAAATGTCAATGACTTGGTCATAAAGCGAGTCTTTATAAAATAGGGGAAAAAATGACGAGTGCAAAGGCGTTGAAGAACAGAGTGAAAGTACTTCTTCGTAATAGAGCACCTTAACCACCTCGGACCATATATGAAAACAACAACAGCAAAAAATATCTCGAATTACAGATAAGATATCCTCTTTCCTATTCCTTCATTTGAGATGAATCTTTTAATCGATACTACAAAAAGTTCATCAATTCATTAAAAAAAATTACACTTTTTGGTGTGTCCAGCATAATGGTCTTTCATTTTGTAACACAACATTCTGTCGTGATAGCGTTGTTCTCCCCAATAGCGTTGTGACTTCTTGTTAAAAACAAACATTATAATAGTTACAACAAGGGCAAGTTCCACTGTCCACAACAGAACATTTTTCTCAAATCAATAATACAAGGCGTAAAAATAAAAATAAATTTTATTAAACAACCATTTTTAAACATTAACCTTTTCTCAGAATTTTCAGAATTGCTTCGTAGTTTGTTTACGTTTTCTAAATAATGCGAACTGGGAAAAGAAGCCAAGAGCCATCGCCAACTCAACTACTAAAAGGATGGGAAATGTTTGCCTCAACTTTCTTTTCCTTTAGAATAAGAATGAAGATGGGGAGTTAAACCTAACAAATAAGTCATCAATATTTTATGTAATTAAAATTCCGAAAAATTAATAAACTAGCTTTTGTCTTTATTTAGATTTCAAAAACGAATGTAAATTTTTGAAGGGACGATTATTTCGAGACTGGACATGAAACGTAATGTTCCAAATCTCACATCAAAATAATTTGTTTTAATGTTTGAGTCGCAGGAGTTAACAACAGACGTGAAAAAATATGAACAAACATTTATATGCATAATTTCAACAAATATTCAACAATGTTCAACAAAAAAGATGGGAAAAAAAGAAGTAAATTAAACCTCACACGATGAAAGTTTTAAGGAATCAAACCGATCCGTTATCTGTTTGCAGCTCAAATAAAGAACAAGTACAGTAAAGACGCATTGGCACAATTCCCATTTATGTATCTTCAAATCTGTTCTAATGCTCAGGACAATCCGTATATAAAAAGCGGAAAGTTAGCATCTGAACACACATCTGAAGTATATGAACACAAAAACATGATCTCATTGTGCATGTAACTAAAAAAAATTAACCATTTCTTTTGAAAATCGTTGCAAAATAGTCTTTTTCCTCCCCTCGATCGTATACAAAACTGTAAACAAGTAATATAAAAAAAAATTTTAAAGTCAATTCCTACTTTTTTTTCACTCTATTGCAGAAAAGTCCTTTATAAATAATTTTCATGCATTTTTTAAGTTTATCTGGCACCATCTATGGGTAGATACATGCAACTTAAATCTAAAAAAAACTAAAATTAATTAATTAAATTTAATGAAAGAATTAATATTGGAAAAAACTGCATTAACATCCAGTGTCATTCCCTACAAGTTCAAAAAAAAAATGTATTTGAACTTGAGTGGATGAATAAAAAGTATTTTATGAACGATTGAAAATTTGAAGAAGATATATACACTGACTACCAATAAGTATTTGGACACCTGTGATAGAAAAGAAAAACGAACATTATTCAAAATCAATAGTTGGTAGAGCCTCCACGAGAGGCAATTACAGCGTGAACCCTCCGGGGCATACTTTCCACAAGGCTTTGTGTGACAGATAGTGGTATTTTCTTCCACTCTACTTGGAGAAGACATAGAAGTTCCTTCACCGATTTTGGACGGGTAGTGCACCCCTGAATTCGGCGATGCAACGCGTCCCAGAGGTTCTCGATAGGGTTGAGATCTGGGCTCTGGGCAGGCCAGTCCATTCGATGAATTCCATTGGCACCATACCAAGCCGGCATTGTCGTCCTGAAAGTAACAGGGGTCCATCCCGTAAAACTGCCACAACGTAGGAAGCACATTGTCATCCATCGGCATCCATTGTCATCCATAGGCATCGGTGTTGAGGTTACCATGAATGGGGACCAAGGGTCCCAGTCCATACCAGGAGAAACACCCCCAGACCATAATTCCCCCTCCGCCGAACTTGACTGTTGATACAATGCATTCTGGCAGGAGACGTTCTCCAGGCAGACGCCAGACCCAGACCCTGCCATCCGAACGGTAAAGGGTGAACCTTGATTCGTCACTCCAAAGAATCCGTTTCCACTGATCTACAGTCCAATTTCGATGTGCTTTGCACCACATTAACCGAGCAGCAAGGTTGAACTTTGTGATTAAAGGCTTATGGGCAGCAGCACAACCATGAAAACCATGCAGATGTGCTTCCTTACGGATGGTATTCATTGAAACAATACTCCCGGATGCCTGTTGAAACTCCTCGCGGATGAGGGCTATCGGTTGGGTGCGGTTCTTCCGAATTTCTCTGGTGAGCACTCGTCGATCTCTATCTCCCAGTTTCGTTGGTCTGCCGACTCGGGGCACATTCCGACAATCACCGCTCACCTTCCACTTCATAATCACATAGGCCACTGTCGGTTTTGGGTACTTCAGATCGCTAGATATGTCCCTTAAGGATCGGCCACATTTGTGATACCCGATAATTATACCTTTCTCGAAATCAAAGAGCTTCGAACTGCGCGGCATCTTGCATACGACTAATACCGATGCTGTTTCCTACACGATATATACCGGCGGAGTCCGTGACGTACCTCAGGACCGCAGATATCGTCATTTGCATAGGTGTCCAAATACTTATTGGTAGTCAGTGTATAGGGAGAGTGCGAGCTAATAGAAAGAATTTAAATAATGCTAATTTCTATAATAGATTTAATAGATAGACTCTATAAGCAAGATAATATAAACTCTATGATATTCCAAACAATACATGGAGGTGATTATTTACGGAACCAGTGGGAAGACACAACAGACGTGGTTGCAGGTCGATTCACTGGAAAAGTTTGATGCAAAGAAGGGAACTTATGTAATGCCTTATACCTTAATTGGAAATTTTTTTAAGATCACTTTCATAACATGATTTTCGTGAAAGACAAATAATATTTGTAATTTTATCTTAAAGATCAGACCTTTGGCTTTCAAAAAGAGTTTTGAGATTGTTTCATAGTCAGAGAAGTCATTAAAAATCCAGAAACAGCTGATTCACCACGAGCTAGTAAAATTCATGCATTCAAAGCTTTAAATTGAATTTATGTATGTTTTGCTACGGCCACAGTCGTAACTATTGTAATCCTTTTAAGAATTTAATGGTGCTTTTCGTTTTGAATGATGTTGTGTAGGCATTGAACTAAATGTTTGCAATATATTCATTCAAAGGAAGTTGTTATTGGAATTATTGTTAAAAATATAACTTTTTTCTTATGGTACAATTCCTCTCAAGTGCTCAATGGGCTGTCACTCAGCTAAACTTTAGAATAGTATCCTTTTAGTTTAGTGCAAGCATAATATATATAGCATCTCTATATGTAAGCAAGCCAATGAGACATTCATTATGTATTCTCTTAATTAGGAGTGATTTTTAAAGTCAATTCCTACTTTTTTTCACTCTATTGCAGAAAATCCTTTATAAATAATTTTCATTCATTTTTTAAAGTTTATCTGGCGCCATCTATTGGTAGATATATGCAACTTAAATCTAAAAAAAAAAACTAAAAATAATTAAGTAAATTTAATTACTGAATTAATATTTGAAAAAACTGTATTAACATCCAGTGTCCTCCACTGCAAGTTAAAAAAAATCTATTTGAACTTGAGTGGATGAATAAAAAGTATTTTAGGAACGATTGAAAATTTGAACAAGATATATATATAGGGAGAGTGTAAGCTAATAGAAGGAATTGAAAAAACCTTTTTTTGTCAATTTTGGACACATTTTAACAAAAAATAGTATTCATACAAGTATTTTAGTGTTCATAACCTAATTGAACACCAAAATTGAAAAAAGGTTTACCATAAAATATTATTTAATAATGTTGGCTGTGAACGGGATCGACAAATTTAAATTTATTTTGGTAAATTTTTCATTAATTCCGTACAAATTAACTGCAGATTGAAAAGGCCATACCCACAAAAAGCATTTGAGATCATCCCATTGCTAATAATGTTTAAAATATCTTGCTGAAAGGGAAATCATAGATAGAACTTACATTTGATTCCAAGGATTATCGATTTTGGTGCAGAAGGAGTAATTCTGCACTAAGTTTGATAAAATTTTCATTTCAATCGAAATCAATTGTAAGCAGATATGCACCCCATAAGCGAAATGTGGGCACATGTTTAAACTTGCTGCCACATCCCACTTAGACCCAATTGTTTATTTTCTGAATATTTAGTATTTCCATGAATCAGTTTTTCTTATCGGCGTGAATTTTATTATCATATCTGAATGTGTTGAGGGAGTGGGAGTTTTTTTCCGGTTTAGTTTTATCAAATATTCATCGAAATAATGTGGTTGACATGAATTATGTTATCGGTGCGATGGAAAAATAGAAAAAGAGATTAAAGTTTTTATGCATAATTTCTTTTAAGTAATTTCTTTTTTAGAAATTAAATTTTTATAAATTTTATTTTTAAATTTATACATTTTTTGAGCAACACTTCTTAGTTTTAATGTTCTGTTTTTTATTAATTATAGTTTATATGGCCTAAGGAAATTTTATAAGCAGTTACGTTTCCTTTTGTTGAGGCCTCCCCGCACCAAGACAAAGTGGGTAGTGGCTTGGGGGTTAGCTTTTTTTTTGGTTAGGGTGGTTAGCTTTTTTTAAGTACAAATTAAAAAATTGTAAAATGTAGAAAATCAATTGGGGTCTGACGGTCGAGTGACTAGCGCTCTGGCCCTCGGTGCCATGAATGTTTGCAATGGTTTCGGGGGTTCAAGTCTTAACTTAAGACCAGTTTCCACTTTAAACCGTAGGTAACAATCTAATATGGCTGTTGGACATAGTGCTAACAATCTTACCCAGTAAAAATAAAACACATCTCTCATCTCGTAATCTGCCAGTAGGCAGACGGCCTTGTCCCACCACGGAGCTGTTGCGCCAATGATAATGATGATGAGAAAATCAATCAAATTGAAAGAAAAAATCCTATTCTTTAAAAAAGCAATTTGAATATAGATAAAAACTTAAAACATAAATTATATTCTAAATAACAATATGGCTTGTTGTCGCTCGGAATCCACTTTAAATTCTTGGTTCCGGTCCAATATGGCTGTTGGACATAGGGTTGATAACCCTACCCCGTAAAAATAAAAACATCTCTTGTCTTGTAATTTGCAAGTAGGCAGATGGCCTTGGCCCACCATGCGGCTGTTGAACCAGTGATGATGATGATGAGAAAATCAATTAAAAAAGCAATTTATTTTCATTAAAAAAGCAATGTGAATATTTATTAATGTGAATATTTATAACTTTTTATAATGTTCATAAATAAACTTAAAACATGAATTACACTCTAAATAATAATATGATTAAGAACTGTAAAACAATTAGTTTATTATGAAATTATTTTCTTCTTCTTAAAATCAAAATTTTCATTAAAATAAATTAATAATTATTTCGATTTAAATGCTTCGAGCAGAAGGAAAAACAATCATTGATCCGATTCGTTCTTTTAAAGAGAAACTGCTATTCAGGTTAAATTCACTGTGGATGGATGAGTGTCGAAAGAAAGTGCGGCTGAACTGAATCACGGAATGCTATCGAGGTGATGTCATTCGATTAATCGGATCAGATGAACTTCTGATCGATATCAAAAGCGAATTAAGAATCACGAATAATAAATGAAAAGAAATCAGAATGAAACTCTTTACCCACAGAGTTGTGTTATAATCGGGGTAATGCCAATAACAAATTATCTCTGAATGAATACATTGAAAATGTTTTAGTTCAATGCGTGCATTAAATTATTCAAAACATGCAGTTCAAACATCTTTAAATTTTGAAAAGGATTACAACAGTTATTAATGCTGTGTACAGAAATTCAATTGAAAGTCAGTTGAATGCATCAATCTCAATAGCTCGTGGTGAATCAATTGTATCTCGATTTCTAATGACTTTCGAAACAAACTCAAAACTGTTTTTAGAAGCCAAAGGTCTGATCTTTGAAATAAAAATTTTTTTTAATTATTTTTCTTCCACGAAAATATGCTTCCGCGCTGTTATATTTCAGGATGTTATATTTCATCCTGAAATATAACAGCGGGAACTGGCGGGGGATTTTATGCTAACTCCTCTTACCTTTCCTTTCCACTGGTATCTTTTCTCTACGCAGTGCTATATTTATATAATTTTTTCAAATTATTTTTTGTAGCTATTCACATTTCAAATTAGACATGAAAATATAACGTTCCAATATAAAAAAATTATATGTAAAAAATAAAATCGGAATTGTCATTTCCACACACTGTCGTCCTTTCTAAGTGTCCGATTACGCGATGGACCGAATGTCCGCTGGAACGCTTGGCCAACGAAGCCTGGCGGAGGAAAAAAAAAGAAGACAGAAATGCGATCGATTCGATTCATAAAATTGAGTGTTTTCCAGCCCATTTCCACTGGACTCCTCCACAAATCCATTAAGAGATCGCCGCACATTCCTAGAACACTTTCTGGAGAAGAAGGCTGAATTGAAGACGAAGGATTTCAATTCCAAGGTTCCTTGGACAAGGAAACACAATTCTTTAGATAATAAACCGCATTTAGATTGCGATTTTTTGTGAAAAAAAAATTCGAATATTATTTTTACTGTTTCCTTTTATAGATCAGAACTTTTAGCTTTCGATTACAGTCATGACAAGGGACTGTTTGATCATAATCTATTAAAATACTGAATTCAAAACTTTCAATTGAATGCTTATGTTTTATGCTACGATAACAGTTATAATCATTTAAAATTATAACAGTCATAATCATTTTCCTTATCTAAAGGTATATCAGCTCTTTTTTGAATGCTGTTATAGACGCATTGAACTAAAGGGTTTTCAATGGATTGAGAGATGAATTGTCATTACTCATAAAATTGGGAGCATTGTATGGCTTTTGTTTCCTTGATACTTGGTTTCGTGTCGGCGACAGTTTTCAATTTTTCTTTTTACATTTCTTTCAATAAATTTAAAAAAAATTTCTTTCAAGGGTTAATAATTAAAAAATTAAATAATATAAAATTGCTGTTAAAGATCGTCTGGTGAAAGCAAAGAAAATCGTTCGGAATTCTATAATTTTTTTTTATTATTTAAGATTACTGTGATGCTTTTTGTTCTTGCATTCAATTCTAAATTTGATGAGTAACCTATATATAGGTACTGCTGGGTTTTTTTATTGGAATTTAAAAAATCAAACAAACATATTTTTCCTTTTCTTGCATTTTCGCTCTCAATGAAATTTCACCTCTACTTTTGAATTAGTTCAGTGCATATCCTTTTTTTAGCATATGTTTTACATATTCTTTTAGTAAAAAGTGTAAAAAAAACAAAAAAAACCCCACCTTTTTGCCCTTTTTTTAAAGTTTTTTAACGAGATATGCTCCTGTATCTAATTTAAAGTTCCTATTTGTCCTATTTTATAACATAATTGAGCAACAGAGCCTATTTGAAAATGTTGGCTCTGGACGTGGTCGGTTACCTTAAAAAATCCCAAACATTTCAATGTGTGCATTTCTTCTTATCATGTGTGAATATGATGTTGTACTGGCCCAAATTCTGTAAATTTTTGACGTCTCCAAAAAAAAAAAAATGAAACTATAAAGTAAAATATAAGTATGAGTACTTTATTATTTAAAAATAAGTAAGAGTATTTTATTTTTTAAGAATAAGTATGAGTATTTTATTTTTTAAAACAGAATAACCTCCTCTCACAACAAGTGAAACTTTCATTTCAAAATGTTTCAAGTGAGGTTTTCGGTGTATTAAGGTGGTAGATTGTTTTGTAAAGTTTAAATTATTGCAAAACAGGCGTGTGCATCTAAATTTCATTTACTGATAGTGGAAATCCATTAGAAAAGTGAAGATGGAGCATCGGGGAGGTTTGTGCACCATAAACAGAACACAGACGGGTGTTGAGGGGAGGACAATGTGTTCCAGGATGGCTTTTGGCCCGTATTTGATAGTAGTATTGGAGGAAACCAGGAAAAATCCCCCAAGCCGCCTGATTATAGATGCCAGAGGCTTTATGCATATTGTCACTAGGCTCCCGACTAGCTGCGTAGGTTGCACGAGTCGGGATTGACACTGCAATATAAAAAGAAGGCTTAGTGCAAATTCGGCAAGCAATCCCGAACAGAAAGTTTTCGTATCCATGTCGGAGACAGGAACGATAAATCGATATATTAGGTATAACGCTTCCTCTTCTCTCATCATCCTAACGCCATCTTGGGGATGTTTGTTCAAAATAGCGATGCAGGGTGCATACCAACAGATAACAGCCTTAGGGGTTGTTCAAAATTGAGATGCAGGATTTATAAACAACAGATATTATGCTTGGGGGGGGTATGTTCAAAATTGCGATGTAGGATTTATAAATAACATATGCCACTCTTGTGAGGGGGTGGATTATTCAAAATTGCGATGGAATGTCAATACCATCAGATGCCATCCTTCGAATGTTTTGTTTAAAATTGCTATTCAGGTTGCATACCAACAGATGTTGTCCTGCGGGGAGATTATTCAAAATTTCGATGGAGGGTGTATACCGAAAAATGAACTCTGGGGATGGAGAATTGTTCAGAATTGCAGTACCAAAATGGGAATATATAATGCTGAATCTTCTAACTTGTCTAACCCACCCAGGTTAAAGTGAATCCGAATACAACAATTTCGGATTCTGCCTAGAACCGAATTCTCTTTTTTTAAAAACCAATGCTCTAACTACCCGCATAGTTTTAAAATGTTTCTTTCATTTGTGTCCGTTTATTGAAAAGGTGCTTGTTTTCCAGCCACGGAGATGAAGCAGGAGTACCGCGACGCTCTGGTGAAGGGCCTGCCCTTCCCGCTCCTCACCATCGCCGAGTACTTCACGCAGGAGCTCGAAGGGTTCTGCTGGGGAAGGAGGTACAGGTTGGCAGGGTACTACTCCTACATCCTGCTCTGGTGAGTACACTCTACTGTGTTTTACATTAACCTTCTCTTTAGTACTTTAGCACAATTTTTTGTTTCATATTGTCAGTAATGTGTGGTGCATCTCTGAACGCTGTTTCGACACATTTCACATAGGCAGACATGCAGCTGTGGCTGTAGTTTATTATGCAAGATACTGGAGCAATCTATTTCTTAATATTACGGAACTAAAGAGGATTTATTTAGAGATCTTTTAAAACTTAATGCTATAAATACATGCGCTGAAATTATTTACTACATTAGACTGCATTGAATATAGATAAAACAAAACAGACAATTGTTTTTTAATGAACAATATTTTGAAAAGAAAATGTGTTGTTGTTGTTGTTGCTTGTCCCCTTGATTTAAATCCTAAACCAAGTAAAGTAGATCATGCGGCATCAATAGATCGTAAAAAGAAAATGTAATATTTTAAGTGCAAAAAATACTTTTTGAAAATTTATAACAAAAATCTTGTAAATTTTAAATTTTTGAAAATTTACAACAAAACTCATAAACTCAAAAACATATTTTTTTAAACTGTATCCTCATTTAAGTTAAAATCTCAGTGACTAACATGTCTATTTTTTTCCGTAACAGAAGGGAAATGTAATAGAAGCGCCCTATTTTTTTGTGCATATTATTGAATAAGCTCGAATGTTACGTGCTGAATTATTAAACAAAGTTTGCTTAAAATCTAGTATTATTTGTCTTGAATTGATCTGTCTTTTTGAATAGCAAAAAATTTAAAAAGTAATAAACTTTCAGATTTTATTTTAATTTTCGTGGAATAATAATATCTTCCGTAGTCTATAGTTAATCTAAAACTTTTGTAGTTTTCCGCACTTTTTAATATCTCTGCTATTAGTTCATGATTTGTACCTTAAAAACAAAAGGGAAAAGAGTAATGTCTCATAAATTAAATATGTCATTGATTGCTGTGTTGTTTATTTATATATGTTTTTATATTATTAGTCACAGCATTAATTGGCATGTTTATTAACAACAATGATGGTTGTTTATTATTTTTTTATTTTCGGTGACTCTTCGGTTTTGCACGGTGATGTATTGTACAAAAATTGGTATACAATCCCGTAAATGAAAGAGTTAAATATTATTTGTCGTTATCCAACAAGTGACCCAGTTTTTTTAGAAAAAAAATTTTTTTTTTTCAATCCTCATGTTTTTAGTTTCTTTAGAAATATTTATTTTTTGAAGTGTCATTTTTAGTGCTATTTCTAAAATAATTTCGAAATAGTTATTTTTTAAAGTGCCATTTTTAGAATAATTTATAAATATTTATTTTATGTGCCGTTTCTAGAATAGTTTATAAATATATTTTTGATTCCCTAGTTGTGCCCTTACTTGAATAATTTATAAATTATTTTTTCAAATGCCTTTTTTAGAAGTGCCCTTTCCAAAATAATTCATAAATATTTATTTTTAAGATGCCCCTTTTAGAATAATTTATAAAAAGACATTTTGACGCTCAATTACTAACTGTAACCATTCTAGAATAATATATGAATTAAAATAATTCATAAAAATGTTTCTGACTTGCAATTGCTAACTGTGATCATTCTAGAATAATATATGCATATTTATTATTATTTTTTTTTAAATGCCATTTATAGAAGTGCCCTTTCTAGAATAATTTATAAATGTTTACTTTTGAAGTGCCCTTTCTAGAATAATTTATAAATATTTATTGTTATTTTGAATTGCGCTGAAAAGTGGTTGGTGCCATTGATAGAGTGCAAAAAGCCCCTGGTTTAAATTCCCAACTTATTATAAAAAGAACACTGGACTTTTGTACAACTGCAGACCTCGTGCGTAAATGCTGCGAATTCTCCTGCTGCTATAATAATTCCATAACTCTCATAGCTATTTTAACAATCTAATGAAATGCTTAGAATAATTTTATAAAAGATTATAAAGAAATTCACTGGGAGATGAGTTATTAGCATTTTGAATTTTTGCTCCCGTTGACTCAATGGGCTGCCACTCTGCTACTTTAGAAACAGCACTCAGTAAATCTACTCAGTATTAACTAGTCATTAGTATATTTTAGAAACTCCGCGGGCCGCATATAAAATTATATATCCCCTAATAGATTTAGACCCACTATAGACATTTGTTTGGAAAATTGAAACATAAAGAGCTATTATTCTTATATATAAACATAGATAAAATAATAATAACGACACTAAACGCATATTGTAAAGAAGTATATAACACTAGAAATGAAATATAAAAAATATATAAATATAAACGAAATGAAAAAAATGAAATCATTCAAAAATATTTATTTTACTAGTGCGATATTTGTTTCTCTACGCTTTCCCTTAACTGTTACAAATCGATCTCCATTTGGGTATTGGCACATCATAATGGGTGTTGCAATGTTAGCGTCCGTTATTTTTGAGCATGTTGTGTTGACTCAATTTTTTATAATAATAAAAAAAAAATGATTCGTACGTGTAAGTTGTATCAAAAGCGTTAACAACTTTTTTGTGTTAGATTTCTGAAATTGGATCATATAGATGCACACAATGTGTATTTTTTAATACATTGTTTTTTACTCTTTAGCCATCATAAAATAAATATTTTTTATAAACGTGTTATAAATCTCACGGGCCGAAAAAATGCTCAAGGCGGGCCGCAGGTTGGCCACCCCTACTTTAGAAGATTCATTAGCCATTCTTTTAATTTAATGCAAGCCTACTGCGCATATGGCTACATATATGCAAGTCATAAGATAGATTTTACATAGTCCTTCAGTGGGGAGTCTTTATGTAAAGAAAACATATACATATTTTTATCCAATTTTAACAAACAATATTCAAGTCATGTCAGTGCTGTATGACCTCATTGAACAATAGCAATTTCCATAAAGCATTATTTAAAAATGTTGATTCTGAACGCTCTCGGTTTTCCTTAATGAATAGGATCGAGCATTGTCCTGACGTTAATTTATCTTTAAAAAATTCAATTAATATATATTTTCTGGGAAATCCACCACGGCCTTTTCTTACGGTAGTTCAAAAACATATGAATGCAAAATAAGATTTTAATGCATAATAATGTTTACGGTTAACCGCACGAGGAAGTTGGGAATGAATGAGAAACAAATGGATTCCTTTGTTGAGATTGAAAGAACTCTTTGTGAGCCGTTCGAAAGGGTGGATGCAGTTCATCCATCATCTTCGCCAAATGGGAAGCTTTCCTGCACCATCTCGGCTTATTGAAGAAGACGCCCATTTGGAATGATATTCAAAGGGATGGTTTCCAACCACTTTTTTTCCGCACACATTTCCGTTTCATCCCATTTCTCTTAGCCTTCAATACATAACCGGCAACCCAGTAGTAGATTTAGCAATGTTTGGGGTCTTTTGAAGATGAGGGGTCGATTTAACATTGCTAGTGGTCTGTTGAAGATGGGGATTCAATTTGAAGATGAGGGTTCGATGTAGCATTGTTAGGGGTCAGTTGAAGATGAGGGTCAATTTAACAATGTTTCAAGTCTGTTGAAGATGGAGGATCTATTTAACATTGTTAGGAGTCAGTTGCAGATGAGGGGACAATTTAACATTGTTAGGGGTCTGTTGAAGATAATTGGGGGGGTCGATTTAACATTGTTTCGAGTCTGTTGAAGATGAGGGATCAATTTAGCATTGTTAGGGGTCAGTTGCAGATGAGGGGTCAATTTAACGTTAGGGTCTGTTGAAGATGGATGATCGATTTAACATTGTTAGGAGTCAGTTGCAGATGAGGGGTCAATTTAACATTGTTAGGGGTCTGTTAAAGATGAGGGGTCATTTTAACATTGTTAGGGTCTGTTAAAGATGAGAAGTCAATTTAACAATGTTAGGGTCTGTTGAAGATGGAGAAGCGATTTAACATTGTTAGGGGTCAGTTGAAGATGAGGGGTCAATTTAACAATGTTACGGTCTGTTGAAGATGGAGGGTCGATTTAACATTGTTAGGGGTCAGTTGAAAATGGTGGGTCGATTTAACATTGCTATGAATCTGTTGAAGACGAGGGGTTGCGAACTTCCCAAAGCTTCTTCATCCAATCTGTTGAATTCAGAGGTTTATTCCATGACTTTAGCCAGAGTGAATAGCGCCAGGTGGCCACCAATTCATGATGGTACGCCATGGTAAATATCCTGGTATGTCCTTGCAGTACTCCTGTTCTAGATCTGCTCAAACGGCTTTAGCTAGACTAAGGACTGGCCACACTAAGAGTTTGACCTTCAATGGAGACGAGAAGACATATACCCCATGTCATTGTTCGGCCATCGCGTCTCCCTCTCATCTTATATTGTATGGGTGCCTCTGTGAGGCAACTGTTGAATGAGAGGAGGACCGTTTACGATCTATTGATGCAGCATGATCTACTGGACTTGGTTTAGGATTCTAAATCAAGGAGATAAGCTACAACAACAACAAGAATCTGCTGAAGATGAGGGGTCGATATAAATGCACTGAAAACATTATTAAATAGTATATTAAATTTATAAAAAGCTCATTTTCATACAGTATACGAGAAAGATTGAATTATTTGTTGCTTGGTTACCTAAATTTATATTTTTTATTTGTAGTGTCGAGAGGATCGGCAAAAATATAGTTTAGACAATAAGTCAATATAATAATAATGAAAAATAATAATCGACTGGGAAGATATACAGGTTATCCATAAAATTTAGAATTGAATGTAAGAACAAAACACATAACAGAAGTCTTAAAAAAAGCAATACGTGTGTGACTCATCCTCGGTGTCCTGCAGATCCCATGGATAATCTTCTCATAGAAGGAGGAAAGGGGGGGAAGCTTTTGTTGTGGTGGAAAACACGTAGGTAGAAGTCTGACTTGACTCCATGTCTCTGTAATAACTGTAGAATTCTATATTACTAGAAAAAGGATAGATATAGAAAAATAGAAACTATAGATTTCGAAACTATTTTCCTTTTTTGGAAAATCGCATTTTCAATTAACATTGTCTTTGCTTTCACCACACCATCTTTTAGAACAATTTTGCATTATTTAATACAACCATCATTATTTCGGGAAAGAAATTCAAATAATTATTATTTATAAAAAAGCTTGTGAAAAAATTTAAAATAATTATTAACAAGTGATATAAATTTAAGTAGGCAAATAAGGATAACTCGTGAAATAAATTAAAAAATAACCATTAAGAAACATTAATAATGATCAAGGACAAAAAATTAATCATGGAAATCAAAAACTCCTCTTTCGAAAACAATACCCATAATTTTATGGATAGCACTATAATCATAAAATAAGCAATGCCGGATAAGTTTCTTTCGACCTGTTCCATTATAATTTTGTAAAACTGAAATAAATCTGATAAATGTTGAAGAAAGAAAGAAACTTTTGAAGGTGTAATTAAAAAAAACAAACCCAGAAACTCTTGAGGGGAGGGGCAAGATTCCTGTTTTGGATAAATAAATAATTGTTATTTTCATACCAATAAAAACTATTTTTACTATCATCAAACACAAAAAGATTGGCTTGTTTGCGGAAATGAGGGATTATTTCGTTTCAACAGACGTATACCTCAGTAAAATTCGTATTCCTCAGACTTGCCAAACAATTTAAATATAATCATTTAGCGAAATACAGCACGATTTCACATACAGAATGAAAGATAAAGAGCTAACGCATCTTTTTTCATTGATTTTTCCTTATCTCTTTGATTAGATGATGAATCACATAATTTTATTTTTGTTGTTGTTTTAGAAAATATTTCTAATAGTGTCTGAAAATATTTTGCTAGAAACTTAAAACACTTGAAGAGATAGAAATAAAAGGTTACTAACTTACAATGCAATAAAAAATGCAATGCAATAATAAATTTACTAACTTACAATGCAAAATAAATGTCTATGTGAGATCCATGTA
Organism: Caerostris darwini; assembly: GCA_021605075.1. Taxonomy (NCBI): domain Eukaryota; kingdom Metazoa; phylum Arthropoda; class Arachnida; order Araneae; family Araneidae; genus Caerostris; species Caerostris darwini. The sequence continues at coordinate 30,854 of BPLQ01013948.1, read as the reverse complement.
GTTTGTATTACGTCCATAATTTCCTATAAATGTTGTGAGATCCATTTAGTTTATTGTGCATAATTTCCAATAAATGTCTATGTGAAATCCATATAGTTTTATAAAAGATAAAGGTTGTGAGATCCATGTTCATAATTTCCAATCCCATGAGATCCCTGTAGGTTGTATTATGCCCATAATTTCCAGTAAATGTCTATGCGAGATCCAAGTAGTTTGTATTACGTCCATAATTTCCTATAAATGTTGTGAGATCCATTTAGTTTATTGTGCATAATTTCCAATAAATGTCTATGTGAAATCCATATAGTTTTATAAAAGATAAAGGTTGTGAGATCAATGTTCATAATTTCCAATCCCATGAGATCCCTGTAGGTTGTATTATGCCCATAATTTCCAGTAAATGTCTATGTGAGATCCATGTAGTTTGTATTACGTCCATAATTTCCTATAAATGTTGTGAGATCCATTTAGTTTATTGTGCATAATTTCCAATAAATGTCTATGTGAAATCCATATAGTTTTATAAAAGATAAAGGTTGTGAGATCCATGTTCATAATTTCCAATCCCATGAGATCCCTGTAGGTTGTATTATGCCCATAATTTCCAGTAAATGTCTATGCGAGATCCAAGTAGTTTGTATTGCGTCTATAATTTGCAATAATATTAGGTCCATGCAGTTTATATGTCCATAATTTCCAATAAATGCCTATGTGAGATCTATGTAGTTTGTAAGCGACATTCGATTCTATGCCGTATAGTGGGATATACCATGAGATTCATAGCATCTGTGACACTTTGTTTCATTTACTGCAGATTAATACAAAGGGTCTGATATCTCACATAAGCCCGGATAAAAACATTAATGGATTCTATAAATATGGATCCAATAAATTTGTTGTATTAAGTGGATGCAATAAATTCATAATTTATTCTCTTTGTCCATACCAAAAGATGTTATTTAGTAACATAAGGATGGATAAATTAGTCAATACCAAAGGATGTTATAAGATAAGGATGGATAAATTAGTCTATAGCAAAGGATGTTATAAGATAAGGATGGATAAATTAGTCTATAGCAAAGGATGTTATAAGATAAGGATGGATAAATTAGTCTATAGCAAAGGATGTTATAAGATAAGGATGGATAAATTAGTCAATACCAAAGGATGTTATAAGATAAGGATGGATAAATTAGTCTATAGCAAAGGATGTTATAAGATAAGGATGGATAAATTAGTCTATAGCAAAGGATGTTATAAGATAAGGATGGATAAATTAGTCTATAGCAAAGGATGTTATAAGATAAGGATGGATAAATTAGTCTATAGCAAAGGATGTTATAAGATAAGGATGGATAAATTAGTCTATAGCAAAGGATGTTATAAGATAAGGATGGATAAATTAGTCAATACCAAAGGATGTTATAAGATAAGGATGGATAAATTAGTCTATAGCAAAGGATGTTATAAGATAAGGATGGATAAATTAGTCTATAGCAAAGGATGTTATAAGATAAGGATGGATAAATTAGTCTATAGCAAAGGATGTTATAAGATAAGGATGGATAAATTAGTCTATAGCAAAGGATGTTATAAGATAAGGATGGATAAATTAGTCAATACCAAAGGATGTTATAAGATAAGGATGGATAAATTAGTCTATAGCAAAGGATGTTGAACCGAAATTAAGTAATTTTTTGTAGTTGCAATGTAAGTTAATGAAAAAAAAATATTTATATATCTTCTAATTTTTAGTATAGTTTTCAATAATTATCTATACTTTAACACATGACATAAAAGTTTGTTTTGTATATCCAGTTGTTTAAAATGAACAACATTAAAACGATTTTGTATTGTACTTGGCAAACATATGATTTGGGTTGATGCGCAAAATATTGTTGTGGCGCTTTCACGATGTCTGCCGAAGAACAATATTAACATCCAATTTTTGAAATGAAACAAGGACTAAACGAAACGGCTATTTCTTAATAACCCTCCGTTGTTACGTTCTTTATAAAAAGAAACGGGGGAAAATATTACAGAATAAAGAATTTATTCGCCTTCCCCAGTGGTAGCATGCAGAATGACTTAGGATCGAATTCTCGATAGGACAAGAGAGAAACACTGCAGTCACTATTTTCAAAAAAGAACACCTGTATGGCAGTTGTGCAAAGCGTCGATAGTCATTCAGCCTGGTGGGAATTATCTGGAGTTTCTTCCATATGAAACACAAATTGCGAGGCAGGCACCCTTAAAAATCCTCTCGAAAGGCCGTGTTCTCTTTCTCAACAAACGCCAGGAAGCTATTCTTGTTTTACACGAAGCCCATTGACGTAACGCCTGCACCTTTATAATAGGTAGTAGGCTGCATAATCCGAGTTACGAAGGTGAGGTACGGAGAAAAGAAAACTAGTACTTCTACTACACTACGCCACACCACATCACTGTGCATAGAGCTGAGTTGTCCTTTTACAGTTTGGGAATGATGTGGGTGAGAAGAAGTCTGATTGAGCTCTGTGGCGCTCTACAGTCATATGAGACCGGGACCTAAGGTTTAAAGTGGATTCCGAACCACTACAAGCATCCATGGCAAAGCAGGTATTCGAACTCGATACCTGTGGTACCGAGTGATAGAGCGCTAGCCACTCGTCAATCAGGCCCCAAAGAAAAAAAGATTAGGGGACAGTTTTCCGGGTCGGCAACTCTTCCCCTCATCAATCGGGGCACGCATAAGTGGACCATAAGGCCCACCGATGACCAATGAAGAAAAACAATCATTGACCAGTTTTTGCATTGATATCATTCATTAAAGCAGTTAAAATAAATTGGTTAGTAAGTTAAACAGGCCAATTAAATGTTCTTCATTGTATTTTTGTCAAGAGTGGATCCAAATTAAATCGAGCCCTTTGTTAAGGTGAGACCTTCAATTGAGACATGGACCGAAATAGCGCCTGGCATTTCGCAGTTCATGTTCAATGGTTCTGAAAAGAAAATGGATCTTTGAATCGGAAGGTTCCTAACTTCGGCATGTAATTAGGCTGGCCGTTGACCCGCTCTTTATTAGGAGAAGTCACGAAATCATCTCTTCATTAGAATAAAGCGCCATTGTCTTCTCGGGATTATGCACACTTCCATCCGCAACGCGCTTTGGGGATGAAGACACCACGTAACAGACCTCTCCCGTATCCTGCACACATCCGCTTCTTGCTTTAGTTTCGTTCCTCACAAATTTGACCTTCAGATGATACGGATAGAAAAAGTCTGATTTTTGTCATGTTAAGACAGTAGTTTAAATTTCAAAGGAAGGATTTTTTTTAATATTCTATCTGAAAATAAAATACAAATAAAAAACTTAGGAAATGCAACAAAAGCAATGGAGTTTTTCACTCATTTTACACTGCATGGCCTAATCTATTATTACCACATTGCGCTGAAACACAGGAACGTGCCTGAAATTAATATGGCTCCTTACTGGCTTTGAGAAAAATGTGGGCGAATTTGTACTACCGCAATTTCGACATCCACGAGGGTTGAAATTGGGTTGTTTACACCTTCCACTCTCTCCTTCCACAGAGTAGTGGATGGTCAGATCTCTCAAAAACCTTTTAAATAACCCTTCCATTGCAGTCGATTTTAGAAAGAAGATCGAAGAAGAATCAAATCACTTTCATTCACTTATTCACATTGGAAACAGTAATTAGTTGATATTAGGGAGGCGTCTGTTGCAACTCGATCACCCTAACGAAATTTGGTAAAGGTATTAATAGAAACATAGAAGAGGGACTCTAAGATAAAAAAATCACTTCAAAAAGTCCCTTCTAGAAGTAAATGCGTTTTAGAACTCTCGTTAACGACATATCAATGAAGATTTGATGACGATTTTGTTCATTATAGACATTCTACTAGTGGACAAAGAATGACATAACGTGCCAGCTATAGGAATAAATTAAGTATAAGGTTGATCTTGGGGAACACTCTAATGTGGTATCTTAAAAGATGTAATTAACATGGCGCAGGGGAAACATTTCTTTGAACATATTGTGGACTACAGCGAATGCTTTATAGCCTGGTTCTTTACAAAGGTGGTTTCATTCAGCAAATTCCTCATTGAAAGGTTTAATCCAGTTGAACTTCATCATAATTATTCTTGCTGCATTTTCTTTGGCTCCTCTTGCAACTAATTTTTATTTCCGCGAAATTCTCCCTCACATATTTTGATGAGTCGCCTTGTCAAATTCCTTGTCGTCCCGATTGCATGACTGTGTTACAAAGGGCTTTGAACAATGTCAATTTAATCATGGAAACCTTCTCGAGCAGTTGGAGTTAGAGTTGCAACAAAGGGTGGAGCATCTGCCAAAAGATTTTACACTCACAGGTCGAATTTTTATATTGACTTCCTGGTTTTTACCTAATTGTGTGAGCTTACTAATAGATTCAGAAAAATATGTGAAATAAATTCCAGTGACGTTTTTTAAACTCTTATACCTTCAGAAGGATTTTTTTGACTAAAAAAGAATTTTTTATGACTTTAAATATGCAGTACTTGTACTTTCCAAAAAATATGTACTTTTTTACAAAAAATGCATATATCCTTCAATAATAATAGTACCAAAGGAATAAGTACCAAAGTATTATAGAATGGCTGAAGACAAGCAAAAGAAAATGCTATATTTTTATCACACAAATACCGCATTATTTGTAATACATTCAATCTACATTTGTTCTTAATAATAGAACAGCTTGCATAAACTTCAGTGCTAAGAAAAGTTCCTCAACACTGACTTGGATTGATGGTGTAGCAATCACTGTCTTTGTCATTTGTTGTATTAAGGAAGGATAAAATTTAACGATATTCATAAATGATGATCCTTAACATTTAATTTTGACATTAATCCACATAATTTTGGAAAAATAAAAATTTTTAGAAAAGCGTTAAGAACCGGATTTTACTAACGACTTCTGACTTACTTAAAAATGCTCGCTTCTCGACTGCAAGCTTTTGACTTTGACTTCCCACCTCTGGTTACAATACTATTTTTAAAACGAGAAGACTCGGCGGTGAATAGGATAACATTTTTGAACGTCTGAGCTTTACGCCTAGCTGCATGACGGGAATTTTTTGGGATTTCTCTATTTTCTATTCAGGGATTGCTTGTGGAATTTGAAATCAATAGTCATCATTAATTATCCTTGTAATTAATAGCTTCTATACAGAGATTGCTCTTGGTAGAGAATTAGGTAGAATGTAAAAAACGTTAATTATCATAGTTGTTCAATTTATTTTAACAATTAAAAGAAAACTAATTAACTTAAACTCCTTAAAAAACTTCTTTAACTTAAATTTAAGCTAAACAGAGTATTTCTATTTGCACTTACAGTGAATCAATGTTTTTAAATGTGAGGAGAAAAAACTATAAATATTTCTGAAATAAATAATTTAATGTCCACCAAATTTGTAATTTAGTTTTAAGAATTGAATTTTTTTCCTGCGTTGTATAATCAAAAAACCTTTCTAGGAACAAAAGGATGTTTGTTTTTCGACTTATGACTTGACAGAGTCCAAATAATAAAAAAACGAGGTCGAACAAATTTGTTTCTAAATAAGAAACCAGTTTTTTTTTTTTTTTAATTTTTAGTTTTAAAATCAACAACTTTTCAGCTTTCCGAGAATAAATATAAGTAATTAAATAAATTTTATGATTATCTCGTTAAATGAAATTTAGTTGTTTTCTTCCAAAATTTTTTTTTTCTCATTATTTGAATAAAAAGGACATTTTTTTTATGTGATTGTGCAATTGTTGAGATAATTGAAGTGAAATTTTGGAGTTGATAATGTGACCTTAAAAAGACAAGTTATGAGGAATAGAGATTTGGTTTGTTGCCCTACATTCATTTTTTGCACACTAGGGCTAATTGGATCAGGACCTATAGTTCAAAGGGGATTCCGAATCACTAATAAATATCCATGTTACTAACAGGATTCGAGCCTGAAGCTTGTGGTACCAAAGATCAGAGTACAAGCCACTTAGTCATCAGACCGGCTGAGTATGGAGAAGTAGATGCCATTGAATTGTATAAGTGAATTAATCATTATATGCAAATAAGGCTTGTACCTTGATAATAGGATTTGGATCATAGATTACGTTCATAAAAATATTTCTGGATAATTTTATAATGCGGGAATTGATGGTTTCTATGTACTGAATGGTTTAATTTCTGACGCACAGAAAAGCCCTTGTGATGATTCTTAGAAATTTATTTTAAAAGGCTTGCATTTTGATTCATTTGCTATTGGCAGATATATTACAAAAAGGTGGCTGAATACAACTAAATGGACAGATTGCTTGCTTATAAACAAGTATTTTGTTAATATTGTATATTTTTCAATAAATGGGAAGTTGAGGTGAATCTTGTTCAAAAAATTCTTTTTGATACATCTTCCCTCCATTTCAACAAATCCGTGCCGCCTTACTGCTACAACCATGAATGGTTTGATTTGGTTTGGTTTGTGGCTCTATGGTCATCTTGTGCACATGAGGTCTAAACAGACCGGGACCAACCGTTTAAAGTGGATTCCGAACCACTAACAGCCTCCATGCCACCGCCAGGAGTTTGGCCTGCCTGTGGCACCAAAGGCCAGAGCTCTAGCCAACTGGTCATCAGGCCGCCAACCATGAATTGGGAGTCAGCGAAAAAATATCCGTCTTATAAGTAGAATTTTTTACACGACTTCTGATTCTTTACTGTAATTCTATGCGATGTGAACTTTATTAATGCATTTACAAGAATTTGTGAAAATTGAGTGACTTTGAACGATATGTATAAAAGAAGCTTTTGCATAACAATGTATATTTTTGTTTGCAACTTTAAAGCTGTATTATTGGCACTCACTTAAAAAAAATCCTTACTTTCTCGATTTTTCTTACAAAAAAACAACATATATCGTATAAAAATACCAGCATCCAATGAAAAGGCGCGAGAGTGTTTTAGAAATGTCGAAGTGTTTTATTATCAAAATATTAAGCTACTTAAGATAAGCCAAGGAAAATAGTAAGTGTAATAGTAAAGATGTGACATTTGTAATATATATATATATATATATGTTGTATTGGAAGGCCAGGGGCCTTATGGGCTAAAATAAAGTGTTACCCCCTTAATTTACTCTCTCCCACTTTGACTTTTGTGGTGTGGGAGACTGACTTTTTGTCGATTGCTGTCTTGCTGTATGTTTGTTTTGTTCTGTTTTTTCCTTCTTTGTGTGGGATCCTTATTGTGTGGGATTTCCAATAAAGCCATATGTTACAAAATATTACCTTAATAATAGATTAGCTACTATTAAGATCTTCTTTCATTGTGAATCCAAGATAATCTTTAATAAACCTCAGTGCTGAGTAAAGTCTCTCAGTACTTATGGGTTCGGCTGCTAAAGCAATCGCGGTCTTTGCTATTGCTTGAATGATTGAAGGATACAACTGAAGGACTTCCTGAGCATTTAATTTTAACATAAAAGAAAATTTAACTTATTATTACAAAACTGTCTGTTGTCGGATTTTTTGAACCGACTCCTTCGAAGGGGTTCCAGTCTGAACTCCTTGTCCCCGACTCCATGACCTCTGTTTAGAATACCTCCGATGTGGTACTGTGCCCAAAAAGTAAGACCAATTTCTTTTTTCAAAAACTCTTTATTCATTCTTCCAAATTTATTTAATCGCCTTCAAAGTAATCCCCTCCGGACACAATGCACTTATGCCAACTTTTTTCCCAATCCTCAATGCATGCTGAAAAGTCATCGGCAGGGATGGCCTTCAAAGCTCTCGCCGATTCACGTTGAATCTCTTCAATCGACTCAAAACGGTGTCCCCGAAGTGGTCTTTTGAGTTTAGGGAATAGCCAGAAGTCGCACGGTGTGAATACGATGATTGTGGAAAGATATGGGTTTCATTTTTGGCGAAACGGTCATGAAGAATGAATGCAGTGTGAGCTGGCGCATTCAGTGTTTTCGGTACCAATTGAGATTTGACGCGTTTGAGGCCCAAAATGGAAATAAACCGATTCTTTTGAAATTCCAACATCATCAGCAAGGTCTCTAATTGTAAATCGACGGTTTGCAAGCATAAAATCTTTAATTTTTTGGACGTGAGCTTCATCGATTGAGGCTGAAGGTCGACCGGAGGGCTCTTTGTCTTCAACGTGTTCTGTGCCCTCTTTGAACTGTTTATACCACTTCTAAACCCCAGGAATTTCAAATTGGTCTTACTTTTTGGACACAGGTTGTAAGGTGTTATCTTCCGTCCACTAGTGACATTGTTAGGAGTGTGAGACAGATGATGCAATGTTTTTGAACCTTAATGAGTTTTTGCAGCCTGCGGCTCAATCGGGAGTGCGGCCTCGATTCTGCGGCGGAAACCCAAGGCCGCCTCCTCAGTGGGTCAGCCACCCAACACACGCCTTTGTTTGTTCCTGATTCGGACAATGCTCCTCGAAGGGTGATGGGACAATCGATATTCATGCATTCATCGCTTGACCCCCATTCCCCACGGATGGACATGTCAGGAATTTTCTGATTCTTCTCGAGTGCCTATCGAAAACTTGCTTATTATTATATAGAAGATTAATAATTTAAACAGCTCTGTCACAAACTAGACACCGATTCTCAATTTGATAGGGATTTCCCATGTTGGTCTACATAGCACACATCACCCAATGTCGTTCTGTAGGATACTGTTGTCGAAATTCGTTAAGAGTAGATGGCGCCATGTTTCTTTCACCATTGTCTCTTTCCAACGATTTCTTGCTTTTTACTCATATATTATATACTATATTAAAGTCTTCATCATCAGTGGTACAACAGCCTCATGGTGGGCCAAGGCAGTCTACCTGCTGGCTGATTTTGAGACAGGAGATTTTATTTTTACGGAGTACGGTTGTCAGCACTAAGCCCAACACTCGACAGCCATATTAGACCGGGACCTACGGTTTAAAGTGGATTCTGAACCAATACAAACATCCATGGCACCTGCTGGACTCGAACCCGAAACCTGTGGTACCGAGCGCTAGTGCGCTAGTCACTCTACCATCAGGCCCCGTTATATTACAATATTATCATTTTTTATATTACGATATTTATCCATATATTATTTACCTTATTATTATTGCGTTTCAATTATTTACCCATAAAATTATGGATATTGTTTCCGAGAGCAGAGTTTTCGTTACCTTGATCAATATTTTTGTGTCATTGACCACTTTCAACATTTGTTTAATTATTATTTTTTTTTTAAATTTCTTTCTTGAGCTTTTTGTACATAATATTCATTTAAATTCTTTCCCAAGCTAATACTGTAGTTATGCAAATTTGTTCTGAAAAAACATCTGGTGGAAAAAAAAACAATTTTTATTTCCAAAGTGAAAATGAGATTTTTCAAGAAAAGAAATTCGTTTGGAATTCTGCAATTTTCTTTCTTTCTTTCTATTTTTGTTTCAATCTAACTTTTATGGGTCACCTGTATATCGGTCCAACTGATTATTATTTTTTTTTCCGTATACCCTTCTATTTTACTACCACGTGATAACTAAAGAGTAATGAAAAACAATGCTTGTGTGAGTTTTTTGTTTGTTTCGTGTTTGTTCTGTTTATAATAGAGTACACACAAATTTATTGACGTAAGTTCTAATGGGCCTGTTTATGTTTATAATGGTCTTCTAAACATTGCATTAGGACAAGAGAGATAGAAAAATAGTAGGGATAAATAATAAATAGGAACTAAATAAATAAGAGGGATAAATAAATAAAATATGACATTTGATATAGTTAACAAAATACACTGAAGTGACAAAAGTCATGGGATAGCAATATGCAAATTTTCAGATGGCAGTAGCATCGCGTAGAACAGGTATAAATGCGCAGTGCTTTCGCAGAGCTTTCATTTCTGTTCAAGTTATTCATGTGAAGAGGTTTTGACGTGATGATGACCGCACGACGGGAATTAACAGACTTTGAACGCGGAATGTTAGTTGGAGCTAGACGCATGGGTCATGCCATTTCGGAAATCGTTAGGGAATTCAACATTCCCAGATCCACTGTGTCAAGAGTGTGCCGAGAGTATGAAATTTCAGCCATAACATCCCACCATGGACAGCGCAGTGGTCGACCGCCTGCACTTAACGACCGAGACCGGCGACGTCTGCAAAGAGTCGTAAATTCTAACAGACAAGCAACACTGCGTCAAATAACCGCAGAAATCAATGTGGGACGTACAAGGGACTTGTCTGTTAGGACTGTGCGGAGAAATTTGGCTTTCTTGGGCTATTCCAGCAAAAGACCGGCTCGAGTGTCTTTACTGACAGAACGACATCGCTCGCAGCGACTTGCAGCGACTTGGTCCCTCGTGGGCACGATTTCAGAGCTGATGGTATTCGGTTGGTCCCATGGACCCAAACTGTCAGCAAGGCACTGTTCAAGCTGGTGGTGGCTCCGTAATGGTGTGGACTGAATGGAAAACCGCAGCCATTCATGGACCATGTCCGATGAGGATGACACGATTTCAACATTCTGTTGGTAAGAGCTGACATGAATCCCATCGAGTATTTATGGGACATCATCGAGAGGTCTGTTCGTGCCCAAAAATCCTACCATCAACGCTTTCACAATTATGGACGTCTATCGAAGAAGTATCCCATGACTTTTTATCCCATGACTTTTGTCACTTCAGTGTATTAATAACACAGTCTCTGTTTACGGTTAAATACGTTATTATGAATACATACTTGACCCCCGGAGATATTTGCTCCATCTTCAGCATAGGGGTCATTCGAATTAGAAATTACTCGTAGAATATATGCATATATATTATACACCTTTAGTTTAGTCCTTCAGTTAAATTGGATGCGGTGTAATGAGGTGGAGACAGTGCAGTTGAAATTCACTCATGCAGGGTACACGGCCCATTGGACACAGGCTGTTCAAGGTCCAGCATCTGTGTTAAATATATCAACACATGGAGTGGGCTTAGTCATGGCGTATCGCTGAAAGTCTTTTGTTTCAGCAACAATCTGGATGTAAGATCCCAGTCTATAATTTGACCACTGATTCTGAGGAAAATCCCGATCAATGATCAGTTATTAATTTTTGATGATCATCTATATATACACAGTATTTCCGAAATCCTATTCCGCTACTGACATATTATTTTGTCAAGCATAATTCAATAAAAACTTCTTATTAACCATATTTAATAAGCTATAATTTTTTTTACTGTCTAGTATTGAATTCTGGAAGTAACGTTAATTTTTTTACTGTCTAGTATTGAATTCTGGAAATAAAGTTAATTTTTTTTAACTAATGCTTGTTTGTTTTCTGTCAGAAGTAACGTTTACTCCAGCCCTGTTAAAGTGATTTCAACCATAAATAAATGGAATGCTTTTTAATATAATAGAAGCTTCATACCCTGCTTGTGACTAAATAGAGGAATTCACTGGCGAGATTTATCGATGGCGTTTGCAACTTGTGCACAGTATGTCGCATAAACAGTTACATTGCCCGATAGGTTTTCAGGTTTTTGTCTAATATAAAGATCATATCTGATGTAGTTAAACTTAAACGTCACCCTTCCTGGAGGGCCTCAGTCTTTGAGCTATTCGGAATACATATACATTATAAGTTATTCGAAGCATGTATAAATTATAAGCTATTTGTTGCAAGCATAAGTCATAAGCTATTCGGGGTAGGTCTAATATATCAGCTACGGGTCAATCATAAGTTTAAGCCATTCAGGGCATGCATAAATTATAAATTATTCGGGGTGTGCATAAGCTAGAAGTTACTCGGGGTATACATCGATTTGCTACAAATAAAATACTTTTATACTGTTTGTTTTACTTCTTCCTGATTTAAATTCCAGAAAAAAATGGCGCAATTTTGAATACTCATATTTATCTTTCAGATTGGAAATACAGCCGGCGTAAAATTTTGTGCACGTCCCCTAAGGCAATAAATAAATAAATACATAAACGGAAATAAAAAAAGTTTCAATTAAAAAAAGAACCGTTTAGCTGCGTCTTCCCTCCGGCCAAGTGGAACAGCAGACATGGCGGCCCACATTTCGCTCCGGTGCGTCCACAGGAGCCGTGAAATCGCGCAACAATCGCTGCTGCCTTTTCACGTGCCATTCATCATGCACACTGGAGAGCATTTTTCGTAGAGTGACACTCGGGGTTCACAATGAAAGAGAACGCGCGAAAGTAGAAATCAACGCAAATGTTCTCTTTTTGCAATGCAATCTTATGTGATAGGGATTCTGAAACCTTTGACAATTTTCGGTGCCTCCCAGGTGCTGAATCCACGTTTTTATAATACACTTTGATTTCATTTCTAACTAGTACACTCTGTGAAAATTAATTACTGTTTTTAATTACTAGACTTAGGTACGGTAAAGATATGCAATTACTCAATTATACTTATGTGTTTCAAAGTTCAATTTATTAAGAAGATGTCAACGTTTAAGTACACTGAATTGAAAATTCAAATGTAATTTTATAATATTTCTTAGTTTGATTTGGTTTGTCGCTCTACTGTCATTTTGGGCACAGTTTAGGCTAATTTGACCGGAACCTACAATTCAACGTGGATTCCGAAGCACTCACAACCATTCATGCCACCACCAGAATTCGAACCTGTAACCTGAGGTACCAAAGGCCAGAGCGCTAACCAATTGGCCATTAGGCCGCTAATATTTCGTGGTTTCTTTATAAGAAAGACAGGGAGCGAGGAACCTCTATCTGATGCGATATCGTTGACTTCACGTCATTTGCTTAATGATAAATTCAGCATTATTGTTGGATGAGGGTATTTTCACAGATTATCACTTTTCAGCTACTTACTTAGTCCAGTGTTGTTTGATTTTCATTTTTGCTATGTAAATATAACTCTAGGAGAAATTGACTATTCTATTGTTACGAATAATTTTGTTATACTGCGGAGAACATGGGACCTTGAACTATATATTAAAAACACAACACATCAACACCAAACAGAAGGATAAGGAGAAAACCAGAAACACGATTTCTTACTACAACAACAAAATCCACTACCGGTATTCTCCACCTGCAAATTACGTAACAAAACCAATATAGCATATGTTATAATATTCTCAATACGGAAACCTTGAAGTGCCTCACTTTCAGAAGTTTAGTCTCAGGAAAAGAAAGAGACAGAGAGAGAGAGAGACAGAAGTTGTTGTTCAAGATCCGAAATGTTGCAGAAACGAAACTGAAAATCATGAGGCAAACAAACATATTGGGGACTGAATGGTCAAGTTTCTGGCCCTCAGTACCACAGGTTTCGGGTTCGAGTCCAGGCTGGGCCATGGATGTTCGTAGTGGTTCGAAATCCACTTTAAGCAGTAGGTCCTGGTCTACAGGTGCTCCATCACAATAGAAGCAGCCCCCTTTCCCTTCAACCATGAATTCATTCAGGTTCGTGGGCTTGTTCTAGAAGTCTACCGAGTGGGAAAAGAAATAACAACAACAAATATATTGGAACGTTGAGTGGCAAGAAAGGTAGAAAAAGAGCACAAAAATGTATACAAAATATACACTGAACAGCGTGTGAAGTATGTCCTCCAGGAAATTCTGAGGATAACTTTAGTATGTAGGGCCTGAATGGCCGAGTAGCTAGCGCTCTGACACCACAGGTTTCGATTTCCAGTCCCGGCGGCTTGTAGTGCTTCGGGAATCCATTTTAAACCGTAGGTCTAACATGATCGTCGTCATGGTCTAACATGACTCCACGTCCGTAGCTTATCCTCAAGCTACACGCACCTCCTGGGTAATGCTAAGTGAGTAACGTCATTGCAGTGCTTGCCTTAAGGCATCAAAGACAACTGTCTAAGTGTTTGACAGCTGCATTAGAACACAAAAAAAATTTAGTATGCCTATAATTTTAAATATTATACGGGTCCTCACAAGATTTAATTATATCACATTAACCTAAAACTTTCCAAAATAACTTGGCATTTTGAATATAGTTTTTTAGAACCTTATGCTTTCTGCTTATTATCTCCTTGTTAAATTTTTATAAGCGTTGCTACCGAAGCAGTTGCATTTAGTTTCATATATATACGGCCCCTGCAGTAAAAGAACGGCTTAATTAGTAAATGCGCTGTGGTAGACTGTTTTAATGAGTCACTTGAACGGTTGTGCGTGAAGTAAATGCTCATCTTCACGATCTTTAGTTACACATGGCTGAACTGGACCTCTATTAGTCGAAGTGATTGAAATCTGTATCCTTCGTGTTTACTCTTTGAATGCAACACGTTGACTCGTCGATAATGTGTTAGGTGCATGGGTTACCTGTTTGAATGGCACGTGAATAGTTTTTTCATACATCCACACTGAGCAAAATATAAAAAAAACATCTTTTGTTAAGAAGCAGTAAGTCGTTCTTATTTATACTTTTTCCTATTATTCTAGAGTTTCTCTAAACGGTGTGATTATTTTTTTATTTATTTCCGGGAGTAATTAAAATCTGTCAGACCTTTACACATAAAAATACCGGAAATTAAAGTAAAAAAACATGTGTATAATTTTTTTTATATGTATATTACCGTTTTTAAAATTACATGCTATATTTTTTTTGGCGTAATAATTTAAGTTTTAAATAAAAAGTAAAATATAATTACTGTGTAATTAATCAAATGGGTCATGCTTAGTTTTTCTTTATAATTATTCAATATACTTAAACCTGTTCTTATGCGGTGCTCTTTTGTGCGTTTTGTTTAATGATTTTTGTTTGTGCTGTATATAAAAAGAATGCCATCAAATGCATATTATGACTAAAAATTAATTAAAAAATGTAATTTAAAAAGCAAACAACAAATGGCTGTCAAAATAACATCAAAATTTTAAAAAATCCAACAGATGGCCAAAAAAAAAATTATATTATAATCTCACACCATTAATCTTATATTACATCATCTCATATACACTGAAGTGACAAAAGTCATGGGATAGCAATATGCAAATTTTCAGATGGCAGTAGCATCGCGTAGAACAGGTATAAATGCGCAGTGCTTTCGCAGAGCTTTCATTTCTGTTCAAGTTATTCATGTGAAGAGGTTTTGACTTGATGATGACCGCACGACGGGAATTAACAGACTTTGAACGCGGAATGTTAGTTGGAGCTAGACGCATGGGTCATGCCATTTCGGAAATCGTTAGGGAATTCAACATTCCCAGATCCACTGTGTCAAGAGTGGGCCGAGAGTATGAAATTTCAGCCATAACATCCCACCATGGACAGCGCAGTGGTCGACCGCCTGCACTTAACGACCGAGACCGGCGACGTCTGCAAAGAGTCGTAAATTCTAACAGACAAGCGTCAAATAACCGCAGAAATCAATGTGGGACGTACAAGGGACTTGTCTGTTAGAACTGTGCGGAGAAATTTGGCTTTCTTGGGCTATTCCAGCAGAAGACCGACTCGAGTGCCTTTACTGACAGAACGACATCGCTTGCAGCGACTCTCGTGGGCACGTGAGCATATCGGTTGGTCCCTAGATGAATGGAAAACCGTGGCCTGGTCCGATGAGTCACGATTTCAGTTGGTAAGAGCTGATGGTAGGGTTCGAGTGTGTCGCAGACCCCACGAAGCCATGGACCCAAACTGTCAGCAAGGCACTGTTCAAGCTGGTGGTGGCTCCGTAATGGTGTGGGCTGTTTTTTCATGGCATGGACTTGGTCCTCTGGTGCGACTGGACCGAACATTGACTGGAAATGCTTATGGTCAGCTACTTGGAGATTACTTGCAGCCATTCATGGACTTCATGTACCCAAACAACGATGGGATTTTTATGGATGACAATGCGCCATGTCACAGGGCCACAACTGTTCGCGATTGGTTTTAAGAACATTCTGGACAATTCCAACGAATGATCTGGCCACCTAGATCGCCCGACATGAATCCCATCGAGCATTTATGGGACATCATCGAGAGGTCTGTTCGTGCCCAAAATCCTGCACCATCAACGCTTTCACAATTATGGACGTCTATCGAGACAGCATGCCTCAATATTCCTGCAGAAGACTTCCAACGACTTGTTGAGTCCATGCCACGTCGAGTTGCTGCACTTCGCCGGGCGAAAGGAGGGCCGACACGATATTAAGAGGTATCCCATGACTTTTGTCACTTCAGTGTATGTTATTATATATTATATCTTATATATATCGTTATATCTGCTCATTTTAATCTTATTAACGGCGAGGCAGCATCTTCAAGTGACTTTGAACCGAATCTCTACAAAATGCGAATAGTTTTAAATGCACATTCTGGAATCTATAAGAAAAACAAAATGTTCCGGAGGGTCAGTTCAATTTTTCCGTTTTTTGGAATTCCAATTTCTAGCTACATCGTGAGGTTTTAATTTATATATTTTCTATGAGGGATTTTTTTTATGCGGTATCTGTTTACCACATAAACTAAATTTTTTTAAACGTGTTACAGACAATATATTTTATAGCTACTTATGAAGTTTCAGGATATTTTTTATATAAGATTTTTTTATGCGGTCCCAATCGGCCGCACAAATACAGGTTTGAGAATATTGGTGCTACCATTACCACGCTATAAAGGCGCTTTAATAAATGGAGCTAACACTAAGTTTACGATGAATGAGAATGCCAGAGTTCCATAACTTTTTCACTCACCGTTAAATATTCAGGATGATATTTTCCTTTTTTTCGATTGGAAGCATCTGAATTTTTGAAACTTTTTAGTACTGATTCATCAGTGAAAACATAATCTATATGAGTGCGCATATTATATTCTTACAGTGTAAGATGCTTTGATATTTTTTATTGGCGCCTCTAATCACTTTTTCCTTATAAACCAAGAAGGTTCTGATATTTTATTTTTGGTTAATCTTTTTATAGGTTCAGTGTTAATTTGCATGCGTATATTAATATGCTGTCTTGTTTTCAAAACAGTCAAGTTTGCTTATCGGGGATGGTATTCTAAAACAACTTATTGCTGTCTGATTGTTCGCAACTAGTCCCTGATGGAGGAATCCATGTAAACCGAATAGCCCTTACGATAATATTTTACATTTATCGATCCCAATCAATATCAGGAATCGATTCAGAATTACGTTAGTGATCACACCTTTCATTGACAACAAAGAAAACTTAATCAGAACCTAATTTCTTCTTCATTGGCGCAATAGTTCCAAGGCCGTCTGCCTACTGGAAGATGCCGAGACAGAAGGTGCTTTCTTTTTATGGAGTAAAGTTGTCAACCCTATGCCCAATGCTCCCATACGCCATAATATACATGACCCCGCTGGGACTCGAACCCAAAACATGTGACACAGCGCCAGACCTCATTTATTACAATCCTATTTAAAATACATGGAGATTCATGGAAAGAAATTTTGGAAATATATTTTTAGGTATAAAATAACCGAATAATGCCTTTATTTGTCTAGATGTGGTAAATGACCGCAGATTAAAGTGCCCTTTAAAGTTTCTTTAATTCGTTTCTAATCCAAGTTACCATTGTTTCTTTCCGAACAAGAGAAAATCTGGTGGCCGAGTGGCTAGCGCTCTTGCACTCAGCGGTACCACAGGTTTCGGGTTCGAGTCCCGGCGGTGCCAGGGATGTTTGTAGTGGTTAGGAATCCACTTTAAACTGAAGGTCCCGGTCTGTTTAGCCTGGAATGTGCACAAGATGACCGTAGTCGACAAACCAAACCAAGCCTCTCACCCATTCTATTGATGGCCTATGGTAATTGGATCTTTATTATGAAATTACATGTTTCGCATTTATTGTCGCATATCAACACGCATATTGATGAAATTTCAGCCCTCCATCTATCATATTTTTAGCAGACCCGTCTTCTGAAGGACTTAAGACTAAGTTGAAAATCTCTCTTATTTATTTATTGCTAATGCAATAAATAATTCTAATTCAATGGTGAGAAAGCACGGAGATTCCAAATCGTAGAAGTCGCGTGATTCCAAACGCCGGTAGCCTTCCAATTGTAAGAGTTTTCTCCTTCCTTTTAAGAAAACGAGATGTCCCTTCGAGTAATTCGAATAATTATTCCATGCGTTAGTTTTTTGCACACGAGGCATACTAATAGTTTCCAAATTCTGAAGAAAGCGCTAAGCTTTCCAAAGGAAGACTTGAATACAAAGCCTATTTTGTGCTGCGATTTTTAATAGGCTCAATTAACTAATTAAGGGACACACCAGGAAATCAAGTGAAAAAATTGCGAAAAAAGTATATAAAAATAGAAATATTATAATTCTACGTGGATATCTGTAGACCAGTGGTTCCCAACTTATTTTTCATGCCGTTCCTTTATCAGAAAAAAAAATTACTCAGCGTCCTCTAGAAATCCACCTTTATTCAGCAAACAAGCAGAAGAACATATAAAAGAAAATTTTTATATTATTTTTATCTGCATCCCATAAAAATGTAAATAAGACACCTTGAATCTTGAGGTTATAAAATTATTAAAATCAGCCCTATTGTTATTCTCATGACATATACAAAATGATGATAAAGAAGGATAATGTGAAAATAAAAGTAACGGACAATGTTTAAATTGATTCTAATGAGTTGGACGAACCTGGCGCGCTGCTACCAAGTAATGAATTCTCGACTCTATTTCTGTCAGAAGTGTTCTTATATTCACTATTAACAATTGTATTGCTTCTTTTGTCACCACAGAAGAAGGATTTGTAGAAAACTTGTCACCACCGGAATTCTACGTTACTTGCTTTTTGGAACTGTTGACGAACTTGACTGTCTGTGTAATTTGTAGCTGAACTATCTGGAAATTATGTTACTCAACAAATAATTTGGTGCGTCGCTTTGCGGTCCTTTTATTTTGTGCACATGAGCTAACTAGACCGAAACATACAGTTTAAAGTGGATTCCGAACTGCTAACAAACATCCATACAACTGCCAGTATTCGAACCTGAAAGCCCGTGCACCAAAAGTCAAAGAAGCTAGCAACTTAGCCATCAGGCCGTAACGCAACAAATGAAACGTGCAGAAATAATTTTCCTAAATTTTGTCTTCCTTCATGATTTCTCGCACCCCTTATTTGCATTAAAAACCTTTCAAATGCATCCTTAGGCTATTGTCATTCTCTAGATAATTCATATGTCCCCTATTTATGAGACTCATCCCCTATTATGGGATCACTGTCCCACTTTGGGAATCAGTGCTCTAGACTGAAGAATAGTAATTCTTGTATTTTGGATTAAGTACCTCTATCCGATACCTAAGTTTCAAGAACTAAAGTAGTTACTATTCATCCGATAACTTCTTAAGTTGATGTGAATAATATACGGCATTGACTCTAACTATATATATATAATTAGACATTTAGTTACAGCTAATTAATTATTAAAATTAATCAATTAATATTATTATAAATTCCATTGTGTTTTTATAGGTCAAGTAGTCTTATTTACATTTTGGGTTTTACTGATTTCCGGGACAAACATTATTACTGTAATATAAATATTTGTGCTCTTTTTTCGATCTGCCAATGCGATTGTAGCAGTTCACTGCTTTGTTAGGAGCGGCCTTATGGCCAAGGAGCTGGCACTCTGACATTTAGTACCGTAGACTCAGATACATATTCTGATGGTTGTCTGGATGTTTGTTAACTCTTCGGAATTCACTTTAAACTGCAGATCTCAGTCTAATTATTACTAGTGTGCAAAAAAATGACCTTAGAGTCTTTTTGTATCATCTTAAATCTTCTTAAATGTGACAAATACAAAATGCATATAAAGAGCACAGCATATGAATAGGAAAAAACAACCAAAGGTGAACTAACAAGGAGTGAATTAGAAACATGACCATTTTGCTCGAGAACATATGTATATAAAGCCCGCGCGCTAATTATTTTAAGCTTTGTAGTATTTAAATTGTTTGTTTGCGAATCGATATATTATATTAATATATAAAAGTTTTTATTGACGATACTATTCAAGGAATCCTGACATTTATTTGTTAGGTTTCATACTACAGCTTAGATATTTTGTCATTCTTCGTGGTTGTCATTTAATAAAGAATGTACTATTCATTGAAGTTAATATTAGAAGTTTGAATGGACGGTAAAGTTTCAATGAATTGTTCACTACCATTTAGGTCAGGGATACAGAGACTTCTGAATGCCGCATATGCTCACTGAAATTTAATAACTAACCACAAGAGAAGAAACAGCTCAAATTATCTACTTAATTTTTATATATATATATTTAATAATTATACTTATACTTAATATACTTTATAATTATAATTATACTTAATTTTTATGTATATAATATTAATTTTTTTTATATTCACGTCTAAAAATATTTGCTATTAAATATATTTGGATCCAAACAGACTTGAGGAATTTTTATGTCTTGTCAAACAACATTCATTGCAACCAACTGAGCGCAATTTTGAAATTAAACATCTTTTTTTGCAATAAATACATATTATGCAGAATTGCATGACAAAATTATGCAGATCCTGCATCAAGGCTAGCCTTTACAGACATAGCAATTGATATTCTAAGCTGTATTCGAGTGGAAAACATTGAATAAAATATTTTTTATCACTTTCAAATTTTTCATTAAAATAAAAGCTCGTCACTTATTTAAATAATGCTCCATCTTGTCTTATTCTTTCATCAAAATCTTTCGAAGAAATCAGCCGTTCTGATTTTTTCAATTCCTTCTATTAGCTCACACTCTCCCTATAGTATATCTTGTTCAAATTTTCAATTGTTCATAAAATACTTTTTATTCATCTACTCAAGTTCAAATGCATTTTTTTTTGAACTTGTAGTGGATGACACTGAATGTTAATTCAGATTTTTCAAATATTAATTTAGGAATTAAATTTACTTAATTAATTTTAGTTTTTTTTTTTAGATTTAAGTTGCACATATCTACCAATAGATGGCGCCAGATAAACTTACAAAAAAGGAATGAAAATTATTTATAAAGGACTTTCTGCAATATAGTGGGAAAAAAAATGTAGAAATTGACTTGACTTTTTTTTTTTTTATATTACTTGTTTACAGTAACGCTCGTCCCTTATTTGAATAATCCTGTACCCTATCTTATTCTTTCATCAAAATGTTAAGAACAAATTATCCGTTTTGATTTTCAGTAAAACAGATGGGTGACAGGGGCAAGAAAGCCTTCCGTGCATCCTTTCTGTACACGTTGAGATCTCGTATAGGTCTCGTATGTGTATAGGGCAGTTTATGCCTTAAAGTCCTTCCGAACGGTAATATGCTCCCTTCTTCCTTTATCAGTAGTCTATTTATATACATGTGTAGAAGATGGGCTCAACTGTCGAACAAAAATAAATAAATAAAAACAATAATCGCTCTTTAATCCGGCAGGTGTCAGATGAGCGTTTTTACCGGATTATGGAGCTTCAATATAATGCAAATACCAAAGATAAAGATTTAAGCAATCGAAACATGTGCATATTGAATGTGTTTAACGCACATTCTGAACCTGTGTAGATGTTATCAGTTTCCAACTAATTGTGTAGTTAGCTAACCAAAGACAAAATCAAAATTCAAACATTGAACGTTAGTTGAGTGGAATGTTCGAGAGGAATTCGAATTGAATTGAATGGAATATTGATAAAGAACTCAGAACGAAAGAAAATTCAACACTGTACAATGATAGTGAAAACAAGTTGCGATAAGCTACTCTTATTTCAGGACAAAATATGTACGAATCTTATCATATTGCTTAAAAGAGGTTCTGATGTCGCATTGTTACTTTATTCTGATCTCTTCTTCAAAAAAGCGTTACGGAATAGATACAAATTGAATGAACTCTGCAAATTTATGAGTTCTACTCTATACTGATAGGATAACTGACGATTACGATAAACACTGGTCAAAAATACGAGCTGATCTGTGGCGCCACCTAATGGTCAAAACCAACAAATGTCCGAATCCACACCAAAATTCCCGAAAGCGTACACCTCGATGAGTGCCGAATCATCGTATGTCGGATAAAGGAGCGCCCACTGCCAAATAAATCAGTGATGCATTCATTTCATTTATGTCATTTTGTCATGACTCGAAACCCACAGATAAAGAGGCCAAGTGACGTGAGGAACTCGTGTTACCATACGGCTATGGAAAGACATCGATGATAGTGAAATGCTGGTCAGGCGTGCACGTGAATGGAGACTCATTTCATGGTCATTGATCAAGTGGCTTAGATAAGAATCATAAGTGTTTATTGATGAGCTAACAGATTAAGATTCATTAACAAGCAGCTTAGATAAGAATCGCATTCATGCTCATTCATGAGGCGTTCGTAGACAAAGATAAGCAGATTAAGATTCACTACTAAGATCATTGTCTCTAATGGCGAAGATCAAGATCACTGTGAAGAATCATGTTGACAACAGTAACCTATTTAAGGTGAGGTATTGCTTGTTGGCAATCGATCGACTTTTATCAATGACCAATCATTCAGATCTCGAAAAAGGGGACACAAGATCTCAGCTGGGTTTGATGTTGCAATAGGGAAACATAAAACCTCTGAGGTTAATTAGTATTGGCCTTTTTTTTTTCAATTCACACTATCCCAAACGAGTTAGTGTAAATAAATGATCATTGTTTAATGTCTTAATCAATGATTTTGTTAACATTCAGTTTCAATTTAGTACAAAATTTTCACTAAAATATAATATATCATTAGAGAGTTTTTGCATACCGTACTTTAAAAATACGATAGTTTTTTCTCCCTAGCGGGCATACTCATAGGAAATTGGGCATGCGTGTCTGTAATAATGTTTCCTATGAGCATGCGCGCTAGGGAGAAAAAAACTATCGTATTTTTAAAGTACGGTATGCAAAAACTCTCTATTGTTGGAATAACGTTTCATAAATGTTATCTTATTTTGTATATTTTGATTATAGAAAGTTAAGTAAACCATTCGAATGGAATAATAACTATCATCCTGTGATTCATGGCCAGAATATTCGAGATCACTTAATGGTGCCCTGTTGCTGTTGTAATTAAAAATGTCTTCACTAGCGGGGTCCAGCACGAATCGAGTCGATCTTGCTCCGCGGGTTCTCCGTCTGGTCGCGAGAAACGAGCCACGTTATACCTAGCTGTGAGTAATAGTGTCCGTGAGAATCTCTTTGATGTGCGGAAAAACCCGAATCTGTTTGGAGCGGAGACGAGATACAGGACACATACGGAAGGTTCAGACTAACCGGTTTATAATTGGTTAGCGAGTCTGACTCTATTGTTCACTTCTCATCTGGACGCGGTTATTGTCACACAACATGGGAAAAAAAACCCGGAGAATTAATAGAAGCAGTCTTAAGTAAGAAATAACATGTAGCCCGATTCGTGGCTCATTAGCGACGTGTGCTGCTGGTGAGCGTTAGGGCTGAGGTTCAATTCTCTGGCTGCTTTATTTAGACACTGCTTTAAAAAAACGAGGAGATTCGTTTGAGATGTTCAGAATCTTGCCTAGTGAGTCGGGACTATCTGGTGGGAGTTTTCTGAGGTTTTCTCCCATACGATACGCAAAGGTGAGGTAGTATCCATAAAAGTCCTCCCTGAAGGCTCTGTCCTCCTTTTTCAGCGCTACGGGGCCAAGTCAGAATTCTACCTGCAGGTGCTCCATCTTAACAGAAGCTGTCGCTTTTCCTCCATCCCTGAATAGATTACTCACGAGATATCCGTCCCGCACTTCAGGACACTGAGGATTAGACACAGACTCACAACTTTTCGCTCACCTTTTGGTACTAAAGGTATTGGTCGACTTGCGCCTCAGTGGCAAGGTGCTTAACTAACATGCAGGAATGTCGAGGTTCGAATACGCTGGTGATACTGCTTTTGGAAAAGAGGAGACCCAATGACAAGTCGAAACATCGGAAGTAAATTGCCTATTGGGAAGTTTCAGGCGGCTTTTCCTTACGACCTACAAATGTGGGGTTAGTTAGCCCTACAATGTCCTCCTTTTTTATCATCTGTTCGTGGAATACATGAAGTACATCAATATTCAACGAAACAAATTATCACGTTTTAACTTGTATTGATCGGAAAAGATACAAATACGACATACGAATCTGTCCGTGAAATGGTTAAATTAATTTGTTGAAAAAGTAATTATTTAAGAAAAAAATTTGGAATTTTTTTTGAAATTTGGAATTTTTATTAAGAAAATAATTTTTAATTATTAAAGCCTGTCAAATTTAACAAATGGCAATTAATTTAATTAAACTGAGAAATTTAACAACCGACTGAAAACAACAATAAATTGACAACTTCATTTAAAGAAATTAATTCCTCTTTTCACTTGTCTGAAAGAGAAATTAAATTATTAAACATTCCATGCTTGAAATGTTATTGTTTGTTTTCTTTTATGAAATTAAAAATCATGTTTCACATAAATGAAACTCAGCAATTACTGTTTCTTTTCAAAAGTGATTCATTCTTCATTTGTTTGTGATTGTAATTGTACTTCAAAAAGTTTACCAACATTAGACACTGATTGACTCCAAAAGTGATTGAAAATCCCATAATGATTTTCTTCAACTTGGTATCCGGCCGATAATAGAAGGGACGAAATCAAAAGTTTATTTGTAGTAAATAATTTTTAATGGAAATAAATAACAGAAAAATAATTTAATAATTAATTTTATTACATCGATTTGCATCGATTCGACATAGTGAAATTGACGTTTAGACTCTTTTTTTTAATTAGTGAAACCAATTTATTTTTAATTTATTTCACTTATTTTAAGATTTTGAGGATGAACTATTTTGCCTCAATATTGAAATGAACTATGAAAACGATATAAGATACTGAAGATATAAGAAACTGAATAAAATTAATTAAATTAATATTTCTTCGTTTTATTTAATATTAATCTAACTGATAATTTTTTAAAATTCAATTCCACTTTCTTATTTTACAGATAGATATATGATTGCATGTAATATTTTCAAAATTAAATAGCAAAGTGTTTTTATATTACCACATGAATAACTCAATAATATGTCCAAACATAAGTTTATAGTCACATCATTATAAAAAAAGACAAAAAAAAAAAAATACTGAATTTGTTATATTATTTTTTAACTAATTTTATTTATCTTTCTTTTTAATAATTATATTCAATTTGCAATAAAAAATTGTAAAAAAAGATTAAAAGACGTACTACTAATGAAACGAAAATAAATTATATAACGATAGTTTTGAAATTCACGATTAAAAAGAAATCGGCTGGTCAGATAAAAGTTTACCCATAAAATTATTTAATAATTGTTCAATTATTTTGTTCAAGTTTTATTTTAACTATACACTTTGCGCAATTTAAAAACATATATATTATTACAAAAACTGTCCTTTTCAATTTAATATCTGATGAATGACCTGCTTAAAAATTCAGTTTAATTTTTGTGATTCGAGCTATTTTTTCAAAGAAAAATATAAATAAATATTATGTATAAAAAAATTTCGTGAAAGGAATTTTAAAAAATAATTAAAAATAAACTATAGATCTCTGAACAATTTTATAAAAAAAAAGTTCATGAGAGAAATTTAAAAAAAAATTACAGATTTGAGGGGCAATGTCCAAAATTGAAAATCGCCAATGACACCAAAACCCTTCACCCGAAAACAGTACCCATATTTCAAGGGTAAAAAATATTTCATTTAACATTTTGAACTCATCAAGTTTCCATGAGCAATGCCATCCATTTTCGGAAAGATAAATGGTTCGAGTAAAAATGGCTGCCTTTTTTATTTGAAAACACACACACACACAAAAAACACCGATGCAGAAAAAGCACATCTGTGAGTTGATAAAATAATTTTGAAACATTTATTTTAAAAACTACAAAACTAATTTTTATATATTTGTGTACAAAATATTTAACAATAATTATACATTCTTCTGGGGTTTGAATGGCCGAGTGGTATTACAGGTTTCGAGTTCGACTCCGGCGGTGCCATGGATATTTGTAAAGTGGTTCGTAATCCACTTTAAACCGTAGATCCCGGTCTAACAGGATCGTAGAGCGTTGTGGGGGTAGTGTTACTCCATGTCCGTAGCTTATCTTCAAGCTACACGGACCTCCTGGGTAGTGCTAAGTGAGTAACATCGGTGCAGCACTTGCCTTAAGGCATCGAAGACAACTGTATAAGTGTTTGCCAGCTGCATTAGAACAAAAAGAAATATATTCTTCTGAATTAAACATTACCCTCCTCAGAAAAATAAAAAGTTATTGAGTCAAAACCAGAAAAATGACCATGCTACATTTTTATCTCAAGGTCTTTGGGATTTTTTTTTATGATGACGTCTTCTTTCCATTTGTGGCAGAGATGACGTCAAAAAACAAACAAGTAAACAGATCCACAAGGTGACCTTTACCAGGATGGTTAACTAGCAACAAATAAAAAACATTTAGTCGTAAAAAAATAATAATATAGAAACGTGAACAGTGTTCTCTATAAAATTATTTATCTTTTATTTTGTTCTTGAGATATTTTTCGCTTTGGAAAAAAGGAAAAAAAGATTTATCCTCATCCTTTAAATTATTTTAATAATTTCCACAGAATTTCTTTTCTTATGTACTGATTTGAAAAATCACAGAAAAAAAAAGTATGATGTACTTGTTTTCACTTAATTAATTAATTTTAAACTAGTATTATAGTAAAGCAGGCTTGATAGTTTTAAATTATGGTATCATTATTTTTCTGGCTTAATAATTGCAAAAAAGATTAAAATTTACAATCTCGAAATATTTTATAATAATTAAACGTTTATAGATATATTGCACATTTATTTATTATATAGACATTCTTATTGTGCAGTTTTATACAAAAAGTATCAAATAAATTTAAATATTGACTTCAATTTAAAAAAATTTTAATAAAGAACAGAATATTATTGAAAAATAAATTCAATTAATCATTTTAAGTAAATAGGAAATTAATATTAATTATTTAAAAAATCAAAAAATGTTTACTAACTAAAAAATCACATTAAAAACGACTAACTTAATTAATTTAAAACGAAGTTCATTAAACTAATTAATTAAAATTACTATTAAATTAATTTAATTAATTAATTAAAATGAATATTAAAATTAATTAAATAAAAAATGACTAAATTAATTGATTAGTTAAAAATGATCGATATTTACAAATTAAACACAAAAATATATCAAAAGAAAATTAAATAAAATTTTCAACTTTTTTTTTGTATTGGAAACTGTAGAAACGAG
The DNA here is from genome assembly GCA_021605075.1 of Caerostris darwini. Lineage (NCBI taxonomy): Eukaryota > Metazoa > Arthropoda > Arachnida > Araneae > Araneidae > Caerostris > Caerostris darwini. The sequence continues at coordinate 3,556 of BPLQ01013948.1, read as the reverse complement.
CCTCAAGCTGTATGGTGTCTGGATATAACGAGAGTTCTGTCTTTTTATTCTATTCAAATAAAACTGAAAACATGAGTCAAAAAATGTTTTTAATTAATCATCAATAAAAACAAAAAAATTTTCATTGACATCTTTCCATCAGCTTTTATTCAATTCCTTTTTATGAAATTCATCTGGATTGGTCTTTAAGTAAAGAATATAGTTTCATTTGAATTTATTTTCTGTTGAATTCAATCTAAATCTTTCGGAATGATTTTTAAAAGAAATCAATCTGTAGAAATATGATAGGGGTGATGCGGGAGAAGCATCATTTTCCAGTCAAATACTTCCAGCATACATGTTAGTCTTTCTGTAGGTTTTTGCTTCAGGAACATTCGTTTGAGCAAAAAAGGACATCTGAGCATTTTAGCTGCTAATAGATGAGTGGTTATTGTTCTATTGTGATGTTTTCTTTTCTTCACACCTCACCCCCCCATCTGGGGTCTTGCAGATCCCTACCCGTTAAAGAGGTGAAGGTGGAACATCGGTGCTCCTCATGTATACCCTACTGATGGGTTTGGAAGGTAGGACAATGGCTTCAAGGGTGACCTTTTAAGGGTAATCTCCTGGTCATATGGCAGAAATTCCGGAAAACTCTCACTAAGCAACCTGATTATCGATTCTTTAACATACAGTACCACCACCGCTATACAGTTTTTTCATTTCTGAGAGCAGTGAGTACAATATAAAAGGATATACAAAGGATTTGAACCTCAGCCCTCCTGTTTCTCGTTACACTACTACTATTATACCCACACACACACATCACATCACATCACATCACATCACATCACATCACATCACATCACATCACTGTGCCTAGATCTGAGTTGCCCTTTTACAGTTTGGGAATGATGTGCGTGAAAAGTCTGATTGGCTCTGTGATGCTCTACTGTCATATAAGACCGGGACCTACGGCTTGAAATAGATTCCAAACCACTACAAACATCCATAGCACAGGCAGGACTCGAATCCGAATACTGTGACACTCGATCATTTAGGCCCAGCTGCTCGTTAAACTAAGACTGCTTGGCTTAGAATTGTTAAAGATGGGGTTATGATTGAACAATTCATTTAAAATAGCAAAGATGTTTTGATCCAATGGGCGACGATTCTGGTACTGTAACTGTAACTGTAAGTGAGGTAGATGTTTTATGGATAGTTTCCTGTTTTTGCATGTTCCCAGTCATCTCTACTATCGATCGTTTATACACATTTGTCTTACTTGATATCTAATCTCCTTATTTCTGAAGGCAGTGCCACTAACCCACATTGCCATTGAGTTTCATGGTCAAGTGACAACTCACATTGGACACTTACTTTCCTATATAACCCTACACCCAAAAGAATCGTTGGAGCTCATTATCTATTATAATCCACACTTATTCAATCTATCAGCCCCCCTCACCCCAAATTTGAGAACCACCGCTTCCATTCCATTTTCATTAGACAGACACATTCAGGAACCTTGACTTGGGGTGAGGGCAGCTACTGCGATCACCTTCCTGATGAGAGAATCAATTACCAGGGTGAAATGGGCGCCCCCAGACGCATAAATCTCTGCAATTGCCTTTGTTTTCTCATCCGTCCCCAATCAGCAGGTGACCTTCATCCCATCAGACACGTCTCCCATCTGCACGATGAGCTTTATTTAATACCCATCATCTTTTATTACTTTCTTAAAATTACTACATTTCATCACCCTAATTAGCCAGGGTCCATACCTTCCGATTTTATTATGCAACATTCCATGATTCTTTCGTTTTATTGCACAGAAGATGGAAAGTGCTATTCGAAATGGGCCTTTGAATCGAGCAAAAACCATTTATGGCGTCAGAATAAATTGCTATGTTTAACAGTAAGTGAATTTCTTGCCCTTCGAAATACACAATTTTCAAATAAGTAAGGTACAACTTGTTTCGGAAAGAAAATTACTCCCCTGCTTTATAAAAAACTGTGGTGAGCAAATGGCCAAAGCTATTCAGTGTCCTAGAGTCGAATTTTTTATACTTACTTCCAAATCTTCTCAACTTTATTGAATTACCATAAGGTATGCAATAGAATTTTTATAAAAGTAACCCTCCGTGATAATGATTATAGTATTAAATTATTTATCGCCTCTTGGCATTTGTCATTCTCGGCGCCTGGTGACTGTCGCCTAAAGTTGGAGAACCCCTAGAATTTGCAAAAATAAAAGTTATATTTTAGAAAACATTCGCGAGTCGAATTTTTTATAGTGTCTTGCGAATCTTCACCGTAATTTTCCAAATTACCATAGGGTATGCAGTAGAGTTTCTACAAAAATAACAATGATAATAATTACCGTGTTGAATTATGTATTTCCCCATGACATCGCCAAGCTCGGTACTTGACAACTGGAGTCAAAAGTTGGAGAGTCCCCATAATTTTGAAAAAATAAAAATTAATTTTTTATAAAACAGTCGGAAACTCGAATATTCGAATACTGACTTCCAAAACTTCACCATAATTTTAATGAATTACCATAAGTTATTCAATAAAGTTCCTACAAAAATAATTCCGTCCTTGATAATAATTATAGTGTTGAATTATTTATGACAACAATCGGGAGTCTAATTTTTTATACCGACGTCCGAATCTTCACAATTTTATTGAATTACCATAGGGTATGCAGTAGAGTTTTCATTAATATAACCCTCCTTGATAAGGATTGCCAAGTCGAATTATTTATCGCCTATTGGCGTTTGTTAAGCTCCAATATTTGGTACCACCGCCTAAAGTGAAAGAATACTCAGAATTTTGAAAAAATTAAAATTATTTTTATAAAAGAGTCGGCAGTCAGATTTTAATACTGACTCCTGATTTCAAAAATGCTCGACTTCTGACTCCTCACCAGTCATGACCTATTTTAAGTTATATAAAAGAAACCAAATGATAATTTCACTATTGTTTTTTTTTTTAAGTATTTATCTCAGGATACAAATAAAGTTTTGTAATTTCTACGATTCAGCTGAATGTTTCTTGATTTTTAATTTTTGGCGCGAAGAAAGCTTTAATGTTAAGAAAAATGAACAGGCAGGCCAATAAGGCCAAAGAAGTCTTTTAATGTATTGACTAACCATAACTACAGATACTTTGTTAGTATCACTTTGAAATGGAACACAATTTTTATTGTTCCTTAAGATATGCAAAAAATTTCGATTCTTTTTTTTCTAAAATTCATTCGGTTTTTGCCTTTAATGAACGATTCATCTTAGCTTTAAATCTCTCTTCTCCTACTCCGCCAGTCCAAATGTTGCAAAACGATTCAGTGAGTTCTAAAAAAGGGTTATTTCTTGAAGCAAGGACAAGGTTTGGTTTGTCGCTCTACTGACATCTTGTGCACACGAGGTTTAAACAGACTGGGGCCTACAGTTTAACGTGGATTCCGAACCGCTGAAAAACACCCATGCCACATCCAGGATTCGGACCTGAAGCCTGAGGTACCAAATGCCAGAGCGCTAGTCATTTGGCCATCAAGCCGCGGAGCAAGGGCTAG
>BPLQ01013947.1:0-176362 GCA_021605075.1 Caerostris darwini | reverse complement strand
GTTGTGTGTTGGTTTGGAAACATTGAATGAGAAACTCAACTACAAAAAGTCAAAATAGTCACGTATTTTACATTCTATAATTTTTATATATATATATATATATATATATATATATATATACATATATAGGCACTATAAGCGGATTTCTGACTTTCTGACTTTCTGACTATTCTCGTATTCCAAAGATGACATTTCGTCTGCACGTCGGTGCGCCATTTACATGTATTTGCAATTTAGCCTTCAAGTTCAATTTTTCCTTTTTAACCCAATTCTGAATGCATGCGGTAGTTTCTTTTCGAAGCATTTTCGAATCGGGGTGCGCCAAGCAAAATTTTTGCACAAGTTCTTGAATGGCCATCATGTCATTATCGTCGCGCGTAATGGTGATTGAGCTATTCAACCATTCTTCCACAATATTGTTTCCTATACAAAGCGCCTCTTTCCATTCGAGCATGAAGCGGGGTATTGTAACGTCTTTGTGTTTGTATTCCCACAAGAGGTCCAGCACACTCGAACGCCAGTTGTCAAATCTTTTTTTAATATTTGAATCGCAGACAAAGGTATGCGGCTCTTGGGTTGTGTCGAGCACCTCCACAAATTTGGATCTAAACGGGCACACGACCATTCTTTGCATGAAAGGTTCATCGGAAGAATCAAACTGAGGGAAATCGTTTTCGTTCATAACGAGTACGATTCCTGCTTGCCACATGAATTCAAATGTTTTGGCCGAATACATGTGTCTTCCATCGACCCAATAGTCTCCTCCCGTGACTGCTTTCAAAAATCCACAGTTTAGCTTTTGATGCTTTTTCAATTCCTCCACGATGAGCAGCCGTACACCTTTGAATCTGGCCATGCCTGCATCGTGGGAATGGATGCTGTCTCTGATCTGTTCGCAAACGATTTTGGAGTTTTTACACACCGCGTACGACGAAAAGACGCGTTTCATCAAATGGACAAAGGTAGTTTTCCCATTGTTTCCGGAGCGCTTGTCCGTGAGAACTAGAAATTGCTTTTCGTCCCGATGTCCATCGAGCAAACGACCCATGTAATGCAAAACATAGTCTCGTTCCTCACGTACCGGTAAAATGGTTTCAAAAAAATGTTTAACCTCTGGCATGTACACTCGAGACTCGTCTGACGAATACGCCCAGTCGCAAGTCGTCGAAACGTAATCGTCCCAACAAAGAGGTCTAAATTCTTTTGTCAACGAATCCAGAGCTCCGTTTTTCAAGGCAAACAGATTCAAATTGCTATCGAGTTTATTCATAAACTCGGGGTCGTACATGAACACTTGAAAACATTTCCGTAAATGCGTCAAATTATTAAATTGTCCAAGAAGTTTGGTTTCGCGAGAATTCAAATTGGAAACATTGGATTTCACTAGATTGCACAGGGCGTATTCAACTTTTAAATTGAATACTTTGTTCCAAACGTGTGTGGTTTCATCGCACATAAAGTTGCCCTCACCGTCTACGTATCGAAACAATTGCTTGAAATGTATGTGTGGCAATGCCTCGAACAAGGCTTCGATCAAGTCGGTATGGGATCGAATGGGATCGTCATTACTATTGGCAAGTAGCACACCGTGATTGTCGCGTCTCAGCATGGTTCAACAGGGAAAAGTGCGGCCAAGGGAAGGTCGTCGGTGAAAAGTATCCTCTTTCCAATAGTTGTTGGCAGAGAAGTTGTTTTCAGTAGGCAGTCCAAGTTGTATATGTGTGCCACCATACACCTTTGTCGTTGCACTCAAACATTCCTACCCCCTTGACGTTACGGTATCGCTGCAACAGGTCGGGTCGTACTTTGAGAAGCGTATTGATAAAGGCTGAATGAGATCGAATAGGACCACTACATGTGATATTGCTAATGGTCAATGGATCGATTAACAAACGAAACGGCAAAAGTCCACTGAGAAAGTTTCTGCAGGCCAATGCCGTTTCGCGATGCACCAACGTCAACAACTTTGAACTTGATTTTATGTTGCCATTGTCTAGGCGAATAAACGAATGCTCTCGATCCATTGGCTGAAACAATTTAAAACTAGCCTTTCCATCCAGAGTTTCGTAACGCTGTACACTTTGATCCATAAAAATGCACATGCATGGCCCCATGAACCTATTATCAATGGATTGAAAACTGCAAGGTATTTCGACACGATCCGTCAGATGATTCACGTAGGTCAATTGAGGATAACGACACACCATTGCCAAATCACTCAACACGACCAAATGATGCTCTGGCAATTGAAGCGTGTCGTCATTGAGGGTCCGCTCCACCACAGTGGTCATTTCACTGTTTGAATCAATCATGTTTCTTTGACACAGTAGTGCATGAAACTGCGTATAGGTATCTTCATTTGAAAAGTTTTGCTTTTCCTCCATCGTCAGCGACACTTGACAAATCCACCAACTAGTTGTTTGCAAACTGCTGTGGTTGAAAGCAAAGTTGTTTTCAGTAGGCAGTCCAAGTCGTAAATGATCCAGCAGCGTCCAAGACTGGGTATATATACCCTCCAAACCGGATATATAAAAAAAAAAAAAAAAAAAAAAAAAAAAAAAAAAAAATCGATGGAGTTCTAGCTTCATCAAAAGTTACAGAGCTTTCACAGATTTCTCACAGCTTTGAAAGCTTGAAAAGAAAATATATATATATATATATATATATATATATATAATATAATAAATAATTAAAACCAGCTTACATTTTTTTTTTTTTTTTTTTTTTTTTTTTTTTTTTTTTTTTTTTATTTTTGTAGTCACTGTAGTCACTGTAGTCACCTGATTCCTATGTCATCTACTTATTGTAAATTATAAAAATATATTGTGCTTTAAGTCTAACTATAGGAATGAGGTGACTACAGTGACTACAGTGACTAAACTAAAAAAAAAAAGTAAGCTGGTTTTATTTATTTATTTTTTTATATATATATATATATATATATATATATATTATATATATATATATTTTCTTTTCAAGCTTTCAGAGCTATGAGAAATGTTTGAGAGCTCTGCCACTTTTGATAAATCCAGAAATCAATCGTTTCCAAATTGACACGACATTTATAAAAAAAATCATTTTAATTTTCTGGTAGGTACATTTGCAATTCTTCATCTCTATACAACGTCGGGGATCTGGCGGGGTACCGTAACGTCTTTGTGTTTATATTCCCACAAGAGGTCCAGCACACTCGAACGCCAGTTATCAAAATTTTTTTTAATATCCGAATCGCAGACAAAGGTATGCGGCTCTTGGGTAGTGTCAAACACTTGCACAAATTTGGATCTAAACGGGCACAGGACCATTCTTTGCATGAAAAAGCTTTATCGGAAACATCAAACTTTGGGAAATGATTTTTGTTCATAACGAGTACGATTCCTGCTTGCCACATAAATTCGCCCGCTTTGGTCGAGTACATGTTTCTTCCATCGAGGCAATAGTCTCCTATAGTGGCTGCTCTCAAAAATCCACAGTTTAACTTTTGACGTTTAGTCAATTCGTTCACGATGAGCAGCCGAACGCCTTTCAATTTGGAATTTTTGCAAGGCGCATTGTAGTTTTTAATCACGGCGTAGGACCAAAAGACGCGTTTCATCAAATGGACAAAGGTCGTTTTCCCATTGTTTCCGTCGCGCTTGTCCGTGAGAATGAGAAACTGCTTTTCGTCCCGATGTCCATCGAGCAAACGACCCAAGAAATGCAAAACATAGTCTCGTTCTTCTTGGATAGGGAAAACAGTCTCAAAATATCGTTTAACCTCGGGCATGTACAATCGAGACTCGTACGACGAATACGCCCAGCCGCAAGTCTTTGAAACGTGATCGTCCCAACAAAGAGGTCTAAATTCTTTGGTCAATGAATCCAAAACTCCATTTTGCAAGGCAAACAGATGGGTGTTGTTGTCGAGTTTCTTTATAAACTCGGGGTCTTCCATGAACACTTGAAAACATTTCCGTAAATATGTCAAGTAATTAAATTGCCCAACAAGTTTGGTTTCGCGAAGGCTCAAGTTGGAAACATTGGATTTCACTAGATTGCTCAGGGTGTATTCAAGTTTTGCATTGGATATTTTGTCCCAAATGTGTGTGGTTTCATCGCACATGAAGGTTCCCACACCGTCTACGAATCGAAACAATTGTTTGAAATGTATGTGCGGCAATGCATCAAACAAGGCTTCGATCAAATCGGTATGGGATCGAATGTCATCGTCCTGACTTTGGGTACTGTGATTGTCGCTTCTTGGCATAGTTTAACAGGGAAAAGTGCGGCCAAGGGAATGCTGTCGGTTAAAAGTATTCTTTTTTTTCCCAATAGTTGTTGGTAGAGAAGTTTTCAGTAGGCAGTCCAAGTTGTAAATGATCTAGCAGCGTCCAAGACTGGGTATATATACCCTCCAGACCGGATAAAAAAAAAAAAAAAAAAAAAAAAAAAAAAAAAAAAAATGAGCCAGGGTGAGCCAAGTGAGCCAGTTATTTTACATAGTATATAGTATATATATATATATATATATATATATATATATATATATTTTTTTTTATATTTATTTTTTTTTTTTTTTTTCCGGTTGACAGAATTCAGAAATCTCTGAGCTGAGAGATTCTTGAGAGCTGATCCGCAACTTTGAGCTGAGAGATTCTTGAGAGCTGAACAACTTTTGATGAAGAAACCAAGTGTTTTTATGAGCCAAGTGAGCCAGATGAGCCAGTTATTTTATTTTATATAGTTATATATATATATATATATATATATATATATATATATATATATATTTTTTTTTTTTTTTTTTTTTTTTTTTTTTTACATCCGGTTGACAGAATTCAGAAATCTCTGAGCTGAGAGATTCTTCAGAGCTCAACAACTTTTGAGCAAGCCAGAAACCAAGTGTTTTCTAGTTTGACCAAGTTTCTAAATATCTATAAATAGATTTTAAATAATTGATACAGAATATTTTTTAAATTTTTTTTTCAAATTTCAGAAATCTCTGAGCTGAGCAGCTTTTTTTATCTCCCAAAAAATGCTGTTTTACAGTCGTCACCCATAGGTGTCATGTTAAAGATTGGAAGCGTTTTTTAGTTGAAATTATTAAAATCAACTTTTCTTTTCACGACGACTGTACAACGGCTTCCATAGACTCCATGTTACAAGGGGAGGGGAGAATCTCTCCCCCCCTTATAACATGGGGTCTACGGGGGCCGTTTTACAGTCGTTATGCAAAAGTTGAGATTCCTTTTGAGCATTTGCCAAAGCTATCAAGTCGTGGATCCAACAAGTTTTTTTTATACATAATTTCCAAGCACACAACACAAAGAAATGAAACAAATACATCTTTTATTTAAAAAATAATTTTTTATTTCATTTTTTTACAAATCCAATGTAGATGATTCAACAATTTATTTGTTTTTTTTACACAAGTCCAACTATTTTTCAGTCGCCAAGATTGGCAAATCATGTATCGCAAAAATTGGGGACAGAATGCTCGAAAGCATTCCATCCCCATTTTTTGGGCAGTTTACACACATATACCAAAGTTATTCATCCTACTCTTCAATGTCTTATAGGATTGATATCCACACTCACCAGTCTCCTAACTCCTTCCCTCACTGCCAACCAGCGGTGGCAATCCTTGTCTTGGCAATACGGACACGGTTGTACAAGCCTATCGCTTGGCGGGTCCAGTTTGAGGGCTTGCACATTTGTCAAAGTCTGTGAAATGAGACTAAACTCATTTTTCGTTTGAGAGTCCACCAAGAAAACTCTCTCCAATTTTTTTTGGAGCAGGAGATTTGTCAAAGTTCTTTTCCACTCCGCATCATTGTCCACTGAAGCTGATAGAGCTCCATCGCTCAATGTAAATCCATTTTTTCGAATGGCCAGGCAGAATAGGGTTTTATCATGAAAGTATCTTTTAACGTTATGATTGGGAAATAAGTTTCTCCTATAGGAAGGTGTCGGGTTTCTTGACACGAATCTGTTTTCTTTGTAAGGGTGTGGTGACAAACGTCGTCGCATCGGGGTTGCTGGTGGCGGCGTCCTTTGAAGGCTCGGCCGTCGTATCGGGGATGCTGGTCGACAATCCTGGCTAGTTTTTTTCATTTCAGTTTCTAGAGTGATGACTTTTTTTCTGTTGGATGGGTTTAGCACTGACGAACCACTGCCACGAGGACGTTTATGTCTGACCAACCACTGCCAAAAGTCGAGGATCGTTTAGCACTGTCTGACGAACCACTGCCAAAAGTCGAGGATCGTTTAACACTGTCTGACGAACCACTGCCAAAAGTCGAGGATCGTTTAACACTTTAACCACTGCCAAAAGTCGAGGATGTCTGTCTTTCGAACCACTGCCAGTCGTCGAGGATCCGAACCACTGCCAAAAGTCGAGGATCGTTCAACACCCAACACTCTTTCGAACCACTGCCAGAAGTTGAGGGTCGTTTAGCATTGTCTTCGATTCGGTAGCAACTCTTCATAGTCCAACTCTCCCTCTTCCAACAAGAGGAAATCCTCCGTGTGTTTCGACATGTTGGTAGATTGGCTGGTATCTGGATGAATGGGCTCATCAAACATTTTCGACAAGTCCTTTCTCGCAGCAGGGACGACTCGTTCAGCGCAATCGTCCTCGTTCAACAGCATTCTTTTCAAGTCCTTTTTAGCTATTGGTTGGGTGGCAGCATTCAAGTCCTTTTTAGCTACTGGTTGGCTGGCAGCATTCAAGTCCTTTTCAGCTACTGGTTGGGGGCAGACTTTAAATCCTTTTCAGACTACTGGTGTATCAGGTCCTTTTCAGATTCTGGTTGCACGGTAGCAGGTGTATCGGCCCAAGTCATAAAATCATTGAAATCCATTGGCATTCCCATTGTCATCGATTGTCCATCGGGTCCAGCCACAGGTAGCGATTCCAAATTGTCCAAGAAATCCAGATCCATCGGCGTTACCATCGGCGGCGGCGACAAGACTTGATCCAAATAGTCTTGTGTCGATGGGGGCAAGGTAGTAGAGTTTGGATTGTACAAATCTTCCAGTATCGATTCAAAGGTTGCATCTGCGGCGTCGCTCATCTTTTTTATATATATACGAGATCCAAGAGGTAGTCTAAGGGGAGCAAGTTTCTCTGAGAGGCAAAGAAAGCAAGTGATGCCTACCGCTCGACCGACTGGGGTTTATATACCCATGTCAGACGGGAAGTGTGACGCACGTGGGTTTTTTTTAGAAACGTCTGGCAGGATGTGATAAGATGTGCATCCGTCTCCGGTAGTGTTTTTGCAACATTTCCAATTGTGGTTTACGAGTTTGTATTTTATTTCAACTGGTGTGACAACATTTGGATTTCCATAGTATTTTTTTTCATGACTTTGGTGTTGAACCTTTTTGATTTCCATTGGTATTTTATTTCAACTATGGTGTGCAACCTTTTATTTCCATGGTGGGTGCAACCTTTTTAAAGTGTAGAATAGTTTCAAAAGTATTTTTCACATCCCGCAAATGTTGAAAGATGTCACCCAAACTTTAAATGTTGAACAATGTAGAATATTTCACAATTTATTTGTGTTTGTTTTACACAAGTCTATTCCATTTTTTCAGTCGCCAAGATTGGTAAATTATTTGTCGCAAAAAAATGGGGATAGAATGCTCGAAAGCATTCTATCCCCATTTTTTTGGCATTTTTTTTTACTAAACACATGAAAATTATTCATAAGGACTATCTTGAAAAGGGACATTTAAAAGTGCAAAGGTATGAGCCAGAGAGAGCCAAGTGAGTCAGATATTTTATAGAGTATATATATATATATATATATATATATATATATATATATATTTTTTTTTTTTTTTTTTTTTTTTTTTTTTTTTTTTTTTTTTTTTTTTTTTTTTTTTTTTTTTTTCAAATTTTAGAAATCTCTGAGCCGAGAGATTTGTGAGAGCTCTGAAGCTTTTGGTAGCGTCAATCGTTTTCCAAAAAAAAAAAAAATTTTTTTTTTTTTTTAGGTGCAAGCCAGAGTGAGTAGGCTTTAATTATCTAGTCGGTCCTTTTTTTTATTGTAAAATGCCATTATGATTGTACCAAAACATTTCGAGTGGTCCCTGTTCCACTTTCCAGGCCAATTTTCTTTGCTGGTCATGTATACACCTTCCAAAGTACCACACGATGTAGCGTGAGCACTTTGCATTCCTTTCCCTATGAAATCCCTTGTGGAATCGTGGACTGATGGGCACGTTGGCCCACGAAGCTTCCATATCCACACTCATGGGCATGTGGTGTGGACATTCTCGATACAAGTCCACGACACTGTTTAATCCACAATACTCTTTTAAAAACTTTTCTTGTCGATACCCCAAAGCACCGATGGATAAGGGCCATCCGTGGTGAGAATCGACCACGTTAAACTGCGACATGTATCCTTTCACGTCTTTTAATTTAATAATCTTTTGCACGCATCCCCTGTGCGTAGGTTTCTTTAATGGCCACTGGACTGCATGGTCGCGGCGAGAAATGTATTTGTTTTCTCGACAATCGTGTGCTGTGAACGGACAGTCGGTGAGATCTACGACCACTAGTTGAACATTGTCTGGATATCCTTCTCTCAGATGGACCCATGCAATCTCTACTGGAACGTCTCGTCCATTCAATGTAAAAAAATTGACGTGCATCACCATGTCCAGGTTGGCCAGGGTCAATGTGGCATGAGCGGCATTGGGGTCCACCACCACCGAAGAAACTGTAGGTAGAGACATGGTGCTTCTTTCCACTGGAACGGTTGAGCTTGAGTTGTTTCCACTGGGACGGTCGAGTCGAGAATGACTGAGCAGCGCTCATGCTGGGGTATTTATGCACCCCAGACCGGATGCTTGAAAAAAAAAAAAAAAAAAAAAAAAAAAAAAAAAATAGGTGTAATGTTAAATATTGAGGTTTTTTTATCTCCGTGGCTGAAACCGCCATTACAGTCGTCTCCATAGGTGTAATGTTAAATATTGGAGGCATCTCCAAAAATGATGCGTTTTACAGTCGTCTCCATAGGTGTAATGTTAAATATTGGAGGCGTTTTTTCTCCAAAAAGTGATGCCGTTTTACAGTCGTCGCCATAGGTGTAATGTTAAATATTGGAGGCGTTTTTATCTATTCGTTTTTTTCATCGAAAAATGAATGCCGTTTTTTTACAGTCGTCGCCATAGTTAATGTTTTTTAAATATTTTACAGTCGTCGCCATAGGTGTAATGTTAAATATTGGAGGCGTTTTTTATCTCCAAAAAGTGATGCCGTTTTTTACAGTCGTCGCCATAGGTGTAATGTTAAATATTGGAGGCGTTTTTATCTCGAAAAATAATGCCGTTTTACAGTCGTCGCCATAGGTGTAATGTTAAATATTGGAGGCGTTTTTATCTATTTATTTTTTTCATGACGACTGTAAAACGGCTTCCATAGACTCCATGTTACTCGGTCTGTAACATTATTACAGACCGAGTAACATGGAGTCTATGGAAGCCGTTTTACAGTCGTCGCCATAGGTGTAATGTTAAATATTTGAGGCGTTTTTTTCTCCAAAAAGTGATGCCGTTTTACAGTCGTCTCCATAGGTGTAATGTTAAATATTGGAGGCGTTTTTTCTCTCGAAAAATAATGCCGTTTTACAGTCGTCTCCATAGGTGTAATGTTAAATATTGGAGGCGTTTTGTATCTATTTATTTTTTTCATGACGACTGTAAAACGTTTTCACGTAATGTTAAATGACCGAGTTAAATATTGGAGGTTTTGGATCTTTGATGCCGTTTTACAGTCGTCTCCATAGGTGTAATGTTAAATATTGGAGGCGTTTTTTATCTCCAAAAATGATGCCGGTTTTTTTTTATCTCCAAAAATAATGCCGTTTTACAGTCGTCGCCATAGGTGTAATGTTAAATATTGGAGGCGTTTTTATCTATTCGTTTTAAATTGTTAAGTTTTTATTGGAGGCGTTTTGTATCTATTCGTTTTACAGTTGTTAAGTAAAAGTTTTGATCCATCCATTAAACAGTGTCTGTCCTTACAAGTTTGCAATTTCAAACCATGAAATGTTGAGAGAGAGTTGAGCAGCACTGGGTCAAACTTGGAACTCTCGAGCCTCTTTTTTACAAAACGTGTGTTATGTGAGATAATTTTTATCGCATCCTGTCAGCGCCCATCCGCTTCCCGTCACGGCCCTATAAAAGACGATGCCTTTTCCCTACCCTTTCATCATTTTGAGACTTGAATCATGCAGGCAGATTATGCTCTTCGTAGGGTATGGACCCGATATTTGGCCAAAAATACCAAAAACATGAATAGTTTTTTAAGCGGCATTCAACCCCATCTATTGCAAGTGAGTGCCGTGCTGTCAAACTTGAAACCACCCCAAGTGATTGTGGAAGACCGACACCTGCTTTTAAAGATTCGTGTCTTGTTGCACCGCATGTTTCCAGACTGTGGTGAAAAGGAGAAACATAAACTGATTAAATTCAACGTCCTCATGAGCGGCAGCATCCACAAGTGCACCCCGTTACGACGGCTGGCAGAAGAATCGCCAGACAAGCTTCTTTGGACTCTATTTCAAAGTTCCGTCAAGCACCTGCTGTACACCCTGGCCGTGAAATCTTGGAAACGGAGAGGACCCCACTTTGACAAAGACGAGTGGCAGGGTTTGGGTGAATGCATTCTCAACTACATGTATTCGTGCAAGTGGCATCCAAAACTGTTTCAATCCCACAACACTTGCGTCCTATGTCTCTTGAGAATGTGGGAACCGTGCAAGGTTTCTTGCCACCACGAATATCATCGAGAGTGTTTGGTTCGATGGAGAAGCATGGGTCACGATACGTGTCCTCTCTGTCAAGCCAAAATATCACAGTAAAAACACTCTACAAAAAAATGGGAGAGAATCTAGTCTATTGGGTTTTAAACAACTCAATGGACTAGATTCTCTCCCATTTTTTTGGGTTGTTTTATTCACCAACGTTGAAAAGGTTTTATTTTTTTTGGGTTGCCAATGAGCCATTAGTATAATCCCAAATTTAATGTTTTCACTACAAACATGTATGGAACTAGTAGATTGCAACTTGTAATATTATTTTTAAAAGCTATTTATCTATTTATTTTTTTGCAAATGTCAAGCGTGAAATGAAGTGATTGCCACCATACATGTCCAATTTTCACAAATCCAAATGCAATGTTTTTTTGTCACACACACAGTTGAATAGGGTTTCACCATGTCAAACTTGGAAAAGCATTAGAGTAAACACGTTATTTTAATGAGCCAGAGAGAGCCAGATGAGTCAGTTATTTTATATAGTATATATTTATATATATATATATATATATATATATATATATTTTTTTTTTTTTTTTTTTATATTTTTTTTTTTTTTTTTTTTTTTTTTTTGTTTAGAAATTCAGAAATCTCTGAGCTGAGAGATTTCTTGAGAGCTGAGCAACTCTAGATGAAGTGAAGTGAACTTAAAAGCCTTTAAATTTTTTAGAGTGAGTTTTCAAATTTTTTTTCAAACCTTAGAAATCTCTGAGCTGAGAGATTCAACAACATTTTATGGCTTATAAGATGTAAAAAAAAAAATATTTTTTATAAAAAGTACAATAATTTTACAATTCATTTATAATTTGGTGCACTAGATCTATAAATTGAGGATTGTCGCATATCATTGTGTTAAATTTGGGGTTGTATGATGAGCGGGGTATGAGCTCTTTGAGACGATTCATCACGTTGACTCCATTTGGAATGTCCTTGAACTCGGCCAATTGTTCGGTAAAGCCTTTATCTACAGCTTGTTGCCGTCCGCGCGCAATGCCCCGACGTTGACATCGAACGAAGGAATATTCACCGACATCGGGCTTCTTCATGACCAACAAAATGTGGCGTACTAGATCACGCTCGGGCCACACTGCTAATTTGGGCTTGAGTTGCAACATTTTTTCATACGCCTGAATTGCCCGTTCGTTCGCAGCGTCGACTCGCTCCATGAGTTTAATCTTTTCTTGGTACCAAGTGGACGGTTCGCCGTTGACGCTTGTAACTTGGTGGACGGCATTGATCTGGGCGGCCTGAGCTAGAGGCGCGTCCGTGACCATGCTATATTCACCAGTCTCGCATAGAGTTGGAAGCAAATCATTGTTCACCCAGTGCTTGAACTCGATGGCTCTGGGCATACGAGACTTGTCAATGAGTTCAAATAATCCAGCTCTATTTATGAACTTGGATCGTTTCTGGATCCGGTTGCCGCGACCGGGCCTGTTACTCTACCCCCCAATTCTGCTAGAGATTTTAAATTTGAAGATGTTACTGCATAACGAATTGAATGAGTTTTACATTGGAAGCCCAACATTCGAGCAAATGGGTTCGCCAACAGCCAGACTTGATCATCGTGTACCATCGAAGCCACCTCAATATCAACACCAGCGAATGAAACAACTTTATTTTGGATAGACATCTTTGATACTTATATTACAAATCTCTGGAAAAAATTCTACATTCTTCCATTGGCAAAGACGTTTTATTATTTCCTTTTGAACGCAAAGACAATTTTTTGATCCGTTCACGACCAGAGTTGAACAGCAAGTGATTGAGCAGCGTACAAGTGTGGGTATTTATACCCTCTAGACCGGATGCATATTAAAAAAAAAAAAACAATTTGCTTCCAAAAAAAAAAAAAATCTTTCCAAACAAAAAAAATCTGGTCAAGGAATTTTCCGTGTTTTAAGTTGTGTAATGTTAAATGATGAGTCAGATTTTAAATTTCCAGAGAGCCAATTTTAAAATATATTTATATATATATATATATATTATATTTTTTTATATTTTTTTTTTAATTTAAAAATCTCTGAGCTGAGAATTCTTGAGAGCTTCAGCAACTGTTTTTATGAGCCCTGAAAAAAAAAAAAAAAAAAAAAAAAAAAATTTGGTGTCAATCCAAATGCGTTCATAAATATTTTAAATAATATAGTATGATTTTTAATAGTAGATAAATTAAAATATATATATTTTTTTTTTATTTTATATTATATTTTTTATTTTTTTATATTTTTTAAAGTTATATATAATTTTTAAAGTCTTTTTTTTTTTTCCAACTCTATTGACGAGAAACATCAGAAATCTCTGAGCTGAGAGATTCTTGAGAGCTGAGCAACTTTTGATGAAGCCAGAAACCAAGTGTTTCTAGTTTGACCAAGTTTATAAATATCTATAAATAAATTTTAAATAATTGAGACGGAATGTTTTTTTACATCATTCATGTTTTTATAATTTCATATTCATGAATCTCTGAGCCGAGAGATTTTAAGAGTTGATCAGTTTTTGATGAGGTCTGAAAGGGATCCGACAAACTTTTACAGTTGTCCGACAAACTTTTACAGTTTCATTTTAATAATCATCTCTATCCACAGAGTTATTGGAAAACAATTCATACATGTTTTTTAAAAATGGGTCAAGCTAAAATGTATCGGTTTAAAATGAAATCAAAACCAAACAAATCATTTTTTATCCTCTTTGATTTTTGCAACACCAGGCCATTTTGAATATTTTGTATAGGGAATGTAAGGTCTGATTCGTAACGTGGGCTTTTTTTTTCTCCTTTTCAAATGGAAAGCATGACATTTCTCGCTTAAATTGGGTTTCGTTTGTTTTAAAAAGGGTTTTGGTTCTGGCCAAACGTGGTTTGTAACAGTGTCACTTTGCACAAAGGATGGTGTTTCAACTTTTATCAATACCGGATTCTTTAAATCTTGCAAGTTTTCATGTTGCATGCCAAGTTTAGAAGCCAACGAATCTATTAAAGTAGTATTACTCTTGTCAAAAATCTTTTCATATTACTATTTAAAAAAAAAATCCTTTTCTATAATATTAGTATTATTCCGCACTTGAGACGTATTTTTAGGTGGTCCGCATAGGGAGGGATAAAAGACACGTCTGATTATTTCAACTGCCAAGTACATAATGAAGGATTGCTGCCCATGTTGGGGTATATATGCACCCCAGGCCGGAAATGAAAAAAAAAAAAAAAAAAAAAAAAAAAAAAAAAAAAAACACAAGTCCATTTGTAACATTAAGAATGTATATGAGCCAGAGAGAGCCAGATGAGCCAGTTATTTTATATAGTATATAGTATATATATATATATATATATATATATATATATATATATATATTTTTTTTTTTTTTTTTTTTTTTTTTTTTTTTTTTTACATCCGGTTGAGAGAATTCAGAAATCTGTGAGCTGAGAGAATCTTTGGAGCTCAGCAACTTTCGATGAAGCCAGAAACCAAGTGTTTTCGTGAGCCAGAGTGAGCCAGATGAGCCAGTTATTTTATATAGTATATAGTATATATATATATATATATATATATATATATATATATATATATATATATATATTTTTTTTTTTTTTTTTTTTTTTTTTTTTTTTTTTTTTCCGGTTGAGAGAATTCAGAAATCTGTGAGCTGAGAGATTCTTGAGAGCTGAGCAACTTTCGATGAAGCCAGAAACCAAGTGTTTCGAGTTTGACCAAGATTCTAAATATCTATAAATAGATTTTAAGTTGCCATTGGTTTTCAACATTTTTTTGATGAAGCATTTGTAGTGTGGACAGTGTCTTGTTTGCTTTAAAAAGTATTTGTGACAGCAGAACTCTTAGCCGAGCTTTTGCTCGTTACCAGGGGCACGACGAGGACGTGGTTCTGCTTAATTCGCCCCCAAAAAAATGGTTGTAGGCTCGATTGTATACCAAGCCTACAGGGTCTGGAATCTCTTATCCAGTATTTTTTTTTTTCTGGAACTCTTAGGACATCTTGTATCTTCTTCTATAGACATCTGGAACTCTTCTTATAGACATCTGAAACTCTTCTTCTATAGACATCTGAAACTCTTCTTCTCTGAACTCTTCTTCTATAGACATCTGGAATTCTTCTGGTGAGATTTAAATCTTCTTCTGTGGATGTCTGGAACCCTGTTGATAAAAGTTTTCTTCGTCTGAAGATGCCATGGGAAAGGTTATCCATTCGACACAGGCAGCTAGACATACACCTCTCAACCCAATGACTCGTTCCAATACTGTTTTTTTTTTCAAACTACACACGTTTCAGGCACCGCACTCTGCCACCCAATGCAGGGATCCGGGTATATCCATTCTTGTGACAGTACCGTTGGGGCACAGGGTTCATCTCCGCGAGTTTTCGTGAGGAAAACATCTTTGTCAGGAGATTACTACCCGCCTGTAACCCATACCACTCTTTTTTAAAAAAAGAATGGCGGTGATACAGCGTTGTAACTATGACATGGCACCCTTAATACTGCGTAAGGCAGGATAACCACTTCTGAGTAGCGACAGCTCGTCAGGAGCTTTTACGCCAGGCGAAACGTTTCATTTGAAAACAGCATCTTTCAAAGTCATTGAGAAGAAGTAGAATGTACGCTAACCAACCAATGTATCAAACAAATGTATACTTACCCATGGCATCCATCCGAAGCAGCAGAACTCTTGGCCGAGCTTTATGCTCGTTTCCAGGGGCACGACGAGGACGTGGTTCTGCTGAATTCGCCCCCAAAAAAATGGTTGTAGACTCGATTTTATACCGAGCCTACAGGATCTGGAATCTCTCCTTTTGAGATTTCTCCAGTATTTTTTAATCTCCTTTTGAGATTTTAGGCTGCTTTCGTCTGTAGATGCCATGGGAAAAGTTATCCATTCGACACACTTAGCCAGACGTACACCTCTCGACCCAACGACTCGTTTTGTATTCAAAGATACGTTTCAGGCATCGCACTTCAATCATCCATTCTTATAGCAGTACCTTTTCACTATGAGATTTCTCCAAAGTTATTTTTTTTCAGGAGCTATTACCTTTTTGAAAAAAAAACAGATTTTCTTTTACGAGAATTTTTTTTCCACGGCATCCATCCGAAGCAGGATTTTTTTATCTCCTTTTGAGATTTCTTCTTTTGAATTTTTTTATCTCCTTTTGAGATTTCTTTTTTTTCAAATTCAATCTTCATCTGTAGATGCCTTTTGAAAAGAATCCATTCGACACACAAGTCAGACGTACATCTCTAAACAATGATTCCTTCCAATACTGTTTTTTTCAAACTACACACGTTTCAGGCATCGCACTCTGCCACCCAATGCAGGGATCCGGGTATATTCATCCTTATGACAGTACCGTTGGGGCACAGGGTTCATCTCCGCGAGTTTTCGTGAGGAAAACATCTTTGTCAGGAGATTACTACCCGCCTGTAACCCATACCACTCTTGAAAAGAATGGCGGTGATACAGCGTTGTAACTATGACATGGCACCCTTAATACTGCGTAAGTTTGAATAACCGCTTCAGAGTAGCGACAGCTCGACAGGAGCTATTACGCCGGGCGAAACGATTCATTTGAAAAAAAAAACAGCATCTTTCAGAGCCGTTGAGAAGAATAAATGTACGCTGACAATGTATATCAAACAGATGTATACTTACCCTAGGCATCCATCCGAAACAGCAGAACTCTTGGCCGAGCCTTGTGCTCGTTTCCAGGGGCACGACGAGGACGTGGTTCTGCTGAATTCGCCCCCATATACAAAATAATTTTTGTCGACTCGATCCAACATCGAGGACTGTATTTTTTTCCAAAGTACCATTCCAAGTGGAGTTGCCCATGCAACTGACTGGCCGAGCTCCCAGCATGGGTATATATACAGCCCAAACAGGATATGAAAAAAAAAAAAAAAAAAAAAAAAAAAAAAAAAAAAAAAAAAAAAAAAAAAAAAAAAAAAATCTGTAGTATTCTATAGTAGTCTCCATAATATCACTATTCCTTCATTATCCATCACAAGTCCATAGTATCCAATAGTCCAATATTATCCAATAGTCCAATAGTATCCAATAGTCCAATAGTATAATAGTAATAGTAGTAGTAGTAAGTAGTAGTCCATTTCAAACATCATTCCAGGTAGAGTTGCCCATTGCAACTGAGGTCGGCAGCTCCATGCATGGGTATTTATGCACCCCAGACCGGATGCTAAAAAAAAAAAAAAAAAAAAAAAAAAAAAAAAAAAAAAAAAAAAAAAAAATCAGCCAACACAAGTCCATATGAGCCAGAGTGAGCCAGATGAGCCAGATATTTTACATAGTATATTATATATATATATATATATATATATATATATATATTTTTTTTTTTTTTTTTTTTTTTTTTTTTTTTTACATCCGGTTGAGAGAATTCAGAAATCTCTGAGCTGAGAGAATCTTTGGAGCTCAGCAACTTTCGATGAAGCCAGAAACCAAGTGTTTTCGTGAGCCAGAGTGAGCCAGATGAGCCAGATATTTTACATAGTATATTATATATATATATATATATATATATATATATATATTTTTTTTTTTTTTTTTTTTTCCTGTTTACAGAGAGAATTCAGAAATCTCTGAGCTGAGAGATTTGTGAGAGCTCGACAACTTTTGGTCAGGCCAGAAATCAACAGTTTCAGAATGATGTGTGCTTTTCATTCATTATTTTAATTTTTATCCAATTATTTCAAAACGATAAACACGATCCGTTTCCTTTCCACATTTCACATTTCATTTGCTTTCCATAATGATATATTCAAATAATTGCATCCAGCTCTAGTTTTCAAATGATCCATTTTCAATTTCATACGGTTTTGTTTCGTTTCAGTGAGTGGCAACATCCCATTCGCGAAACGATGTCGTACAAGTCAGACGTGTTATGGAGCATTATCAAAACAGAGAGATGGACCTTTCCAATATTCCAAATATCAAACAAAAGATGCTTTCAATGTGTATTTTCATCATGGATCATCATCGATGGTTTAAAGAAATCCAATTTTCATGTAGTTTCATCTTCAAAATGGATACGTTTCATCGGCCGTACCCAGGCACGACGACTGCATTTCTAAAAATCTTTAATTTCAAAGTTTAACCATTTATTCTGTATCCATAAATCTTTTTAAATGGATTCTTGATATAGGGTGAGTACATCCATTGCTTTATAAATTCATTTGAATTATTTTGAATGGTTTGTCGGTACATGTCAGATGGATGTTTGCTCATGTGATGATATTCCATAATATCCCACATTTGAAGAATGTCTTTCTAGACTCGTAAGACGAACCATTTCATATTTTATGAGTTGTCCATTTCATCTTGTACATTTCATTATAATAGCATTTCATCTTGTTTAATCCATCTTTGGCTCAGCATATAGTTTAGTCCATAGTTTAGTATCGCCATAGGTCGGTTCCATTTCATATTCGTTTTCATTCCATTTCTTTGAATGTATTTTATTATGCAAGCAGGGCCTGAATGGCCGAGTGGCTAGCGCTCTGGCGCCCGGTACCGCAGGTTTCAGGTTCGAGTCCCGGCGGTGCCATGTACGTTTGTAGTGGTTCGGAATCCACTTTAAACCGTAGGTCCCAGTCTAATAGGATCGTACCGCGTTGCGGGGGGGCATTGTTACTCCGCGTTGTGGGGGCATTGTTACTCCGCGTCCGTGGCTTATCTTCAAGTTACACGCTTCTCATGGGTAATGCGAAGTGAGTAACGTCGGTGCAGCTCTTACCTTAAGGCAGTGCTGGACAAACTACGGCCTGCCGGAAGATTCTATCCGCCCCGCGAATAGAATTTTAATTTGTGGGTCCAAGGCAAGTTAAAAGAAATATATATTTATATATTATATATCCATCTACTTTGATTAAATATTTTTTTTGTACCTTTTTTTCAAAAGACATGATCTTTTTACTTCCTCTATTGTTGTTCTACAAAACATAAATCGACGAAAATAGCAAGCACAGGCAGCTTTCAATCGGTATAGAGTTAAAAGCGAAAGTTCTTTGTTAACTGTTTACAAAGTTACTTTACTTTTAGTTATAGTTTTAGATTGGCGCCAACAAGCGACATCTCTTTCTCGGGAAGAAGACATATGGGAATCCAATATAGGGGAATTAGACCTCACATGTAGCAGACTGCGCATTTTAAGCTCCAGTCAGTGGCTTTTTCTTTTGGCGCGAGTCTAATATTATTGTTTGCGTATGGAAAGATTGCGGACATATAGCATCATTGTAAATAGTGGTGAAATTATTAAAAGTGTAGCGTAGCTAGTGCTTGTTTGGGTTATTCGTAAAATATTTCAATCCCAAAATGGCTACTAAAAAAAACGCAAAGTTGATTCAGAATGTCGTGCTTTTAATGATGGAGGGACCTGGAAATATTTTTTTACAGTTGTAAAAGATAAACCAACGTGTCTCATCTGCAATGAATCTGTAGCAGTCTTCAAAGAATATAACATTTCCCGTCATTTCACATCTAAGCATAAGAATTCCAATTACAAAGCAATGTTCGAATATGAAAGAAAGTAAAATGCAGAAAATTTTTGTAAAAAATTATTAGGCCGACAAAATTTTTTCAAGAGGGTAAACAGTATCCAAGAAGCAGCTACACATGCATGTTACATTGTAGCATACAATATTGCTAAAAATAATAAAGCTCTCAGTGATGGGAAGTTTGTTAAACAATGTATGCTCTAAGTTTGTGATGTTTTATGTCCAGACAAGGCAAATAATTTTGAGACTGTAAACTTATCTCGAAAAGCGGTGACTTCTAACAATCATCTCAAATAGTTGTTTCTAAATATGCCAAAGTTAGAGTTTTACAAATCATTATCAAAAGTTAATTTCCCAAATTTGATATTTCACGCCCTGAAAATCAGTGTTATGTTTGCTTCATGTTATATATGTGAACAAGTGTTTTCAACTATGAACCATAGAAAGAATTATTTCAGAAGTAGACTGACAGATGAGCATTCAACCTCATTCCTTAGAATCAGCACATTTCACTTCGAACCTCAATATAAGGAACTTTTAAAAATGAAATCGCAATTTCATTCATCTCATTAATATATTTAAATTGTAATACTTGTATATAGTTTTTAAAATTAAAAAAAAATTTATCTTGTCCGGCCAAACTTATTATTATTATTTTTTTTTTCGATTTTTGGCCCGCGACTGAAAAGGTTTGCCCATCCTTGCCTTAAGGCATCCAAGACAGCTGTTTAAGTGTTTGCCAGCTGCATTATACTAAAAAAATAATAATAAAACATTATGCAAGCCCAGTTTGGGGTTATGCAGTAAAAGGTAACTTGGAAATCATTCAAAGTCTTGAAAATCAAATCCTTCGGATGATTACAAACTCCCCTTGGTATTTCAGAAATCAGGATATTAGGCAATCGCTTAACCTCACAAATATTTGCCAATTCATAATTAAAAAATTTCTAGAATAATCTTCCTCACGCTCGTGATTCGGTTTATAAAATCTCTTCCCAGTTATGACATTTTTTTGTATTGTTAGAAAAGATCGCGTACTGTTCTCAACATATAATACATTGCTTTCTCCTCAAGTAAAATTACTTCTAAAGTACCATTACTGTTAGCCCCACCTGATGATGGGGCATACTATTCTTATAGTTTTTTTTTTTTTTTCTCATTACAAATAAATATTTTTATATCCACAATTCTTTTTTTATTCTTTAACTTACTCTTATTTTATATCTATTGCCTTTTATATTAATTAAATATATATAATGTGTGGTATAAGATTTCAATGGGCATTGACCTAAAGCAACGCTTCTCCAACATCAAAATAAAAGTGCGTAGTTGCTGAGCAGCCAAAATAAACCATCCAGAACTCATGTTTTTCCTAAAATATTGGAAATATGAAATATGTTCTAGATCAGCCTTGATAATTGTACATTTATTATCCTTTTTATTATTAAAATAAATAAATTTATAATCTAAAATACATATTAAAAAACTAATTTTAATTATATTACCATTTAATATATATTTAATTAATGTATAACCATGCATAATTATATAGATACATTGTTATAAATGCAACTATATATATATATATACACTGAAGTGACAAAAGTCATGGGATACCTCTTAATATCGTGTCGGCCCTCCTTTCGCCCGGCGAAGTGCAGCAACTCGACGTGGCATGGACTCAACAAGTCGTTGGAAGTCTTCTGCAGGAATATTGAGCCATGCTGTCTCGATAGACGTCCATAATTGTGAAAGCGTTGATGGTGCAGGATTTTGGGCACGAACAGACCTCTCGATGATGTCCCATAAATGCTCGATGGGATTCATGTCGGGCGATCTAGGAGGCCAGATCATTCGTTGGAATTGTCCAGAATGTTCTTCAAACCAATCGCGAACAGTTGTGGCCCGGTGACATGGCGCATTGTCATCCATAAAAATCCCATCGTTGTTTGGGTACATGAAGTCCATGAATGGCTGCAAGTGATCTCAAGTAGCTGAACATAAGCATTTCCAGTCAATGTTCGGTCCAGTCGCACCAGAGAACCAAGTCCATGCCATGAAAAAACAGCCCACACCATTACGGAGCCACCACCAGCTTGAACAGTGCTTTGCTGACAATTTGGGTCCATGGCTTCGTGGGGTCTGCGCCACACTCGAACCCTACCATCAGCTCTTACCAACTGAAATCGTGACTCATCGGACCAGGCCACGGTTTTCCATTCATCTAGGGACCAACAGATATGCTCACGTGCCCACGAGAGTCTCTGCAAGCGATGCCGTTCTGTCAGTAAAGGCACTCGACTCGATCTTCTGCTGGAATAGCCCAAGAAAGCCAAATTTCTCCGCACAGTTCTAACAGACAAGTCCCTTGTACGTCCCACATTGATTTCTGCGGTTATTTGACGCAGTGTTGCTTGTCTGTTAGACTTTACGACTCTTTGCAGACGTCGCCGGTCTCGGTCGTTAAGTGCAGGCGGTCGACCACTGCGCTGTCCATGGTGGGATGTTATGCCTGAAATTTCATACTCTCGGCACACTCTTGACACAGTGGATCTGGAAATGTTGAATTCCCTAACGATTTCCGAAATGGCATGACCCATGCGTCTAGCTCCAACTAACATTCCGCGTTCCCGTCGTGCGGTCATCATCACGTCAAAACCTCTTCACATGAATAACTTGAACAGAAATGAAAGCTCTGCGAAAGCACTGCGCATTTATACCTGTTCTACGCGATGCTACTGCCATCTGAAAATTTGCATATTGCTATCCCATGACTTTTGTCACTTCAGTGTATATGGCGCTCGGTGCAACAGGTTTCGGGTTCAGTGCCATGGATGTTTGTAATGGTTCGGAATCCACTTTAAACCGTAGGTCGCGATCTAATATGAGTGTAGAGAGTTGGGCTGACATTTCTACTTCGTAAAAAGAGAACATCTTCTGTCTCCAAATCTGGGGATGTCTGTATTTAAATCAAATGTAGGCAGGCATGATATACATACTATATATATTATTTTATTATTAAATAATATTTAAATACAGTGACCTGTCTGAAGTTAAAATGAAAAATTCTCTTCCATTTTGAAAAAGAAAAAATTGAAAAGCTAAAATAAATAAAAGACGAAAAGATAAAAAAAAATATTTCTTAAACAATATATGTAACAATATTCACATTCCACGAACGAGAAAGACATGTATCACTACGCGATGTAAAACGTATTCGTGCGCATCTATGGTTACCACAACTCATCCGTTCAGTGTAGTTAAGATAAGAGTTCGCCAGCCCGATATGTCCCAAAGACGGAAATCCCCCTTCGTGGGTAATGATTAAAAAAAATTCTACAGAAATTAATTTTGTTTAAATTTTTATTTTTTCCTATATACATAAATTTTCCACCATATTATTTTTTAACACTATCTGTAAAATCATTCTTGGTTATTTGAAAACCTTTTTTATGTGAATATCTTAATATTAATTTCTGTATTTATAGTCTTTCAATATATTTTAAAAATGCAATCACTAAATTTGTGTATTAAATTTTGGACTTCTTAGAATTTAAATAAGTTCATTTCTGATTTTTATCCTTGTAGCCAAACCAAATAATATAAAATTCGCAATAAAATACAAAAATTTTTATAAAATAAAACTTATAATATAAGTAAAAATAATAGGATTATTAAAAAAAAAAAAAATGATCAAACATAGAGTGCTAGTTGAGATAAGAATAATGTATTTGAAATTCCTGCCAGTAATTCGCAATGTAGATTGTACATAAAAAAAAAAATCATTGAATTTCTTGCAGTGTATGGCTGAGATCAGTATTTTACTTCAAGTCTAATTATTTGAAAATATATATTTAAATATATTTGAGCTTAAAGAAAAAAGAAAATAAATATATAGGCAAATATCATACTTAATTCTCAAGTTATAATTATTTTAAGTATTTTTTTATTGTGTTACTTATCAAAAATAATTAGGGTCTTGCTTTTCTTAGCAATAGCAGTTTTCTTGAAACAAATTAATTGTATATGTTATAAATCATTTTGCTTTTCTAAAGAATGTTATGATCATTGATTGGGAATTCGTATTTATGCTTGTTTTTAATTAAATTTTACTGTATTTAAATATATATTACATATGTTTCTGTTGCCAGATTGTGTTTTAATTAACACTATATCTAGAGCAAAGGCAAGAATTACATTGTGGATGTTTAATTTTTCTCCTTACAACTTATTCTGTTAATGAATCAACATAAAAAAATGTCTTTTAGGAAAACTTCAAAAAAACTTATTTCAATGGTGTTGTTCTTCTCTTGTAATATAAATGTCAGATTCCATTTCTAAAATCAGAGCACCATTTGAAGAAATATGTTTTTCTATTTTTTTTTATGAAGGTAGTTTACAAATTTAAATACCTTAGCTCTCATAATTTGATATATTTAATTTAAATTCAGTAATTCTTTTTTTTATCTTCTCTGAAAGTGGAATTTCAGCACTTGCTGTGTTCATTATTAATTGTATTATTTACTTCAGGAATTATGATTTCTTATATATTTCTGTATTAATTTAAGTATGCTTTGAAGTAAACTCGCATTTGCACTTTATTGATGTTTGTATTCAGAAGAATTTACACAGTTAATTTGTTTTGCAGCATTTGCATGTGTAATATTTAATACAGATTTCCTTATATATATTCTTCATTTGAATATCAGACAAGAATAATTCTATTGATAAATTTTTAAATTATTTCATTTTCAATATTCAATTAGGCATTTTTAAGAATATTAATTGAATGTTAAGTATTTAAGCCAATTTTAACAGGAATCATGATCCTTTATATTTATGTATGAGAAAAAACATGGTCTAAATCTCAAAATATAATAGATCAAAATTAAATTAGATATAATAAGCTTGATCACATAAAGAAAACAATGGAAGTGGCTGAACTTTACATTCAATTTTCATTGCCAGCAAAAAGCCTGTATGTTATAGACTTTTAATGACCATTTCTATTCCTGAAGCCTTCACTTCTATTGCCACTTTTTTATTGATAAACATAAAGATGCAAGCAATTCAGCTTGTGTCAAATCTTTTTATAAGAAGTAATGATTTATTATGCAAATTTATTCGAATTATTATCTACCAAATCAAACATATCTGATACAGCTCTGCAAAATGGTTATTAACAACTGGTTTGTGTAATATATATAACTTAATTTTAAAAACTTAAAATGTTTCAAAAATTTATTCTATGCAGGAATAATCTTGCACAACACAAACATGTACTTTGTTTTTCAAAAATTGCTGTATTCATGTATTGTTTTTCTGATACTTTTCTGTCAATCTATTAAATAGTTTCTTAGAAGCTTGTAATTTTAAAAAGCACTTGAAGAAAGCAAATTGAATTGCATTATCATAAACTAAATACATTATTAAAATTTTTTGAAATATACCTTTTTCATTTAACAGAATAAAACAACCAAATTGTGATTTTGTTTTGATGTAGGTATGTAAGATATAGTAAATCCTATATTACATATAATAAATAATTAAGAATGATTGGATTTATGATTTTTGTTTTAAAATATAAGTTTTGTTGGTAATCGTTCTTGTCATATAATATGCTACAAATTATAAAATAATTTTAAGTATTGTAATTTCTCGTTTACTTAACCATCTTTAAATTAATTTAAGAATTCAGCATTCTTGAAATGAATGCAAATAATTCATTCCTGTTATTAAAAATATACTTTTCATTCTGTAGTTTTTCATGATTTATTAGTATGCTAATAATAAAAATTGCTATTAAGCTGCATGAATCGGTTATCTAAATAAGTGTTCTTTGTGGCAATGGAAAATATTTACATGTCCATGTTCACTCTGTTCACTTTTTTTTGATGATATTGCATCTATAGACATGAAATAACTGAATCCAGGCAAGTATTCAATATAAGAAAATTATTGCATCTGTACTTAATAATGTAACTGTCATCTGTAATTTTTGACTTATTTCTGTGAAGGAGTTTCATTGTTTATATGTGATTTACTAAGAGAAAAATTCTAGTTTACATTTGATGAGGACTTAATAATTAAGATTAAATTAATATAATGTCTACTTGTATTTTCATGGTATGGTATTAGATAAGCTTAGACCTTTAACAAGTTTTACTTCCAAAAAGAAATATTTCTAATCTAAGAAAATTTTTAAAGTGTGATATATTTTGAATTTTGTCATACATAGTGTAGCAAAAACTAAATAATTACATATATCTAATCTTGTTCAATATTTCATCATGCAAAATAAATAAAAATAAAATTGAATAGGAATTAAGCCAAAATCAAAGCAAATAAAAGTTATAATAATTGATAAAATTATTCATAGAGCGATGAAATGAAGTTAAATCGTAATAAATGTGGAGAGGATTATTTTCTGTAATCCATTCAGTTTGAAATGTTGTAGAGAAACTTATAATTGTATTCTATTTGGCTAGTTTGAAAAGGCATATATATAACCTTCATAACCTTAATATTTTATTTAAATGAGAAATCTACTTATCTTTACTATTTTACAGTTTGCAACATGTACGAAAAGGAACTCATCCAAAAACATTGTAAACAAATACTTTCAACGTAATTTTTAAAAAACTGCACATTTCAATGTGAGAGCTTTCTTCACAAGATGGTTGACAAAAAAATTTAATTTATAATTTTTGTGATATTGGTTAATTATTTAAGAGAAATTTTTCGTTTTATTTATTTTACCTATTAATTTTTTGGAATAGTCAAGTAAATGCCTTTACATTAATTTTGAAATGATTCTTATACATGCACATTTTTCTCTATATTTTTGATCTTTTCAATGCATAATATTTTAACTTTTTATTGTTATAGAACCAAAACTACCCTTTGTAATAAACAAATGTCAGCAGGGATAGTCTCCAGCACAGTTAAAAAGAAGTGGAACTAGATTTTTTTTACAAGGTATGTCAAATAAAACAAATAAATGAGCCTAATTTGTCCCAAAGTTATAAATGATTTTTTAATTTGGAAAAATCAAACTAAAGGCTCTGGATTATAAGTTGTAAATTACAAAGATGTTTGAAATAATTACATGTTTTTATCTGCTTCTTCACAATATTTAAATATTGAATCAATCTCCATTTGTGATGATGTATAAAAAACAATTTTATTTTTCCTACATTTTCCATTGTACATTTGTACTTTCTACTTTTGACATATTTGAAATGAAAAAAGTCCATTTCATTTTAAATTGTAATATTCCAGTAATAATTTTTGCAAATTTTTAAAATTATTCTCGTACTTGCATAATTATATTTCTCCATTTATAAGTTATATATATATATATTGGGTTGCCAATGAAGTGATTACGGATATTAAATAAGAATGAAAATTTAATATTTTTGCTTAAAAATATACCTTTATTCAATTGGGTATTGTTTGTTTTTGTTGATGACCATTTGCCATCTTTCAGGCAGTGCCATAATTCCATATTCACAAAACTTTTGATTTTTGCCAGCAAAAAAAATTAATTAAATGTGATTTTACATCATCAGTGTGATTAAAAATTTTATAATTTTAGGAGTTCTGCATGGAACGAAATAAATGGTAATCTGAAGGGGCAAGGTCAGGGCTATATGATGAATGGGACGACACATCCAACCAAGTTCCGATAATTTTTGGCAAGTGACCAAAGATGTGTGGGGTTTTGCATTATCATGCTGGAAAACATCCTTACATTTTGCCAATTCTGGCCACTTTTCTTGAACTGCAACTCAGTTTGGCAAGTTGTTGAATGTACATGTTTGAATTAATTGTTTGCTTTCTTGATAAAAGTTGTAAGTGCAGAATTCCTTTATAATCCCACTAAACTGACAGCATAATCTCTTTTGGTTAATCTCAGGTTTTAGTGTTGTCTGGGCTGGTTCATTTGCATCACCTACAATGTTTTCCAATTAATTTTGTTATAAACTACCCACCTTGTGTCACCAGTTATCAGCGGTGTGTCATCAATTGCGGTGGGTATCCTTGTGTCATCAATTTTGTTACGTTTCAGAAGCGAATAGCAGATGCTAATGCATTGTATCAAATGAATTTCTGTAAGCTGATGAAGGATCCATAAATCAAGCTTCTTGCCATAGCCAAGCTGTTTTAATTTTTTTTTTTTTAATGCATGTATGTCTGTGTTTCTCTGCAATCTCACGTATTCTGCCATTACGATCTGAATCGACAATGGCCTTGATATGGGTCTCATCAACTTTAATTGGACAGCCACATCGCTGTGTATTTTTCAGTGAAAAATCACCATAACTAAATTTGGTGAACCAATTTTTACACTGGCATTCTTTCAATGCCTCATTCCTATATACGGCACATAACTTCTTGTGTGTTTGTGATGCATTCTTGCCATTACGGAAATAATACAATAAAATTTGTCTGAAATGTGTGTCTTGTTCTTCCATTTTTAAATTGGAATAAAAACAAAACTGGATAACTAATCGATACAATTTTTTTACTAAATTAAAAGCGGAAGTCCAAGCAACAAGAAAACAATATAGGTTAGGTGCTTTGAACATGTTGACAAAACAAAAGAATGTGCTAAGACCATCTATTGACAAAATCAGCAATCACTTAGTTGTAAGCCAATATTTCCTATTTGTTGAGGAAAAATTTGCATCTTATCGTTGGCTGATAAATATTGTCTTCTGTTTAACTTTCATCCAATTTATGCAATTCTGTTTATTTGTTGACTAATGATACTCCTTTTGAAATTTGATTTCATTGATGTATTTATTTGAATAATTAAAATAATTATTTCTTAATTTTACTGAAAAATAGATGGAACTTAAAATTATTTTGATTCTTATAGTGAGCCTTAATTTTCTCTTTTTGCATTTTTTTTTTTTTTTTTTTTTTTTTTTTTTTTTTTTTGTGTGATTGTTTTTGTTTTATTCTACTCATGTTATATAATAATACAGGCTTTAAGTGTGCTCCATGTACCAATTCTAGAACAAAAAATTTGATATATCATATTTCGATTGTTTCTGTTATTTTCTTTCTCTTCTTTCATATTTTTTTTTAAGTGATTTAACTAACCGCTCTTATATTGAAATATAATGATAAAATCACGAATTTTAAAATATATTATCCAAGACTGAATTATAAATGAAATATAAAATTCTGCAATTGTCAACCTCAAATGAAGATTAAATGAAAAAATAAATTGATAATAAAAATAAATACTTTACCAATTATCATACTCAGTTCTCATGTTACAATAATTTAAAGTTTTTGTTTTTTAATGTGTTTTCTACAAAAGATTAGGGTATGGCTTTTCCTATAAATAAGTTATCTTGGAATGAATTAAGGTATATATGTTATCTAACATTAGGCTTTTTTAAAGAATGTTATAATTTTAATATTGGGAATTCATTTGTATGCTTGTATTTAATTAACTTCTATATTTAAATATGTATTATATATTTTACATTTGCCACATTGTGCTTTAATACGAATTCAAGAGCAAAGGCAAGAATTCCATTTTAGATGTGTTTAATTTTACTCCTTATAAATTATTCTATTAATGAAACACACATAAAAAGTGTGTTTTAGAAAATGTGAAAGTTATTTCAATGATGTGATTCTTTTCTTAATTGTAATATAAATGTAAAATTCCATTTCTAAATTTAAAGCACCGTTTAAAGAAATTGTTTTTTAATTATTTATGAAGATATTTTACAAATTTAGATAACTGAGCACTCATAATTTACTATATTTAATTTAAAATTTAGTAATTTCTTTTTTTTTAAATTTCTCTGAAAGTTATTACCTCCAACAAAATTTATCCTGGTTTTATCAGACTCTGACTGATGTATCATTCAGTTAGTTCTCATTATAATGTTAGAATTTTCTAGCATTACATGACATTCTTTAAGTATTATATTTTGTTTAATATTGTGAGTTTCTTTAAAACATATTTTTTCATATATTTGTTTAAAATTATTTTTACTTTGATATATTCCCCTTTATTTCTTTTTTATCCTAATCATTTAATTTATAATACCCCTTTCAAAATCGTTTCATTTTCCTCCTCAATTAATTTGTTAAAAGAATAGAAATGTTACTTTGAATATAATAATAGTTAAAAAAAATTTTTTTTAGGCATGGTCAAACTTTGTGCTTTTTTCAGAATGTCTTGAATTTTCATTGAATTATTTTTTCCCTTTGTGTTAATTCTTTTTTAAATTTTATCTTTTATAGATATTACGCTGTGTTACATTTACCCTATTACTATAATCAAATTAGAAATAACAGTTTTTTATTATAATCATGGTACCATTCTGTTATATGTAAAGTGAATAAATATTCTGTTTTACTAAATAGTATTAAAGAATTACCATTTTTAAATGATTTGGACCAAATCTGAATTGAAACACATTCAGGAAATTCCATGTTTTTATACGCCTCAATACATTTCAGTTTCTTTTATTTCATTTGTTACTTTACAAATTTAAGTATTGAAGATATCACTTCATGTGCTTAAGATTTTAAAGAAAGAATTTTCTTTTTCTTTGATACTTCATCACTTTAAATAAGTCAGATAACTTTTAAATACACTTGATTTTAAATGTTATTATTATTATATACTAATAAACTTAAATTATTCTAAATTTTTATTCTTTTCTTTTTTTACTTATGTAGTTGCAATTGTCCTGTTATAATTTAGTTGCATAATTTTTTCAGTTTCTTGGCAAATACTTTGCATTTAATGTTCTGCTGAGTACTTCGTCAAATTAAAATGTATGTGTTATGAAACTGTTGCATGAGTTTTGATGTACATGTGAAGGAATCATGACAAATTACATCTTAGTGTATATAATAGGCAGCAATGATTTATTTATTTATTTTTGTGCGTCTTCTTTCTTGTTTTACACATGTCCCCTGTACGTTCTTATTATTTCTTTATTTTTTTTGTGTATATTTATTTTTCACCAAAAATTTTCTTGCACATTTAAAAAGGTTTTTTGCATGTTTATGAGCTCAGTTCTAACCCAGGATTTAAAAGATTGTTTCATTTTTGGTATTGAAATTTTTTCTTCTCTATATTGTGTGTGGCTGCAGAATATAAGCTGGATTTTATTGTAGTTCAGTATAGATAGAATATCAGCTCTTGCAGCGATCTTAATTAATTGTTTTATTTTCATGCCTTCTGATTTCTTATATTTTTCTGTTTAAATTTAAGTATGCTTTGCAGTAAATTCACATTTCCACTTTATTATTAATTTTATTCAGAAGAATTTACAGAGTAAATTTGTTTTTCAATATTTGCTTATGTAATATTTAATATAGATTTCCTCATATATTTTCTGATATTTTTCATTTATGAATATCAGACAAAACAATTCTAATTATTTACTTTGATATTATTTCATTTTAAACATTTAATTTGTCAAACTGTCCAATTAAGATTAAATTAATATTCTTAAAAATGCCTAAGTATTTTCGCTATTTCAGTTTTTTTCTATTAGCAATAATCATATCTCTTTTTATTTATATGAGATGAAAAAAGGTTTAAATCTTAAAATGCAATTGATTGAAATAAAAAAAAGAAATAAAAGGCTTGCTTGCACAAAAAACACAGGAGATATACTGTGCTTTATATTAAATTTTTGTTGCTGACAAAAAGCCTGTTTGTTATAGTCTATACTCCAAGACTTTCATTGGCCATTTCTATTCATAGAGCTTTCACTTCTATTGCCATTTTTTTATTTACAAACAATAAAAAGCAAACAATTCAGTTTGTGTCATATCTTTTTACAAGAAGTAATAATTTATTTTACAAATTTATTCAAAATATTACCTACCTAATCAAACATATCTATACACATGCAAAATAATTATTCTCAACTAGTTTATATAAAATGTCATTTAATTTAAAAAAATTAACATGTTTCAAAAATTTATTCTATACAAGGATAAGCTTGTACAACACAAACCCGTGCTTTGATTTTTAAAAATTGTGGTATTTGTTGATTGTTGTTCTGAAACTTTTCTGTCTATCTTTTGAATAGTTTATTAGAAACTTGTCATTTTAAAGAACATTAAAAGAGAAGTAAATTTAATTGCATAATTATAAACTAAATTCATTATTAAAAATTTTTTATATATACGTTTTCCATTTTACAGAATAAGACAACTAAGAAGCAGTTTGTGATTTTATTCTGATGTAGATATGTAAAATAAAGTAAATCCTATGATGTGTATAATAAATAATTAATAATGATTAAATTTATGATTTTTTAAAAATATATAAGTTTTGTTGGTAATTGTTCTTGTCATACATATAATATGCTGTAAATTATAAAATAATTTTAAGTATTATAATTTCTCATATACTTAACCACTTTTAAATTAACATGACAATTCAGCTTTCTTAAAATGTCTGTAAATAATTCATTCCTGATATTAAAAATATACTTTTCATTCGGTAGTTGTTCATGATTATTTGTAAGCTAAAAGTAAAAATCTAAATTAAACTGTATGAATCATTTATCAAAATAAGTGTTCATTGTAGCAATGGAAATTGTTTACCCTTCCATGTTTACTCTGTTCATTTTTTTTGATGATATTGCATTTACAGACATTGAATTACTGAAGGGAGGCAAGTATTCAATATAAGAAAATTATTACGTCTATAGTGTATAATGTAGCTGAGATCTGTTTTATTTTACTTTCATTCTGTTGAAGTGTTTTATGGTTTATATGTAATTTATTAAGTGAAAAATTCAAGTTTACACTTACATTTGATAAGGAATTATTAATTATAAATTATTAAAAAAACAATATAATGTTTATGTATATTTTCATTTTATGCTGGTAGATATGCTTTGACTTTAACAAGTTTTATTTCCAGGAAGAAATGTTTGCAAACTAAAAATTTTTTTAATGCAAAATATGTTTCATATTTTTGCAGTGTAATAGAAAATAAATAAGTGTAATTCAGTAGCATACACAACAAATAATTATAAACAGTGTAACAATAAATAAATAAGTACATATATATGCTATCTCATTCAATATTTCATAATTGCTAAATCAAAGCAAATAAAAGCTAAAAGTACTAATAATTGATAAAATTATTCATAGAAGGATGAAATGAATTAAAGCATAATAAATATATATAGAGAGGATTAATTTTTATAATACATTTTGTTTGCAATGTAGTGAAAAACATGAAATCATATTATATTCAGTAAAATGAGAAAAAGAAAACAAAAAATTAACCTTCATAATCTGAAGTTTATATCCAAAGTAGAAATCTACACATCTTTAAAATTTTACTGTTCACAACTTGTAGAAAAAACAACTCATCCAAAAACAATGTAAATAAGTACTTTCAACATAATTGTTTTCAAAAACTGCACTTTTAAATTTAGAGCATTCTTCACAAGATGATTGACAAAAAGATCTCTATTATCTTGCATTATTTTAAAGATGATTCATTCTTATATAAATTAACAATATTTAAAACAGATAAAAAAAATTAACAGTTGCTAAAGTCATTAAATGTATGTGAGAATAAACAGTAGCTTTTTGTTATAAATTAATGAAAGAAGTTCAGTTACTCTTCAGCAGAGATAATAAGATTACTGATTTAAAGATTTGTTTGAGATTGTGACTTACATAAGTTGCCACAAGAGATTCCTTGTATACTAGATTCCCGAAAGAGAAAAAAGCGAAGGAAAAAATATCAAAAATTGTATCAGCATCTATTTTTGCTACCAAATAAAACTTGACCATATGATAGCAACTTGCTGTTACTGAACGAAGAAACTGTTTTTTCTTTATGTAAACAAATGCAGTGTTATTTTGATATTCCATTATATTGCTGTTAAAATGCTTGCAAATTTTTGTTCTTGAATAAGCAAATTTAATTATGAATAAGCCATTGATTAATTTATATAAATTAAAGAAACTATATATTATTTTATTATAAATTATTATATTTATTTCTTAAAAGCCTTTAGAGACATTTTTTTTTTAAACCTTACGCGACTTGTATAGAAATATCACCATTATCATTATATATGTTGTTAGTTTTAAAACATTTTTTGCTCAATTTAATTAATTTTGGATTCTCTATCACTGCATTTGATGATTAAAGAAAAGTTATAATCATTTCATTTTATTAAATAAACATTACATGATTTTGTTTCCTTCGAATTTCGAAAATGAGGAATTGATTGCATGATTTTCTAAAAACATTTTAATGCATAAACTATTAATTTTAACAAAAAAATAAAAATGGATTAATTGTTAGAAATATGTGCTATAAAAATTAGGTAAATAAAAAAATATCTGGATTTCCCAGAAAAAAGAATTTTAATAAAAATGTGGAATAAGATAAAACTATAGAAAAGTTTGCAATTATAACTTTCATGTGATAAATTACATTGATGTTTTTAAGACAAACGGCCGAATATTTTTATGGGGCTTTTAGTAGCACACTATGGATCGCAGGTATTATGTTCTTTTATTTTATTTACTTTTTATTTATAACATAAGGCTGCACCTGTAAAACATCAAACAGGAAATTTTCCTATTTTTTTTAAATTTTCATTTAGTTACCATTATAAAGCATGCAAACTAATGGAATATTTTTTGTAACTCATTATACATACATTTTGTTTTGAAGATAGTTAAATTCTTAAATATTTTTAAAGAAATATTTTATTTAAAAAAAAAGAAACATAATTTACATGAATGGCAATCATTATTTATTAGTATTACCCATGTTTACAAGATCAAGGCCAGGCATCTCAAAGAGAATAACTTCTTGGAAACTACATATATATTGTTTTAATTATATGTAAGACGCGTTAATAAACTGTCTTTTTTAATTATATTTAATTTCAGTAAAAAGGCAGACAAAGAATTTTCTTCCAGCAGTGAAATATGAAAGAGATTCTGTACTTTGGGGTTGTATGAGTGTTTCTGGTGTAGGAAATGTATTTATAATTGATAGAATCATGAATCACACACAACCCAGTCACATTAATGTGACCACCACCTACTTTCGACGTCAACGTGAAATAACAAATCACAAAAGGCAGGTGGCAGCACATTGCAGTGAAGTGTATATAAAGGATGTCCTAGGGCATCGGAAAGCATTTCAATCGTTGGCGTAATGCAGAAACCTAGCGATTTATCCGACATCCAAAAGGACATGATTATTGGCTTTCGGACCAAGGGTGGAAGCATTTCGGAAACGGCTAATTTGGGGAACTGTTCGCGTGCCGCCATGGTAAAAGTATACCGTGCATGGCAAAATGGCATTACATAAAATCAGCGGCGTGGCACATGTGGTGCACCACGGGCTATAGATGACAGAGGCGAACGAAGACTACGGAGATCAGTTCGGGTGAATAGACGTGCAACTGTTGAACAACTGACCACCCAGATGAACCAAGGGGCTACCAAGAGTGTATCCTCAACAACGGTTCAGCGAACGTTGCTGCGCATAGGCCTCCGCAGCAGACGGCTGGTTAATGCACCTATGCTGACTGCTGTTCATCGGCGACGAAGGCGGGAATTTGCATGTCAGTACCGAAATTGGACGTCCACAGAGTGCCGACAGGTGGCTTTTTCCGATGAATCACGTTTTATGCTCCATCGGACAAATGGACGTTGGCGTAAACGGCGTGAAACGTCTGAAAGCAAACACCCTGCAACAATTTCCGGAAGGATCCAAGCTGGAGGAGGGAGAATTATGGTTTGGAGAATATTTTCCTGGCATTCACTAGGTGCACTCATCATTGTGGAAGGCACGATGGATCAGCACAAGTACGCATCTGTCTTGCGGGCCATGTCCACCCCTACATGCGAATTATTTTTCCTCAGAATGATGGCATCTACCAGCAGGACAATGCGAGGTGTCATACAGCTCGCAGTGTATGTGCGTGGTTCAAAGAGCACCAAGATGAGTTTACCGTACTCCCCTGGCCATCAAACTCACCGGATTTAAACATAATCGAGAATCTGTGGGACCACCCCGATCGGGTTGTTCGTGCCATTGATCCTCAACCGCGTAATCTAGCGCAGCTGGCCAAGGCACTGGGGTCGGCATGGCTCAACATCCCAGTAACACCTTCAGAAATCTAATTGACTTTCTTCCTGCACGTCTCGCAGCGGTCCGCTCTGCCAAAGGTAGTTATTCTGGCTTTTGACAGGTGGTCACATTAATGTGACTGGATTGTGTATGTGTATTGATATATTAAAGAATAATCAATCATTTAGTGCTGCAAAATCTCCACTTATGCCCCAGCTGCACAGTACGCAGCTAGCGTGGAGGAAGGCTGACGTTCGAATCCGATGGCTGTGCTGTTGGGGTCACTGATTTCAAAATCGAGGAGACTTGGTGGAAACTGTGATAATATGTGTAAAATATCTCACAACTATAGTTTGGTGGCAGTTTTCTAGGTTTTCTCCCATACGACATGCGAATGCAGGGTAGTTGGTCTTAAAAGTCCTTCCGAAAAGTACCGTACTCCCATCGGTGGGCTATACGTGGGATGCATAAGTGTTACACGATGCCTACCGATGTTTTAAAAAAAAAGCGCTGCAAAAATGGGATTCAAAAGTGAGTACTTTTCATACACGATAATGATTCCAAACATACAGTGTTAAACACTAAACTTTGGGTGTCATACAACACGCCAAAATGTCTCCATTTTTCTCTAGTTTCTCGACATCAACGCCATTGAAAATTTTTTGAGTTATTTTAGATAAAAAAGTAAGATATAGATCCATTTCTAGAAAAGATGCTGTAAAAATTGCTTTTCATGAAAAATGGAATTCTGTTTCAAATTATATTTCTACAAAATTCGTCGAACTGCTCTAGAAGAAGACTACAAGTTATAATAAAAGCCAGAAGCTATCTAATTAAGTATTAATTGTTAATTATATGTAACAAGATTATTTTGATTGTTCGAATATTTTTACTGTGTTAGATAAATAACTAATTTGATTCAAAATATACGAAAGATTCATTTGTTTTAGTTGAAACAAAATGTAAAATATCAAATAAATGTTTGCATACATATTGGTTAATTTCGTTTTAAAAATTTACATCAAGGATTAAAAGTTCAGGTACTTTTTAAACACAAGTAAAGGTGCACGAATAATTTTTAAGCTCGCTGTAATTATTGGGAGAATTTCATAAATAACAAAAGTCAAAGACTTGGAAATTTTTCCGTAGAAATGCAAATTGTTTTTTAATTATGTTATATATTTATTATCTTTTAATTGATAGACGGCAGAACTGCATTGTACAAGTAAAATGCGCTAATACATCTGGTCTATACAATAAAAATATCTTGTCAACATAAATATTTTCGTCATTTGTTCTGCTCGCTGCAGGAATAAGCGCAGAAGTGATTTCGTGCATTGTCTCCAGTCTTCAAGAAATTTATGACATCCCGAGACGTAAATACCTGCTATGCAAGGTCGTCATAAAAAAAAAGACACAGAAAAGAAAAGATTTCGCGGCCGCACCAAATCTTTAGCTCACATGGTCACTCAAAGCATTATTGAATAATCTCCTGGAATAATTGCATATTATTCTATTTTAATGGTACGAAAAAGAAGTTTCACATAGGTCGTAATATTCAAGCATTGAAGAAAATGTCCGAAACTTTTTAATAATGAAAGAGACAGAATATGAATCGTTGGAACATGAAGGAGAATGAGAAATTTTGAAATCCTTGACTTTAGTTGTAGTTAGTCTGTAAATGGTAAGTTTTACTTATGTTACAACTTGAAATCTCTTAAAAATTAATTAATATTGGTACCTTTGCAATACCTTAAATTAGTTAGTATAAGAAATATTTCGATTTAATATATATGAGTAAAATATTATTAGAAGATTGCATTAAAAAATAATTTAGCGTGATTATTAACTACTGTTACACAAATAAGGAATTTTTTGTAACTTTTATGCTTTTGAAATTTGGGTGAGTCAAAAGTTTATTTTCAATTCATAAAATTCTATAGAATCATTCGTAGCATTTTTTCAACTTATTCAAAATACCAAACTGTAAAATATAACTTCTGATATATCATCTTTTGTCTTTTTCTGAATATTTTAAGTAAAATTACTTATTTTTCTTCTTTTCTTCCATTTCCCCCTTCCTTTTCTAATGCTTGTATAATAGAGTAAAAGCTGCTGGAATATCTTAAAATCAATATACAGTTGTGTTTATATATGTATTTTACAGAATTACTTCAAAAAAATAAATTTCTTTGTTAACAAAATTTGTAAATTAAAATAAGGATGATTTTAAAAATGGTGAACATAAGAAAAATTAAATGTAAAATTCCTCTAACTTTTAATATTTCTTATCATGACTCCAAAATTATATAAATAGACCTCTATAAGAGATTATCTGATTTTATCATAACATAATCTCTAATCACTAAATTACTCTATCAATAATTTTTAACCGTTTTAATAACTGATTTAGGAATAAATCGAAATCATTTCATTCATTTGAAGGATGCTAAGTATTTTCCCCCTCTTTTACACCTTTAACGATTGCATTATAGTTTAATTTTAATTGACTTTTTTTTTTATCGAAATTTAAAATAATTTAATAATAAAATACTATTCTGTATCAGTTTATTCAGCTACTTGATAATACTCCCATAACATGAAGCAGAAAAATTATGCTTAAAAACATTTAAATAATATAATTTTTAAAAATTGATATCGACATTCTATAACATAAAAACCTGATCAAGATTCAGCTCGTAATAATTTCTGCGCGAATATGAAATAACACTAAAAAAATTTTAAATACCGTTATCAAATTACTATTCTATCTGTAAGGAATTTTTTGTGCTGTTTAAAATTTCGGTTTGTAATTGGGGCAAAAGATTTTTTTTTTTATTAAATTATTAAATACTCCTCAAACTTATTTTAAAAACCAAACTGTAAAACTTAACTTCTGGCAAATCTCTTTATGTCTTTTTTTGTATACCTTATATCCAGGGTCGGATTTAGATGAAAAGAGGCCCTAAGCTATTCCACCCATCCACCTTTCACCTCCCATTTTTAAGTTTGTAAATTACATGGGAGATAATAAAATACATCATTACTGTGATATATATCAATATGTTAAATGAAACGTGTTGTGATGGGTACTAATCTTTATAAAAAGTGTGACACAAAAAAAAGTCGAGAACACTTATTTGGACATTTATTCTCAGCAGCATATATAGTACTTGTAACAATAACTAATCAAACATAACACACAACATTTATAAAGAAACAAAATTCAATAATAAAAAACTTTGCCCCGAAAATAAAATATGGAATAAAAATTATATTTTCTATCAAATAACTGCATGTAGGAACTATACTTTGATGCAATCTGGTATATACAAACGAACAGACCCAATGAGCCGAACGCGTTGATCGTATCCAATATATTTTTATGTTTGTTTATTAGTCATGTGTAAAATTTCCTTTTATTTTCGATTCAGTATTTTAGAGTTTACTGCTTTTACAATAGTGTAATTCTAATTTTGTTAACAATTTGAATGTAGGCCCCTCTTGATCTTGAGGCCCTAGGCTGAAGCCTAGTTAGCCTATAGGAAAATCCGGCCCTGCTTATATCCATAACTTCACTAAGCATTCTCAGAGTATTATTATTTTTTACTTGTTAGTATATTCTTTTTACTCTATGAATAGCTTACTGAATTTATAGAATGTAGTTATTCAAAAGTGTCATCTCAATCTATTCAATGGCGAAATCTCTTAAGTGAAGGAAAATTATTTAATTTTCCTGTTTGCTTATGTTTAATTTATTTTATATTGATAGAAAAAAATTAGAATACAATAAATATATAATAAATCATAATATCTATATATTCGGCCGATGGGTGTTAGTGGTTAGTTACAAATCAATATATTTCTTACATGCAGCCCATACCATTTCTTTATATTTTTTTGCAAATGTAAACACTCTGACTTCATTTTTCGTGGCACTTTCACGGATTTTTTAGTTTCATTTTTTAAATACAATTTACTCTACAATATATATCTCAACAATTTAATCTTACAATATTTAAAAAAAGATTTAATTCTTTAGAATAATATACTATCAATGTTGGTTAAGATGAGTTCTTTAATTTCATGGTTTAAGGATTTTGTAATAAATAGTTCTCCGACAGATTTTTTTTCAGTTTTTTATTTTTTCATAATTTTAATTTTGAAAAAGTTAAACATATACGTATGTATAAATTTCCATGAAAAGCTTAGTCAGAAAGAAAAAAAAAAAAAGAAATATTTATTGCATATTTCAGTCCTTGTGTAATTTCTGTAATCATTTAAGTAAATTTTGAAATAAAAATAAGTCAACGGATAAATAATGCAATTCCAATAGCAACCTTTAGACAAGCAAATAATTTAATTTATTTTCTTTCTTTAAAAAGAGCATTATTGAAGCATCTAATTATTCATTTAAATAGGAATACAA
This sequence comes from Caerostris darwini, assembly GCA_021605075.1. Taxonomy (NCBI): domain Eukaryota; kingdom Metazoa; phylum Arthropoda; class Arachnida; order Araneae; family Araneidae; genus Caerostris; species Caerostris darwini. The sequence goes on along the minus strand of BPLQ01013947.1, from coordinate 136,484 downwards.
AATTTTATTAGTAAAAACTGGTAAAATCTCCAGAAAATTTGAAAAATGTAAATCGTAATATGCTTAAGTTTTAAAACTTGTTTTTAAAGTAACATTTCTACACAGATAATTATTAAAATAAGCCCAACTCAATTATGAAAAAAAAATGTATCAGAACTTCAAAAAAATTATGAATAAATAATATAAGACAAAATATTCTGAATGAAATAAAATTTATCCTTAGGATGTTAAAAATTTTATTGAGGTATAAGAGAGGTGAGAAATAAATAATTCTATACATTTTTGAGATTGGAGGTTACAAATCAAATCATTTGAGATACATTTTTTAAATTCTGAGAATTTTATTTTACAATGTGTCGATGATAATTTATACAGCTATATTATAAAAATATAATGCTTATGGTTTTAATGAAGAAATATATTAATACTACAAGAATAAAACTGTTTAATGATATAAATAATTAATAATCTAGTTTGTAAATGATAAAATAGTAAAAATACAGAAGAAATAAATTTTAAATTATAAACAGTGAAACAGATTTTTATTTTAAAAGAAAAATGGTCACATTACATTATTATTATAGTTGGTTTCTAGTTAGAAATATAATGTTAAAATTATATAACAAGAATCAGAAAAAGACATATTATTCTCTGTAGACCATTTCTTCATATCATTGTCTCTAAATATTTACAAAAGTTATAGTTATTTAAACATTGCTTACAAGATTCTGAAATATCCAGCTTTACATGAACTTAAAAGACTTATAATCTGAAAGTGAACACTGGCTGCCAAAACTACCTTTTACATTAAATGAGAAATTAGAATGTATTTAGTTATTTAAAACCTATATAATTAATGAATTTAAAATGTTTAAAATAATATTTAAATCTTAAATATTTTTTATAAGTTAATGTTCTTGAATGGTATGTGCAAAAACAGTTTAGCGGTTAGAAAATATACTACCGATAAATAACTACCTAAGATCGAAGATATATGCAGTAATCTAAGAAGCAACCATTATTCTCTAAGGGGAATACTGATTAATTATCATTTTTAATTAATAAACTAAAATTCCGTGCATAAACTAAAAATAGTGCATAAAAATTCCGTAACTTTTTAATAATATATCCACATTTGGAAGCTTTTAAAGAGGTTTTCATTTTAAAGAGATTTTAAATTTGTATGACACTTGTAAGTACCGTACACGTATTAAATTAATGTAAGATAATTACATCAAATACTATTTAAAATCATAATATTAACAGTTTTGGAGTTAAAAGGCAGTTGAAGGCTAGTCATTTCCATCAATCTTTCTTGTGCAGTAAACTATAAATCTATAGACAATAGACATTTAATTGACACAAACAAAAAATATACATTTTACTGGTTAGAACTTCAGCAAAGTATTATTTTCATGTAGTTGAAGTGTTTCCGTTAAGCTGGAATAATAAAAAACTGTAGGTGATGACCATTCCTCCGATGGTCAGCATAAGGGCTTTGTTAACCGTGAACATTCCCCACCCCGTTACAGTAAGGTTGGAATCTCTAATGCCATCGGACAGCAAGATAAAGGCCCGTATTATGTTCGATGAACGTCCAGCTATTCTTTCTGAGCACGGAAGAAGTGCCTGTTTTAGTAGCTGCATTTCTGAAACCACCGAATTGCCTCCACTAGTAAGAGCTAAAATAGCTACTAATCCTCCAACCAGTGAAAGACCTACATAAACCTTTGCCACAGGATTTTTGAAACTGCTACTTTCAGAACACATGATACTTACAGAAGCGAAAAAATTGCCAACCACTGTACCAAAGAGGAAGAAGGTACACGAACTGAGAGCTTCATCAATGCGATGTATAGAAACAGATATTTTCTGGAACAATCTCAGACTGCGGATTAGAGTGTCTGAATTGTGAATTTTTAATTTTTGGATAGTTTTGATGTATGATTTAAGCAAACCTCCCGCAGCAAGAAATGAGCTATAACAGAACAAAATTGTCAGAAAGTTGGTAGAAAAACTAAAAGTATGGATTAAAATGCCAAAGAAGATGACAAACGAATTATATATATATTGTGGCTTCTTAAAAGGAGTGTAAGTGATATTCATATAAAATTCCCACTCTTGATAAAAAAAGAAAGTTACTAATACGTACAGGAGAATCAAAGTCGAACCGATTAGGATTAAAATTTCAAAAAGGACTGTTTTGCTGCCAATGTATGTTTCTGGCCAGATCTTGGTAGAAAGGTCAACAACAGACTTCATAACCAAATAGATTTGTCGCCGCTTCAAGATCAATATTATTTCTATAGCGGAGCTAAGACCTTCGAAAAAATAAATTGAAAATGGACTTGCATAACCAGGCATTAGTTTGTAAATGTTTGCAAAACTTATCAGACGACTGACAAACTTTATAATTAATAGACCAAAACACCATATTTTAGCTGTAACTGTTAGGATTAAGTGACTGGATCTGATTCGTATGGGAGCAATTGGAATTCCTATTACCCAGAACATTATGAAAATTAAATTAAAAGCATTATTACTTGATTTGTATACTCTTAAACCTTTCGAGCTGATTGAGGAGCATCGACGATAATGCGTTTTCAATATCTTGGAATCCTTAGTGAACGGAGAAAAATTATCTAAAACCTGAAGCCCTATGTCCTTCTGTTGAACGTGAAACATAATATTCAATTTATTTTCAATACAGAATACTTCTGGATGAAAGGTGGCTTCTTGAAAATCGATATAAATTTTTTTTTCCTCTGTAATACAACAGCTGCTTCAGTTTCTTGCAACTTTTTCTGTAGGTGGTAAGTAAATACATGAAAGTTTGAAAGAAACAAGACAAGTATAGATATAGTTTCTTTCAAGAAACATTTCAAGTAATTTCGATGGTTTTGTTGTGATAAAATGCACTGGATAGTTTCCAATAGTAGTTTTCTTATTCTAAAAACGTAATTGGTTTTCAACTCATGATCTCAATATGATGTATAGGATTGAGTAAAATGCTGGTAATGTAATAATTCAACTTTCTAAAATAAAGAAATTAACACACAATAGGTAAGTCATTTATGAGTAATTTTAAATTCACAGAATTATATTAAGTTTAGTCTTTCCGTTATGCCTATAACCGAACTTTTCAAGTCATGAATAAATAAATATCTAATCTTGAAAACAGCCGATTTCAGAGGCTAAGATTCATTTAAATGATGGGAAACTTTGAAGTGAAGTAAAATAATTTCCTTTTTAAAGGTTACTAACTACAATATTAAAGAAAAACAGAAACGCTAATTACACAAATACGACTTCTTTATTTGCTTCTCATGATATAATTGGTTTTTAAATATCTTGATTAAAATAATATTATTATAGGTTGTCTGTACAAGATCTTTCTATATCTAATGAAGACGATTATGAGAATTTACATGCAATGTTTGTTATCTTAGATGATATACTATATATTAGATAAATTGTTTTGTAATTTGATGAAATTCAGAATTTTTTTCTTTTTGTGTTTTATGAAACGAAGATTGTAACCCAAATAACCTTTATTTGCCTAATTTTTTATCACAGAAATTGCAATTGCAAATATTTAAAATGAGTTTGGTGTGACTTAATTATTAGAATATTATTCTAAGTGAAAAAGTAAATGTTTCATGTTTGCTCAGTTACTTTTTAGACTTAATAATGTAAATGAACGTTTTCTTCGACAAACAAATTAATAATGAGGTTTTGATTAAAGCCAAAAGCTATTTTTTAGAAGAACATGCATGTATGGAAGAAATGCTTTATATTTGGCCGACTAAATGTAAAATTAAAAATAAATACACATTATTATTTACTACAAATTAAATATACATTTTGTTGTTTTCACAAAAAAGTAATTTGTATAACTGTTTCCTTTCCTCGCCCTCGCTGCAAAACATTTTTTACCTGAAAACGACAATCAGTTTTTTAAGCAAGAATCGATTTCAAGTAATTTTACTTTTATAAAAACGCTGTTTGCAAAATTTTTTCTTTAAAGGATTTAAAGGTAAAACATATTTTATAGATTAGATTTTTAAAGTCGAATATTTATTCCAATTAGTTTCTAATATATGTAAAAATATCCATTATGTTAACTTTATAGATTTTGTGAAGGTCATTTACTTGCCTCTATTTTCTATTGTTTATTACACTGAAGTGACAAAAGTCATGGGACACCTCTTAATATCGTGTCGGCCCTCCTTTCGCCCGGCGAAGTGCAGCAACTCGACGTGGCATGGACTCAACAAGTCGTTGGAAGTCTTCTGCAGGAATATTGAGCCATGCTGTCTCGATAGACATCCATAATTGTGAAAGCGTTGATGGTGCAGGATTTTGGGCACGAACAGACCTCTCGATGATGTCCCATAAATGCTCGATGGGATTCATGTCGGGCGATCTAGGTGGCCAGATCATTCGTTGGAATTGTCCAGAATGTTCTTCAAACCAATCGCGAACAGTTGTGGCCCGGTGACATGGCGCATTGTCATCCATAAAAATCCCATCGTTGTTTGGGTACATGAAGTCCATGAATGGCTGCAAGTGATCTCCATGTAGCTGAACATAAGCATTCCCAGTCAATGTTCGGTCCAGTCGCCCCAGAGGACCAAGTCCATGCCATGAAAAAACAGCCCACACCATTACGGAGCCACCACCAGGTTGAACAGTACTTTGCTGACAGTTTGGGTCCATGGCTTCGTGGGGTCTGCACCACATTCGAACCCTACCATCAGCTCTTACCAACTGAAATCGTGACTCATCGGACCAGGCCACGGTTTTCCATCCATCTAGGGACCAACCGATATGCTCACGTGCCCACGAGAGTCGCTGCAAGCGATGTCGTTCTGTCAGTAAAGGCACTCGAGTCGGTCTTCTGCTGGAATAGCCCAAGAAAGCCAAATCTCTCCGCACAGTTCTAACAGACAAGTCCCTTGTACGTCCCACATTGATTTCTGCGGTTATTTGACGCAGTGTTGCTTGTCTGTTAGAATTTACGACTCTTTGCAGACGTCGCCGGTCTCGGTCGTTAAGTGCAGGCGGTCGACCACTGCGCTGTCCATGGTAGGATGTTACGCCTGAAATTTCATACTCTCGGCACACTCTTGACACAGTGGATCTGGGAATGTTGAATTCCCTAACGATTTCCGAAATGGCATGACCCCTGCGTCTAGCTCCAACTAACATTCCGCGTTCAAAGTCTGTTAATTCCCGTCGTGCGGTCATCATCACGTCAAAACCTCTTCACATGAATAACTTGAACAGAAATGAAATTCTGCGAAAGCACTGCGCATTTATACCTGTTTTACGCGATGCTACTGCCATCTGAAAATTTGTATATTGCTATCCCATGGCTTTTGTCACTTCAGTGTATAATTATTAAATAATCTAAATACTACAAAAGATTTTAAGATTCTTATTAAAATGTATACCAATGCGTCTTAATTTATACCAATGCAAAAAGAGTGCTCAAAAGATATAGTAATATCCATTCTTTCGACAGATTAATTGTAAAAATTCTGTCTCAACAAAACTGTTCAGAAGAATGAAATAAACATTTTTAATTTAAGTGTGAAGGAGAGTAGAATGAAGAATTTAGTATCATGATATTACCTACTTTGCACCTTTTAATTGAGGAGATGAATTAGATATGAGAAAACTGTTAATTTTCGTTAACAGTGTTAACCATTAATGCCAATATAAACTAGCGGTTAATTTTAACAGCTAAATTTAGCACCCCTTAATTTTATAATGTGTGGTTAAGTTGTGTACAGGAGTACTATAACCGCAATAATTTCAATTGTAACATAGAATATATTTATAGGGAGATCTACCAAGAGAAATGTTATATTTTTAAATTAAAAAAAATCAAAATTTTAAAATTCAAATTTTTAATTCAGCTAAAACAATTAAATAAGCGCATTTTGATTTAGTTTCTTTTCTTCAAACTTTATATTAAAAGATATATTATTTTTGGAAAAGATCCGTTGTTATAAATTTTTAATCACAATGAATATGTGAATTGATTAAACAAAACAAAAGATTCATTTATAATTATAAAAAGATTATAGAAATTCTTTCAAAAAAAGAATGATAAAACTAATATAGTTTTGAATTTACAAATTTTTTCGTACTTAAATATTAATAACTTTTTTAAAATACATGTCTGAAAAGATGGTAAACATAAATATATGCATAAAAAATCGATCTGTTGATTCATTTATATCATATATTTTATGAATTATATAATATCCCATCTTATATGTATTATATGATATCCTTGGAACCTATCATATATTTAGGCAATTAGAGCAATCTCATTTATAAAATATTCACTGTAATATCTATCTATTTCATCATGCAAAAGTAATTAAAATATAATAAAATACAAAATACCAAACCATCAATAAATAATAACTATGAAGCGATAAAAATTTTCGATAAAGATGCTGTAACTTTTTTGGCTAAACTTATGTGAAATTTAAAAATAACGCAGCCACAAGCCCGAGAGTTGCACTGATTTCTAAAAATTAAGGAAAAATAATAATAAAAATTGCGATAAAATGGCTAAAAAATAGGTACATTTTTATATAAATTTCACAGGAAGCGTAAAAAAAAAAAAATACTGAATCAGAATATGAAATTGAAATTATTTGAGTTGCTGTTGTCTAACGTCACTAAACAATCGCTTAAAAACAGGCTTCAAAAAAATTTAGCTTCTGCAAGTAGAAACTTTGCTTTGTTTTAGAAATGAGTATTCTAGATAATTTGAAGAATTACGATGGTGAGCCATTGGTAAATAAAAACGGGCCAGAGGCAATCCCATGTAGTAAGAAGGTTGAATGTTAGCCGTCTGTTATTCATAGACTGTGAAAAGTTAGTCTAACTGAATCAACTTCTAGTAACAGCAGCTCAAGAAGACTTAGAACAACAAGTGTAGTAGATGACCGCTATTTGCTGCTAACTGCAAAGAGGCGCAGAACCGCTACGCACCTCAGATCATCTCTTGTAGCAGGCACTGAAGGGTTAATATGTAGATCAACTGTATGCAAAAAGCTTCGCGAAGAAGGGTTGTATGTAAACGTTAAACATAATGATTCCTCCTCCTATCACGCCACCAAAATGTAAGGTTTAATTGGACAAGCATACATGTCAATTTGAATGAAGTCAATGCAGATCTCTTCACTTATAAAGCCAGATTTTGTTTGCTAAGTGACTGAAGAATATTGTAGGCTTGGTGGGAGATGGGAACCCGTAATTATCCCAATCATAACAAAGAAAGAGACAGATTTGATGGGTTCAGTGTATGAAGCGGAAAAATATCTTTTTGCATAGCCACACAGACTTGCACATCGTCCCAAGAAATAGTCCCGTTAGTGCTTAGTTATATATAAAAAAACATTATTGATCCAATTGTTCGTCCTTGTGCAGTTGCAGTTGGTTCTTTCTTTATCTTCCAAGATGATAATGCTAGACCACAGAGAGCTTGGTTGATGTAGAATTACCTTCGTAAAGAGACTATTGTGCGTATGGTTTGGCCAAAACGTTCTCCGGGCGTGAACCCGATTGAGCATGTTTAAGAAGTTCCAGGTAGAGGTATTTCTGCGCTTAACCTACTCCCTCAATGCTTCTGGGACTTCAAATTGCCTTGACACAGCAATGAGCTTTGTTGTCAATTGAGTAAATAAAACCCACCATTTTGAGTATGGAACAACGCTGCTTTGCCTTTATAGCTGTTACAGGTGATCACACTCCACATTGAAATTGATCGCACATTGAACTCAGATATTGTATTTCTTGTATATTTCCATTTTGTATGTTTTCAAGACAGAAAATAAGCATATTGTGTTCATTTTATGTCTTATTTTTGAAGGACTGTTTGATGAATAGAAGTTTCACTAAACTTACATTTCAAACACAATCGAAATTCAGCTAAAAGTAACTATTTTATTTTTTTGTAATCTGACAATTCTTCATTTACTATACATATTTAATATGTTTTTAGCAATAAACAAAAAAAAACATTATCGCTAAAAATAAATATATAAAACAAATGTATAATACATACGAACTTCGTGTGACTCTCTGATATTTAAAAAAATTTTTATTATTTGTGTAAGATTTCTAATGCTAACGCTTAAATTTAAATTGGAATAAAATGCTTTAGTTAGTTGAAACTTAATAATTCTATGAATTTAATTCAAGACAAACTTAAAAATTATTTTTAGCATACAATGTATAATGAAACACCAAATAAAAAACAAGAAGATGACTTGGTTAATTTTACTTGATACTGTTCCCTTTCTTTAAAAACTGAAATTTTTTTATTGCAAATGAATGAGACATCAGCATTCTGTTCACAAAAGTCCGCTTATGTCTTATTTTTTTCATAAATGTGCTTTAATAATAGATTACTAATAAAATATATTACTAATGCTTCTTGTTATAGGTTTCTATAACTCTGAAAAGACAACTTCTATTGAAGGAAGGTTAACTATGCTAATTCTGATAATATTTACATTAGTCTTACGTAGTGTAAATGTTAAGGCTGTGGAAGAACAACTGCCTACTCATATTTTATTTATTCTGGCTGACGACTTGGTATGTATGGATAAAAACGCATTAATAATTAATTAAGTTAGATATTAGTAACAAAAAAAAACTCTTGATATTTTGATTACCTATTTTATTGGGATATACAGGTTGATTATAATTAAAGTTCCACTTTCAAAAATGCTGCAAAAAAAAGAACCATTCGTCACAATGAGTTCAAATTTGAACTGAAGATATTTGAAGAAGGGGGAAACGGTATGGCATCAAAAAAAGTTCCACCGATTTTTTACATCCAATTTGGTATGACCTTGCCGTGGTGTCAACTGTTGGATGACTTGGAAATCATTTTTTCCCGTCAAACAACCGAAACAATCAAGCACATTGAACACTACAGAAGGTTTAATGTGCAACTCATGCCAAATACGTTGTAATTTCGATTCAAAATATCACTGGCTGCCGAATTCACTTTCTTTATGCCGCTTACAGCCCCATCTATTAATACACTTTGGAAATCTTTTTGATGCCATACCGTTTCCCCCTTCTTCAAGTATCTTCAGTTCAAATTTGAACTCATTGTGGTTCTTTTTTTACAGCATTTTGAAGTGGGACTTTAATTATAATCCCCCTGTACTTTATTTTTTTAGATAACAATTCTATAAGTCTAGAAAAAAATAAAATATTTTTTTATAAAAAAAACCTGTTAAAACAAATATTTTTAATATAAAAGATTGTATTAATTAGTTAAAATAACGGAAAAATTATTATTACTAATTACTATAAAATAAAGCATCCTGAAATATATGTTTTACTCGATTTCACTTAAAAAATATCGTTAAATGAATTGTTGATCTCATACAATCATTAGAAACAAAGCAACAATACATATTAATAACGAATTAGCTTAAAGACACTTAAAAATATCATTCTATTATTTAGTTTGAATTCTTAATTGGGAGTCCCAAAATATTTTAAAACGTTTTAATCACATTTATTTTATGTAATTATAGAATTAATGAAACTGAAATTATACTTTAAACGAAACTGAATAATGCAAGGTTTAAATTATTTAAATTCAGAAAAATTGAAAATTAACTTTTTTTAGATATAAAATATATAAGAATCTTACAAATAATTGAGTATTTACTATTTTGAAAAAGTTTCTTTGTTAATACTAGGTAATAGGAAAAACAATAAGTAATGAAAGTACACAAAAACACTCAAATGCTTGAAAAAGAAACCATTCTGAAAAAAAAATGAAGTAATTGTTCTTTTAAAGTGAAATCAATCAAAAGAGCCAATTCCCATTTTCCTATAAAAAATACTTCTTGTATTAGTTTCTCGTTTTAAAAACGTAAAAATTTTTTTTTTTTTTTTTTTTTTTTTTTTTTTTTTTTTTTTTTTTTGGTATTTTTCATTTATTGTTTCGAAAAGCAGTCGCTTTTTGCAACTGTTAAAACAACGATGATAATAACATACAACAATAAAACTTTATTAAAGCAACAAATAAAAATTTAAAATATATCTATTTTCAGAAACTATTGTTCTACAGTGTTTAAATTCTTTTTATGGCTATGATTATTATCCTTCAATTAGTAAACTTTTATAGAGAAACGCATTTTCATTATCATTAAATCTTTTAAATTTAAGAAAAATGTGTTTTCATACGAATTTTTCATTATGCATGCGTAAATATGTGTTTTCATAGGAAATTTTCATATTTCATTAAATCCATTGCAAGCTAAAACTAAATCCATTACAAGCTTACTCTTTTTGGAAAGCTAAAAACACGATATTAAACATAAGACAACATCAAGGTACGCTTAAAGTAATGGAACTACACTATTCTCAATTGAAGTATTCAAATATGTTCAATTATAAAGAGAAATAACTGTTATTATACATGCGTTTTCATGGGAAATTTTCATATTTCACTAAATCCATTACAAGCTAAAACTAAATCTATTATAAGCTTACTCTTTTGGAAAGCTAAAAACACGATATTAAACATAAGACAACATCAAGGTACGCTTAAAGTAATGGAACTCCACTATTCTCAATTGAAGTATTCAAATATGTTCAATTATAAAGAGAAATAACTGTTATTATACATGCGTTTTCATGGGAAATTTTCATATTTCACTAAATCCATTACAAGCTAAAACTAAATCTATTATAAGCTTTACTCTTTTTGGAAAGCTAAAAACACGATATTAAACATAAGACAACATCAAGGTACGCTTAAAGTAATGGAACTCCACTATTCTCAATTGAAGTATTCAAATATGTTCAATTATAAAGAGAAATAACTGTTATTATACATGCGTTTTCATGGGAAATTTTCATATTTCACTAAATCCATTACAAGCTAAAACTAAATCTATTATAAGCTTACTCTTTTTGGAAAGCTAAAAACACGATATTAAACATAAGACAACATCAAGGTACGCTTAAAGTAATGGAACTCCACTATTCTCAATTGAAGTATTCAAATATGTTCAATTATAAAGAGAAATAACTGTTATTATACATGCGTTTTCATGGGAAATTTTCATATTTCATTAAATCCATTACAAGCTTACTCTTTTTGGAAAGCTAAAAACACGATATTAAACATAAGACAACATCAAGGTACGCTTAAAGAAATGGAACTCCAATATTCTCAATTGAAGTATTCAAATATGTTCAATTATAAAGAGAAATAACTGTTATTATACATGCGTTTTCATGGGAAATTTTCATATTTCATTAAATCCATTACAAGCTAAAACTAAATCCATTACAAGCTTACTCTTTTTGGAAAGCTAAAAACACGATATTAAACATAAGACAACATCAAGATACGCTTAAAGTAATGGAACTCCACTATTCTCAATTGAAGTATTCAAATATGTTCAGTTATAAAGAGAAATAACTGTTATTATACATGCGTTTTCATGGGAAATTTTCATATTTCATTAAATCCATTACAAGCTAAAACTAAGTCCATTACAAGCTAAAACTAAATCCATTACAAGCTTACTCTTTTTGGAAAGCTAAAAACACGATATTAAACATAAGACAACATCAAGGTATGCTTAAAGTAATGGAACTCCAATATTCTCAATTGAAGTATTCAAATATGTTCAATTATAAAGAGAATTAACTTTTCTTTGTGTTTTTTTATTACAGGGGTGGAGCGATGTAAGTTTTCATGGCTTTCCCCAAATACCTACACCCAACATAGATGCCTTAGCAGCAAATTCCATTATCCTCAACAACTACTACAGTGAATCCTTATGTTCGCGAGCACGAGCGTCTGTAATGAGTGGGAACTATCCCATTCATACAGGTGAATTATTATATTATTATTTATAATTAATATTCAATTATACATTGAAGGAGCCACATAAATTTTAAGGAAACTATGAACACTAAAATTATGATACCAAATTCCTTCTCAGGAGTTTATTGTTAAAACACCAATTATAATTACCATTTTCTAAATTATTTTATTTACATCAAACAATAAATTAATAATCTTTTAATTTAACTTTGTTTTTTTTATAGACACGTTTATAACACACCTCGTTGCATTCTTAATAGCTTTGTTTTAGGGATATAATTTTTAAAACATAACTAAATGTCAGCATTCATTTTTTTCTGAATAACTATATAAATCGCTATTGATTCAATTATAAACATGTTATAATTGAATCAATAGCGATTTTGATAAAATGTGAAAAATAATTACATAATTATTATATACACTTTTAGCAAAAATGTTAAAATACAGTCTTACAACACAGATCAAGATGAGTAACAAAATTCATTTACATTTGACATTATTCTTTGTGTTTTCTTGTTTGAAAAATTGCATACAATTTCAAATAACTTCCTTCCACAACTGAAAGCAAAATCAGCAAGGAGATCGGCATAAGTCCACACATAAAACTTGAAAGTTTTAGTGATAAAACACAGTCACGATCAACATCTTAATTCCGAATTTGAAATAGCTGTAAAAAGTGGCTATTGTAAATGTCCAGTGAATGCACACCATAATCTTTATACATTATTCATTTTTATAGATCGTAAAAAGATACCCCGACTTCTTTGTTACACTCAATAGAAATTTCATTGTTTTGTTTGAAAATATGAAATGTAATATAAATTTCTTGTTTGTGATAAGAAAAACATGCAGTTTTATAACCCAAAGGTTCTGTCTGTTTTGATTTATCACGATAGTCTTTGCATATGTTATAGTTAATATTTATAAATAAAATTTTTTTCAGGGCTTCAACATTCCGAAATAAAAAGTGGAGAACCCACAGGGCTGCCCTTAGATATAATGATAATGCCTGAACATTTGAAAAATAAGGGTTATAAAACTTACATGATAGGAAAAGTATGTATATCAGTCGATATAATAACGATCTTTAAATTAATATAAGCGTTACTTCTAAATTGATGATGTTTTCTCATACAATTTCTTTTTTTTCAATGTGTTTGCTAACATTTAAAATATTTTTAAACTTTCTAAATACATTAATTTTGAAAGTTGTTAAAGCACTATTTTAGTAATATTCACAGCCTTGTAATAGGAATTAGTTATTTAAGGAAGCTTATTTTAAGCTAAAATATCACAACTTTAGTTATATTGTGTTCATCACAAATAATTTTTGTTTGTTAAATATCACATTGCTGAAGTTTGTAGAGAGCTACAACGTGAAACAGTCGAACATTTTTATCAGATACGAAGAAAATTAAAGTCTTTCCTCCATATTTAGGAATTTAATACCAAAATTAAGATTAAACCTGTGGCAAAAATCACTTGAGAAAATATGTTTTACACAGATAAGAGTTGTAAAAGTCTATAAAATTATATTTTCATAATTTGTGAATTAAATGTTTTTATCCCAAATTAAAGTTTCACAAATGCAGCACTCTAGTTTCCACTGCATTCTAATTGTTATTTTTTTTTTTTTTTTTTTTTAATAAAATCGTGAAAAGTTATTAAACGAAAATAAAATCTAAGTGTTATATAAAATAGAAAAGAAAATTAATAAATAATATAAACATAAGATACCATATATTTACTAATGTAAGCTGATCCGTGTATAAGCTGAGAGTGCATTTTTTCTTCAAAAAAATTTACCCAAAGTTCAAAACCCGTATATAAGTCGAAATGAAAAAATGCGACGGTAGCGAGGATGATTTTGTGTATGACGAGGACATAAATTCTAGTATGGAAAGCACTGACAGTGATGATGATATGCAATTAAATACCTTATTGAGTGAAAGTGTGACGAACTACTTTTGAAACTTGGATTCTGACACGGACTTTGAAGGACTTATGTAGCTTTTCTTTTTACGTGTAGGTTGCATTCAAAACACCCAAAATATGGTAAAAGATTAAGCGTATTCGTTATTTACGGTAATATTTTATTATTGCTGGCGTACTTTTTTGTACTTTTCCATTAACTGGGCGCAAATTTTGCCGACAATAGATTTTTCGTTTTGGCGATGACGCAAAAAAAAAAAAAACTGGCAATATAAACAATTTCGAAAACAAAACAACTCATTCAATTTAAAATTATTTTTCCATAAACTTAGAAATATAATTTTAAGAAAAAAAAACATTGTATATTTAGCAATATAGACGATTTATAGCTTTTTACCCGGCTAACGGAAAAGTAAATAAAATATCCAATTAGTTAACATTTTTTTTGCGAGATTAACTGATCTGTATATAAGCCAACCGCTGTAATTAAGCTTTAGAAAGGGTTCTAAAAATTCTTGGCTTATGTATGGAAATATAAGGTAACTTTTACAAAATAACGTGCATTTAAAGGAATATTAAATACACATGGAAATGCATGTATGGTTAAAATGGATATTTCCTTTATCTGAAATGCAGAAATTTGGTGATTTTCAAAATACGCAGCTATCAAATGACGCATGGGAGCTTTATAGTTTTATTAGTTTCTATTTAATAGCTCAGTTTATTGATTTTATATTTTTAATTATAGTGGCATCTGGGATATTCAAACAAAGAATATACACCTACTAAGAGAGGATTTGATTCGTTTTTTGGATTTTATAATGAGCAAATTGATTATTTTGATTATACTAACTTTGACCGATATGAAGACCTTAAAGATCCAGTGAGTATTAAAAATATTCAAAACGTTTATTTCTTTTTTATTGTTTTAAAGAATGCAATAAAAATCAAATTTATCGTAAAAACAAAATTAACAAATATATTAAAAATGATCAATTTATTAATACCAATAGTAAAATATTTTCTTATTTTTGGAATTAAAATAATTGCTGAATTTTAATTTTTTAATCATTGCTGAATTTAAATAATTGCTGAATTTTTATTTTGTAATCATTGCTGAATTTTAATTTTTTAATCATCGCTGAATTTAAATAATTTGCTGAATCTATAAGCAAATATTGTTATTTGCACCTTTCCATTATTTTCTTCTTTTTTGGGGGGTGGGAGAATTTCTATATCTCTAAACATTAGATAGCAGTGCAGACACTACTGACTGAAAATATTTCTAAACAATATTTCAGAATATTTTGGAAATGCGACGGAAATTTAGAAATGAATGTAGTTTCTAGATTACAAGAAGTTTATTCTATTTACAAATCGATAATTTATCAGGATAAATTTAAAATCGTTATCAGTAAAGCTTTATAAAAATATCGAGAAGGTACATTTGAGGATATAGTAGGAAGGTTACTTAGTATTGTCATGTATTTGTTGTATCATCCACTTCGTATATAGAAATAATAATAATTATTATTATTATTGTCATTAATGGTTCGATTTTTGTCATATGCATTATATTCTGGATGCAGGCATTTTATGGAATCGATCTACAAGAGGGAACTGAAACCATCAAGAAAATGAGAGGCCGATATGCTACAGATGTTTTCACTGAAAGAGCTTTGGATATCATTTCATCACATAATGAATCAGTTGTAAGATTTTTTTAATTTTAATATATTTAATTCTCACACACTAATCTCGGTTTGCATGCATAATATGTATTCTAATAATGTGACTTGCTTGCAAATACACAAAAAATTATATTTCTGTTAACTGTGAATTATCAGTAATTCTTTTTTTATTTCATCATAATCAAACAATAGTAAGATTTATTTCTTTTTTTTCTACTTGTTAAACAAATCTTTAAATAATGCTATTTTTCAATTCCTACTATTAGTTCACACTCTCCATATATATATATTTATATCTCTTGTTCAAATTTTCAATCGTTCATAAAATACTTTTTATTCATCCACTCAAGTGCAAATGCATTTTTTTAAACTTGTAGTGGAGGACACTTGATGTTAATACAGTTTTTTCAAATATTAATTCGTTAATTAAATTTAATTAGTTAATTTTAGTTTTATATGGGAGAATAAATTTTTTCTTTGTTGACCTAAGTAGGAATTGACTTACATTTTTTTTTTTATATTACTTGTTCTATCTCAGTACACTATTCGTCAAATAAATTTCAATTTTAATTTTATTTTCCGAAAGTAACAAATAATAATAAATATGCTTATTTTTGTTCAAACTACATCAAAATAGCTTCTAACAATTATTAAATTTATGATATTAAGAGGACTATTGGGCCAAAGCAGATTACATAGAAAATAAATAATTTTTATGAAAATTTTCTGCACTGTCGAATAACAGTAAGGATAGTACATCTTTCTACTCAAACAAATCAATATTTAAAGTTGAATGTTAAGCCTTGAAACATCATATCTTTTTCTATCAATTAAAAATAATTACCAGAGAATAAAAACATATTTAGAAAGTAATATAAATAGAATTTGCTTTATTCATGGTTAATAATAAGCCATAAACAATTTTAAGAAATTAATATAGATTTAATACATTACCAAAAAGCTTAAATAATTATTACATTTTTAATTCCCTATTTGAATTTTTTAAATTCTTCTCGACATACTTATTTACATACAAATTAGAGTAAAAGTTTTATTTCTGTGGTCATTGTATTAAGACTCTAATTCTATTCTGTGATGGTTCTGCTAAACAATTATTATTTTTTCTATATTTTTATATACCTATTTCAGCCTCTTTTTCTTTATATGGCACATTTGGCACCACATGTTGGGAACGAATATATGCCTTTACAAGCTCCTCTCACTTATGTAGCAAAAAATGCTCACATCCAAGATGCCAAGAGGAGAACGTACGCTGGTAACTATGAATTTATATACATACATTAATTTCTACTCAT
This sequence comes from Caerostris darwini, assembly GCA_021605075.1. Taxonomy (NCBI): domain Eukaryota; kingdom Metazoa; phylum Arthropoda; class Arachnida; order Araneae; family Araneidae; genus Caerostris; species Caerostris darwini. The sequence goes on along the minus strand of BPLQ01013947.1, from coordinate 119,643 downwards.
TTACATTAAAATTATTACGCCATTACATTAAAAATTTGCATTGAAATTTTCATCCTTTCTGTCATGAGTTTAATATCATTCTTTCCACCAAAATAAATTCGAAAACTTTTCAAATTATCGATAAATAGTCAATAAATAGTCCACAAAATTTAAATTGTTTAAAAGTTTGAGAGTAGTTTACTCCCTTTTTTTATTAAAAATTAACGCATTGATGAAATTGCCATTATTGTCTATTAATGCATATTTTAATACAGTAGAACCTCTGTAAGTCGAACTTCAAGGGAGACGCCAAATAATTTGAGTTATAGAATTTTCGACTTATGGAGGATTTCGACTTACGCGGATTTTGTAAGAAATATTCGACTTGTAGAGGTTTAGATTCTTTCTAACTTATTTTGAGTTAGAGAGGTAAAATATATAAAAATTCATGTTACAGAGGTAATAAACATGCTTATTTGTAACTTAAAAGTTATATTATGTACTACAATAAAAAATCAAAATAATTCCAAAACAACCTTAAAATCAATAGCAATGATAAGAATTATAATAAGAATATTTCATAGAATTGGTTATTCTATTTACTGTATACTCATACATTGTTTTCTAAGAAACAATGGCGTGCATTGTCGGCAAATCCTTAAATTCGGTAACTTATTTTTCTTCTAGCTATAGAGGTAATTAGTTTCAAATGAACGAGTTGTAAAGGTTGTAAAATCAAACATTGCTAATGTTCGAGATACAGAGGTCCATTTTTTTTTTTGAATTACGGAGGGAAAATATATACCAAAATGGCTTGTGGGGATTGACTCATTATTTCGACATATAGAGGGTTGAAATTTCAAATAATGGAGGTTTTGAGGCTTGAAGGGAAGGGAATAAAAAATTTTTTCAAGTTTTGGAGGTTTTCAACTTATCGAGGTTCGACTTAAAGAGGTTCTACTGTACATTTATTTTAATATTGTTTAATTTCAGGAATGGTTACTGCTTTGGATGAATCTGTGGGCAAGTTAATCGACGCCTTTAATCAGAGAGGGTTTTTGAACAACACCATTATTGTATTTGTCTCGGACAATGGAGGAGACGCTGGAAGTTATAAAAAAGGGGCAGCTTCAAACTGGCCCTTGAGAGGACAAAAATCAAACTCCTGGGAAGGAGCTATACGGGTCCCTTCCCTTATATGGAGTCCGCTTCTAAACTTACAAGAACCGAGAACTTCCAATCAGCTCATGCATGTTTCAGATTGGTTGCCCACCCTTTACTCAGCTATTGGTAAGATCTTTTTATAAAATGGTGCGTCTTTTCCCGTGAACAGCAAAATTCTTTAGAAAGAAAATTAAAATTGATGAATAGCCTTTTAATTTGCAAATCTTAAAATTAGTATTTATAAAATTTTCATTTGAAACTAATATTTACCTAAGCTTTAATCGGACAATAAAAAAAAGCATTTACATTCAGCCTTATTGTAATATGTAATTTATTCTGATAACAATGATTAGAAATAAATGCAGAATGTAAAGATTACATAACGAAACTATATGAAAACACTTAATATATTTATTTGGTAAAACAGCTTGAAACAGTTCTTAATTTTAAAAAAAAATCTAAATCAATGATTTCTAATGTGTATATAAATACAACAAAAAATTAAATTCTAACAAATATATTAAATATACTTGATATAAATAAAGATTATAATTATAATTAATCATCAAATAAGAAATAAATGTATATTTATCTGTAAAACTCTATAAAAAACATTGTATATGCTTAATTTAATAATAAAAAAAACCATTTCTATTATAATAATTTCATAATCCATCACAATTTCATCATAAAGTATTATAAATACAGTTTATTAACTATTTTTTCTTACAATTTAACGTAATATTTACCTTAAATTTTCATTTCATGATAATCTTGATTATGTTACTAGTTCTAATTATCCTTAATTATTGTATAGGAGGAGAAATCAGTGATTTAGGAAAAATCGATGGCGTAAACATGTGGAAAGCTCTAATGTATAATTTGCCCTCTCCAAGAATTGAAATATTGCACAACATCGATCCATTGAATGGAATGTCAGCTCTTCGAAGAGGAGATTACAAGTTAGTCATTGGGACAACGGGCGATGCTAATGCGTGGTATAAACCAAATGGTTTTGATGACTTCGAAACTCCCCCATCAATAGATGAATGGGTTTTCAAAAATAACAGCCTAGTAAAAAGAATTTTCCAAGAATCTAATTTATGGATGCCAAAAGCTGTAGACATATGGAGAATCAATGCCACTGTAAGCTGCACACAACCACCTCCGGATGATAATGGAGATTGTGATCCAAATCAGAGTCCTTGTCTGTTCAACATAGCTGCTGATCCTTGCGAATACTATAATTTAGCTTTAAAATATCCAAGGGTAAGATATATTAATGTTATTAAATAGTTTTAAAAACTAATGTGTCAATTTGATCTAATAATAGTACATATATAATGTTTTATATACAGTAAAAAAAAAAAAAAAAAAAAAAAAAAAAAAGCTATACCAAAGGGGAAAAAACATTTTGTAGTGTTAGCATATAATATTGAATTGTCTGACTGTAATATTATTGTAAAGAAAAGCATGTCATTAATGCACCTAAGTATTACATCATACAGTGATTGTGAATTATTGCATAATTCAATTTCCATACATAAATTCAAAAGCGTTGTTTATTATGCGGTGAAAGAACGACACTGCTTTGATTCATACGTTCAACTGACCGGACTTCATACTCAACTGTTCCCCCATCCGGATTAAAATGGAGTAGTTACTTTATTTAAGAAAGGGTTTTCGAAGAGCATTATCGTTTCTAACAAATTAAGATGCCATGATTGTAAAGTTGCCAGGATCATTAGATTAAAGCATGAAACTGCTGTTGTCGAGAGAAGGATAAAAAAAAGGTCTTAAGAGAAGGACTATTCTGAAAGCCAATTTCTGAAACGACTATGTCTCCGTAATGGTCATGCAAGTACTTTTAATTTGAAAGATGAATTTGGGAACGTTTGTGGTGCTCATATAATTGTATGAACTATCCAAAAACGCCTTACAGAACATGGTCTATGAGTCTATTGCCCCAAGAAAACCCCTTTTTTTGACCAAAAAATTATGCAAAAGCTACTTTCTTGGTTGAAAAAAAAATATTTTGCTGACAAAACTCAGTGGAACACTGTGATCTTTTCAAAAAATCAAAATTCAACCTTACCCGGATAGAATGACTAGGATGGTAAGAGGTACGTCAGAAAACTAGAAAGGAAACCATATCATTCCTATTCGCCAAATGTGAAGTTCAAAATGAGCGAAATGGTCTGGAGAAAAATATCCAGCAAAGGAATAGGACAATATAAACTTATTATTCGAACTCTGGATATATCAACCTGCATTAACATCTTGAAGGAGTTTTTAAATTCAGTCATAAGGTATCATCTTAAAATTTTCACAAAATGCCTTTTTTAACAAGACTCAGCTTCCTTCATATGGCGAATTCAATTAATAGAAACTAAATTATTAATGTATAATCCGATTGTACCATTTGTAGGTTATGATCTTTGAAAGATAAAAGATATTGCAAAGGTAATTCCCTCCACTCTCTCTCTTTTAAGGGCAGAAATAGCTTAAAAATCTGATATCAAAGCTTTGAATTGAACTGGGAATAGTTTCGATTTCAATATCATAGAAAATTGTTGCCATATAATGGGTGCGAAAATTGCGGTAAAGAAGCCAACTACATTATTAGATTGTAAGAAAACATTATACGGGATTGATTCTATGATTATAGTCACGATTACATTAAAAAGTTGATTTCTTCATGTAGCAGGGCTGCAAGAATGTTATTGCAGCTTGTAAAGGAGTCACAGACTAATGAAATGTTTCTTTTGTGTTTAATAAAATCAACACAACAATGTTACATAGCTGCATTGATGAAGCTAATTATTAATTGCTGCGTTTATACTTCAATTGCTAATCTGTGGCCGCATTTACCCTGTTTTAATTTTTCCCTTTCAGAACTTATTCATAATAACTAAGAGTTTAAGTTAATATATTTTTATGGAATTTTATTCCTACTAATATATTTTTAAGGTATAAGTTAAGTTTTTTAATAGGTAAAGTTTTAACAACAACATATTTGCATAAAATATAAAACTTTTTTCATTTTTCGCAGGTGATGCAATTTTTTTTGTCAATCACCGTTTGCTACCAGACATTTAAAATACATTTTTAGAGCTTAGTTTCTTAAAAAAATTACAACAACTATTTTCAACCTTGAAAATATTTTTCAATCAAATAAAATTAGCATATACAACAACAGATTTAGTATGGGATATTTTCAGTAAGTATAAAATTAATGCAGATTTGTTCATTATGTTTGCAATGTTGAAGAAAATTATGTTCACAAAGTTCTAGAAAGGACGTCATTACTTTACCATATTTCAATTACATGATTTTTATCATTTATCTAAATGCAAAGAAGGTAATTTTTTCGTTTATATCTTATGTAAAGCGAAATCAGACAGGAAGACAAGAATGGGAAGTTATTAATTAAATAAAATTAACTGTTTAAGAAACATTAGATTAACTAAGACAGCTAATTATAATGTTTCTTTATCATACATTAAAAATTGTTTTGTTGAATTATCGTTGCGTTATGATGTTATTTTTATTTTTAATAATGAATATTTTTTCGTATAGATTGTTAAGTCAATGATGGAAATTCTGAAAAGGTACAATGCAACTGCTGTAGAACCCCTTTCTGCTCCAAGAGATCCCCAAGCAGATCCTCGATGTCATAGCTTCACTTATGTTCCGTGGTTAGATGAAGAATTTGTTACACAATGTCCTTATGGTTGATATTCATGAAACCATGAATATCAACCATAGCTATCTTATATGTCAAAGAATTTACCGTTTTATGTCTATGAGAAAGAAACAAAGAAAAAAGATTCTGCCCATTTAACAAAGTGAAATATTTCAACTGTTATCCTTTTTTGTATATAATACTTTAAACCACAAAAAAAAATTGGATTTTCATTGTTAAAAATAAAATGTATATTCATCATAATACCACCTTTAAAAAGGTATTTCTTCTTGTAAATAAACTTATAACGAAGTTATCAGTGATTGCAATTTCTTATAAGCATCTGAATATATCTTACAAACATCTGAAAAATAAAATATTGATTTTTGAAATAAAAGGTCTTTAATATCCATAATTTTCTAATTACAACTTAGCATATGATTTAATTGCTTTTATTTCAACTACATATGTTATTACATTTAATTTTTACAAATATTAAAATTACAATTTTATTATATAAGAAACGAAATTTCTGTTAACGCAAATATATTTTTCTTTTCTTGTTATAGAATAAACATTTATTTATTTATTTATTTTTTTTTTTTTTTTGTTAAACGAAATATTAAACTATTTTATTATATTTCAATAAAAAATTAAGAAATTCTTTGAGTCTGGAAAATTATTCATCAAAGAAACATTTAATATTAAATTAAAAGCAAAATGTTCAAGTATAAAATAATTGATTGCTGTATAGTTACAGTTCGTGTCATAATTAACTCAGCAAGAATCTTTCTTTATAATTCTTTAAACCAAAACTTTCATGTCTGCAAAATTTATATCGAATTAAATTTTGAAAGGTACACACTTGTTAAATATAGTTTTTACTGAGATTGTCATTGTACTTACTAACTACCCAAAAAGTAAGACCAATTATTTTTTTTCAAAAACTCTTTATTTATTCTTCCAAATTTATTTCATCGCCTTCAAAGTAATCCTCTTCTCCTTTGCTCTCTGGGTGTTTCTTTAGTATTATAGTCCGACCACCGTTTATATGGAAAGGTAAACATTGGATATAAAGGTGGAAACGGACGAATTAATTCTTTGTCAGATGCACTCAGCGCAAAGTAATTTTGAAAGAAAGAGTTTAATAAATACATTTTTCCCCTATTAAGCCACTCTGTTTGAATCTATCCGACTTGGCCGCTTGCCAATTTTCCACATATCAGTGGTCGAGCTATATTTGTTGTCATTATTGGATTCTCCAACTCTCAGTAGTATTGAATTGGTTATAAGGGCGTTTATCACATTTCTGAATGACACAGTGTGCCTATCAAATGTATTGCAATTCATTTGACACCATAAATGAAAATTCATTACCATGAAGGTTCATTGTTTGATAGATAATCAAACAATGGATACTTTTAACATTTTTATTAAGTGTTTCAGCAAATTTTAAAGTCTTTGCTGGTGTTATAAAAATTTAAAAATTTTACTAAAATAAATTATTGTGGGTCAAACGAATGTCACATTTCAAGTTTTAAAATAATGCTAAAGAATTTTTTTATTTAATTTGTGTTCTTTTTTTAAACCAAAAACAAGTGATGAATTGTGAAGAAACTACGGAAAATCTTCAGACAATCTTCAGACAAAAATAAATTTTTTTCCTTTTATAAGTTTTTTGTATTTAAAATAACTGTTAAACTTTATATTAATCTAAACTTTGTAAGAATAAGGATGCTAATTCAAATTAATTAATTTAGAAAAAAATTTGTTCAGTTAACTACTACACACCCTACATAAATGTCATGAATTCAACATAAAAAACATTGCTCCTTAAAAGTTTAATAATCTTGTGACTATTTTTTCTATAGAGTCATAACAGCAATGTCATTCTTATCTAACTTTTATGGGCCCACTCTTTCCTAACTTTATAACGTTTCCAGTCTATCAAAAATTATTAGACTATTGAGTATCAAAGATGACATAAATAGTGCTCTTTACAGTTAAATAGTACGATGTCAATTGAGTAAAATACACTTAAAAAAACGACATAATTCATAGTTGTATTATTTTAAAATCAAATCAATGTCTTTATTATAAGTGATAAATCACCAAAGTCAAAAAGTTTTTATTCATATAATTCTATCCTTAAATTATATTAATGTACTCTATATTAGCGTCAATACAATCAATATCGTTTTAAGGAGTAAATGATAAGGTTAACAAGTGTCCACATAATTGTTTCAAATAGCTTAGTTTCATGTACAATATAAGATACTATCCCTGAAAGGCAGTCGTAAAAAAAGATATTTTTACCTCTTATTTAATAAAATACTCTTAAAGTCCGAACTATTGCTATAACAAATAGCTTGGGTGGAAAATATCAAGTATTCTGTTATTTTTGTAAAGTACATTTTTTAACAATTGATTTTTTACTGCGGTTTGTGATTCGAACTTTTTATTGCGTAGATCAATAATTTGGGATTCAATTATAATTCTCCTGATTACATTTTAATATTTTTTGTTTTCATGTTCTAATATCACTTGTGGATCTCCCGAATGGTTCTCCAGGATTGCATATCCTCCTTCTATCCATTAGAACTATTATCATGGCATACAAAGTAGAACTTGAAGTATTTAATGAATAAAAATTCAAAATTTCTAGGCGTAATTTGCTTATGACAAGAATTTATAGTTTGATACTCTAAAAATAGGTTAGAAAATAAAAAGAGTAACTTTATGAAAGTTACAATACTCAGGGAATTTTTCTGGTCTTAAAATTTGAGTGCAAATGATTTGTGCGAATGATTGATGTGCGTGATGTCGCTATTGAATAGAAATTTGATTTGATAAAAATTTAATGTCTCAATCTTTTCTCGTTTTATTATTTATTAAAAGTTTAATAACTTCACATGGCTTTGCTGCATTAATCAGCAACCTTACAATTTTCAAAAATCAATATAATTGAAAATAAATACTACAAAAATAACAAATCGGAAAATATTTAAGAATTTTTAATATTGTTTTAAGAAAAATTATTTCAATAATTATCCATTAACTTTTAAAGGCAATCTTGCACCATTAAAGTATATCAAACTCCATTATCAATTAAAATTAAAATCAAACTTGAATGAATAAATGATAAATCAAAAATAGTTGTGTAATTTTTTAATCAAACATTATCGAGGAGAATTCTTTCGTAAACATATCACATAGATCCTAATTTGATCTGAAATCTAAAATGGTTATGGATTATATATGTTTTCTTTTGTTTTATAGTGACTTTGTTTCAAGTCTCAAATATCTCAAATCTTTTTATCCCTTTTTTCAACTATAAATTATTTTTTCTGATGAAATTTGTCAAGGAATTCGATTTAAATTGAAAATTTTAAAGTGTGCTTGAAAATTCTCCGTGCAGAAAAGCTATTAGATGAACTAATCATAAGATTTGGGTCATTCACATTTTACCAAGTAAATGTTTTCAGAAAGAAAAATTCAAAAAAAATTTATTTTGAACATTTTCGCTTAAAATTGGTATATCCAATTTACTATATTACTAATTTTCAATTTTATAAGTATATTGAATAATCGAACCTTAAGTAATAATCAAGGAATACCTTAATAATCAAGGAATTACAAATTTCCTTTTTTCTAAAATCACAATCGTATTTTTCTGATATAATAGTCGTATTTCTCAGTTACTATCAAAAATTTAGCTTACATGTGACACTTACTTTCGTATTATCTGTTTATTATCAATAAGATAAATTTTAGCTGCATTCAATAAAGTTATTGAATTATAAAAATAAGATATTCTTCAAGGATGTTCATTTGTAAACTTAGCTTACGTGGTACATTTTTTATCTTTTATGTCTTATATGAAATCTACATTTTTGATTATATTTCCTAAATATTATAGTGATGTTTGTATAATTTAGATTGAAATTAAAAGTTTTTAGCAATCTCAAACTCTTCTCAGTTTAGAATATTAATAATAGTATATTCTAAACTATCTAAATTAATTTTTTAAACTTTGCAAATAGATTTATCTATTAAAAAATTATTTTAGCTCATAATTTTCGATTGCAGCGCAAATTTTTTTTTAATGGTTTTTAAAAATTTTTTAAACTGACGATTTAATATTTCTAAATTTAATCAATAACTTCAATGTGCTTAACTATATAACTTAATTAACTATTAACATTTCCCAAAAACATTATATTACTTCCAGCATTTTTATCACTTCTTGTTTGGGTATTATAATTATCATTTCTATTATATTATAATAAATTAATATTATTATTTTTAATAACTTCCTATGTTAGAACCAGTTAATTAAATGTGGGATAGCAATCATGTTTAAAAACTCATTTGCATACTAAAAATATACAATTTTTTATTTTATAAAATTATACACCGAAATATTGGGTGTTTCTTTAATAACTTAAACCAGTTTTTTGATGGTGAAAGAAAGACAAAAATGAGGATTACTTTGTTTACAAATATTTAGCAAAAATATTTTAATAGCTACTTAGATGCGACTGATACAAATTTAGTTTCTTTTTCTTATCTCAAATATATAATTTATTTTTACTATTTGTTATGTCTTTTTGCCCATTTAGGTTTGCCATGTTAATTGAATTCTTAGTTAAATTAATTGACGTCATCTATGTGTAGCATTTTATATGTATTTTTTAATTTTAACTTTTTAAATAGACACTTAGTAGGATAAATTGACACAAAAATATTATTCCTTCTTATGTAAAAGAGCAGAAAGCAATTTTCGCAATGTCTTATTCGATTTCAATGGGAGCATTACCTTTTAAAAGATAAACTTTTGTTTCTTTTCTGTTTCTTTGCATTCCTAGATATATTGATACTTTCAGAAAAATTCAAAAGCAAATAAATTCTAATTTTGTTAACCCATGATTAATCACGAATAAAATCAGTTTGAAAAACGCCAGAGCCGAATTTGCTTCAGTGGATAGTGTAAATTCCTGAAGCTGCAAGTTCAAATCATGTTTGAGTTCATGAGTATGCATAACATTTTATATCTTGGATTAATTTCTCGAGCTAAGATTATCATCTCAGAGTTCATGAATATGCATAATATTTTATTTCTTGGACTAGTTTTTCGTGTTAAGATTGTCGTCTATGAATTCATCAGTATTCATGCTATTATTGCTTGAACTAGTTTTTTGAGTTACGATTATGGCTATCTGCGACAAGTTAATTCAGTTAAACGATTGAATTTAGTTGTTAAGTGGCTCTAATTTTATTGACCAGAACTTCTTACTTTAATTTATAGGAAATAATTTTCAAAATTGTCACAAATAAACGACTTACAAGTGTAACTCAACATTACTATTAATAAAAAATGTCCTTAACAAATTAAGCGAATAGCAATCTTACTAAAAAAGAAAAAAAATCTAAATTGCATGCGATTTTTTTTAAAAATGTCGTTGTCGTAGGAATGTCTAGTTGTCCAATAAATAATCAAATATGTCAGCCTGCTATAAATAAAATTTAATTACTGCTCGCTAAAACAGATAATAATCAATTTGAAAGCCATAAAGGTATATAATAAACAGTTATGACTGAAGGAATGCAATTATTGTGAGAGATACATTCATTCAAGATACATTCACATGCATAAGATACATTCTGAAAACAACGGGCTCGATTTATTGCTTATTTGAAAAACAATGCAAAGTATTAATTTTATTGAATGAACGAAAATTTATGGAAGACTATCCGTTGAACGTTCGGTTTGTTCGCTTTAATAAATATACTAGCAGTAATAAACCTTGTATTGTGAATTATATGCTAAGCAATTCATGACCAGTTTTTTTTTTCAATGACAATAGAAACACGCCTGTTGAAAAACACCTTTTAGAAAACAAAATTACTTATTCTTCGCATTCTTGTCAAGAACATTAATAAACCACAAGAAGCATAACAACTTATTCTTCTTGTGGTTTATTTATGTTCTTCACAAGAATGCTGTAGTTCTTAATCAAATATCTGGAATTTTAAATTTTGAATTTACAGTAATTCTTAAATTTAGTAATCCTTGATCAATAAAAATTCTTTATTAAAAACTATAAAAAATGTAGCATATTTATAATTTCAGTAAACATGTATAGTAGGTACTTTTTAATCCTGCACTTTCGGTGACACGGTATGGCGTATTAGTAAGCGTCAAGATAGTTATAATGGGTATACCGTAGATAAATCACTCTAGATTAAAATTTAAACATTTAAATCACTCACATATTTAATTTGTTTACACAAGTTTGAGCCTGTGTAGACGATATAAATATCCGACTAAGTGCTTTATCATTCTACTAACTACAAAATCAAATTCCTATATTGAACATTCATTTAATTTAATATTACAGAAGTTAAAATATGTGTAGAGTAAAGGAATGTTAGGGAATAAACCTAGTAATTACATAAAATAGGCGAATATTTTTCTATTATATAATGCAAATAAATTTTTAGTTGAAGAGTTACTTTCTCTAAAAAATTCTTTGTTTTTAGAATGAATGTTTAAATTATTAAAATGCTTTAAATACATAAAAGTTAAGAAAAAATTTACAAAATAACATGTACATGGGGCTTGATGGCCGAGTGATTGGCACTCCATGTCACAGGTTTGGGATTCGAATACCAACTGCGCCATGGAGGCTTGTAATGGTTCGGAATTCACTTTAAACCGTAGGTGCCATTCCAGTATGTTGGACATAGGGCTGAAAACCCTACCCCGTAAAAAGAAAGAAAAAGAAGTTTAGAATCTGTCTAGAAATCTTCCAGTAGGCAGATTGCCTTGGCCCACCATGGGGCTGTCGCGCCAATGAAGAAGAAGAATATGTACATACGTATTTAGTTTTGTAATTATGCATTTCAGTGTATGAATTCAAATGCTTTAATTATTATACTAAATAAAACATTCAACAATTTTTTTTATTTATTTCTATTGTTAGAAGACCAAACAGTATGAAAAATTAATTGTATATTCTTTGCCTCATTGGTAAAATTGCTGAAGAATTTAAATTTCTACATATCAATTTGAATTAGGTTTGTAATATTATATTGTTTTATTTAATTTATGAGAAGATTCAATAAAAAAAACTTTTTTTTTATACCAGAAATATTAACTAAATTCTTTCCCTAAACTGGAGATATTGATTGCAGTTTCTATTCATAAAATTAAAAGTTTATCAAGCAACATGTAGGAATGATGACTTCGCTTCCATTTTTATACCTATTTACACTTTTGATATTTCACGATTTTCTTTTCTTTTCATTATTTTTTCTTTTATTTCATTTATAATGAAGGTTTTTCTTTCACTTATTAGATTCGCGTATGATAAAAAAAGAGGTTAAAGACAACTTGATGTATAATAAAATATTTAATTGTAGACTGATTGTGATTTGGCTCACTTTAACAAGAAATACTACACATAGGATGCATGATTATGTTAATGTTATTCATTTCATTAACTATACACTTACGAAAAGCAATGAACAATCATATATTTAACAATAACACAAATTTAATTACACACTTAAATAGCGGAATCACTTGAATATAATTTTATTGGTGACATTTAATTTTTCTTAAAAATTAAGTTTTATCTTTTATATTCTCTGAAATCTTTCAAAATTTCAATGAAACAAAATTTATTAGCGTTCCTAATTTAACCTCCATTAAGAAAGAGGGCAGCCTATGGCCTCTTCGTCCATCCAAGGTACATGAGCAAAATTGTGGCAAACTGGATCCCCCATGGGATCGAGCTCTTTAGTCTGAACTGGCAGTGAAGTTGCATTTAAATCTCGTAAACGATTCAGCATACTTTCTACGATCTAAAACAAAAAAAGCAGTTTTTTTTTTAATAAGTTAAGAAATTGTTACTTTAGCCAAAATTAGTACTTTAGTTTAAAAATAAGAAATTAATTACTTTTTGATAAAACAGTCTGATAATTACTGTTGACTTATTGTCTAATTGTTGTTGACTTATTGACTTATTGTCTAATTGTTGTTGACTTATTGACTTACTGTCTAATTGTTGTTGACTTATTGATTTATTGTCTATTGTTATTAACTGACTTATTGTCTAACAATTCTTGATATTAATTTCCCTCCGGGGGGTGACGACTGAGTGGCTAGCGCTCTGGCGCTCGGTACCATACGATTCGAGTTATGGTGGTGCCATGTATGATTGTAGTGCTTCGGGATCCATTTTAAACCGTAGGTCCCGGTCTATCATGATCGTAGAGCGTTGCGGGGGGTTTTGTTACTCCGCGTCCGTAGCTTATCTTCAAGCTACACGCACCCCCTGGGAAGTGCTAAGTGAGTAACGTCGGTGCAGTCTTTGCTTATGGCACAAAAGACAACTCTCTAAGTATTCGCCAGCTGAATCAGAAAAAAAAATTCCATCCTTTGTGCTCATATTTTTATCTAGGAAAAAGTGTGTTCTAATCAATAAGAGTGTTATAAATATTTGAAATTATTTCAACTTGTATTAAACTGATTTTAAATTTACGGGGCTGATTGTGGATAACAGTGAAATTTTCGGAATTATACATATTTTCTGAGACTGTACGGGAAACAAATTTCCTCGGTCTTTTTAGAAAAAATGCTGTATAAAATTTTTAAAGCGAAACTGTTTTACATTTAATATATATTTTAATCCCATCTAACATAAATATATATTTTTAAATCTATACATTTCAGTGATAGAAAAATAAACATTTTCCGACAGATAGATTTCCGAATGGGTAACAAGAAAAATCGGAATGTTAATAAGAATTTTTTGAGCCTGTAGCTTCAACTTTTCAGAATTGTATGAAATTTCGGAACATTATCACCCCTGAATTTAATTAGTTGTCATTTACTAAATGCTGTTTGTTATGCTAAAAGCATATTTAGATTAATTTTATTTGCCGTTATTATTATGCCTTTCTTCTTTTTTATTAATCATTATGAAACTCTTGAAACTCTATCAATATTCTAATAAATCTCATTTATTTTCATACAAAAAATAATTATAAACTTCTTATAAATAAAATTACATTTCATTTGATTGCTAAATTTTGAATTTATAATTAAAATTCCATTCGATTTTCTAATTAAAACAAACGATTACATTTTGAATATCCTAATGTTGTTAAACTAAATTATATTCAAAACTAAGTGAGGCATTTTTGTATAAAAACTGATAGTAAATTCTACTTGATCATGAAGTGTGCAAGATTTAAAAAAAAAAAAAATTTTAAGAAAAGAAAATTTTGAAATTTTTTTCGCTTTGTTACTTATCATACTTACATCAGGATATAAGCCGGCTATATTCTTGTATTCACAAGGGTCATCAGTCACATTATATAAGCAAGGACCATCACTAAAGTCGCATTTTCCAGAAATCGGCAAAAAGTTTTCCCCACATATGATAGCAGCATCTTGTCTCCATGTATCATTTTCAGTCAGTAGCCATTGGTTGGATTCGATCAAAATATCTCTTATAAGACTTCCATTTTTCCACACCCAGTCATCGAAAGAATCAGTGACATTGCTGTCTTCTAAACCTGATGGTCCATACCAATCACTGCCATCAACAGGAAAATTGCTCACAAGTATTTTCATATCTCCTTTCCTTAAGCCACCGATTCCAGAAATAGGGTCAACGTTTAGAAGAATTTCTTCTCTTGGAGAATCCTTTTTTTCACCCAGTATAACTGGCCACATATTCATCCCATCTATATCTCCTAAGTCATTTACATCTCCACCTAAAGTATAAATATTCGAATAACAGTCATGAAAAATGCAAAATGAAGTTAAATAGTTACTTTAAACCATCTTAAAAGAAAAAGAATCATGAATGATAAGTGTTAAACATGTTGGTAAACCATGGATGTAAATTTAATATGCATTCTAAATGTTGATCGCATTCGGCATAATGTTGAAAGCAGAAGTGAGGAGTCGGCTAAAAAATTTCCGACTACTGAGTTGAATTATTGATATCAACTCTCGACTCCTCCTTTTACGAACTACAATGATTACTAATGAATTTAGAAAATTTGCTAATAAGTTTAATGCATTTGATTAAACTCATATTTATATAAAAATTTTGCACTAACGAAGTATTCTTTTACTATTTTAAAGGTGTAGTAATTGCACTCACTCAAAAGATATCATTGTACTTAAATTTACTTGTATATTCTATAAAATTAACAGCACTAAATTGACAGGTACCACTATATTGTAGAATAGAGGAGGACAAGTGAAAGAAAATTGTGCATTTTAATCACAATTTAGCTATATTTTAAATACATTTAATCTTATTTGTTCTTTTATTGTTAAGAACAAATAAGATTAAGTCTATAAGAGCTTCTATATAATGAATGTATGTAAGAATTTCTTTCAGTGTTGATCTGAGATAGCTTTTTATAAGCCTGATTGATGAGAAAAATGCCTCAACACTTACTTGATTTGCTACTTAAGTAGTAACTGTTTTTGCTAGTTATTGAAGGATACAACTGAATTGCCTCCTCAAAATTAGTCTTAGCATTAATTTTCAAAATTTAAAAAAAAAAAATTGTTTTTGTAAAAGATTCCAGTGTCGGATTTTTATGTCGACTCCGATTCTTTCAAATTGCTCGACTCCGATTCTTGTATTTGAATTTGATTATCACCTGCCATATAACCTGAGAATTGGGAATTATGGTCTGGGTTACCCTTTCATTTTATAGCCGGACTGCTTTGGTTTTTATCCAAACACCCATACGCCTTACGGCATGGCGATACGTTGACAATATTTTACATCCTGTTATGTTGCCTTTTCTTTCACTTGGTTTACTTTTCGACAGAATAATAATACCTAGCAGTACACGACAATATTTTTACTAATTGTCTTCTTGCTTTTCAAACACTTCTCTGGCCATATCTCTCCACACTAGAGCACATTTGGGTGACCTAGTGAGCAAGCCCTTCAGGTCGTGCATGGATCTCACCGATTTAACTCGACAACTCTAAAGAATATGGCAAAAAATTCCCACAGGGGAACAGCCGCCAACTCTACTAATCACTCCCAAGCTGGATAACAGTTTCTATAAGACACAGAAGTGGACCAATTCCTTATTGATTGGTTCCCTATGTGTAGGTGGATATTTTTAATAAAATGTTCGATTCCTCTCAAATTCTAATCGTTTCTTTTTCTATATATATATACATATATGTATGCGTCATGATGTCCAATTGGCTAGAGCTCTGGCCTTTGGTACCATAGGCTTCAGATTTCGAATTCTGGCGGTGGCTTTGTGAGTGGTTTGGAATCCATGTTAAACTGTAGGTCCCAGTCTAATTAGCCCAGTGTGACAGTTGAGCGACAAACCAAATCAAATACATATCTACCTATTTTTATCTCCTTTGGAGGATTCCTTCACAGTGCGATTTTTTTTCCTAAGAAGGGATTAAAACGTAAAAATCTCTAAATATTGTACTAAATGTAATGGTTTCTTTTGGTTATTTTAAGTAAAAATTTCGTCAAATGATGACAGAAATAAAAAAAATGGAGTTTAAATTTTTTTAAGCAATATAATGTATTTATTTGATAAGCATCTCTCACTTCAAAAAAAAAAAAAAAAAAAAAAAAAAGCTTTCAAATTATAGCAGAATGCAATGATACAATTTAAATTATATTTGTAGGAAATGATTTTATTTATTTTGTCATGTATTTGTCATGTTTTGTCATGTAACGAGAACAAAAATATTTAAATATTTTCTTACCAGCTGCATAATAAAATGTTGGTAACCAGTCTGTTATGTGCATCAGCTGCATGGACACTTTTGGTTTTTCAAGTTTCAATAAAGGACTCCAAACTACTCCGACAGACCTTACTCCACCTTCCCATAATGAAAATTTAGTCCCTCTGAGAGGCCAATTAGAGCTTGAACCAGGTTCCGCAGCTCCGCCATTATCGGAACTAATTACAATAATGGTTTTCTGTAGCATATCTTTTTGACTGAGAGCTTCAAATATTTTACCCACTGAGTCATCTAGTGATTCAACCATACCTGAAAGATATAGAAAAATGAAATAATTTTGAACGTTACAGTTAAACGACAATTTAGAGATTTTTAGACAGTTAAAACATAAATTTCGAAATTACTACAACATATATGCAATAGATAGATCTCATGAAAATTAGAATTTAAGGAGTTCAAAAAAATTAATAAAATAATTAAGAGCGATGATCTTTAAGAAATTTTTTTTTGTTAAATAATAGGTTTCAGATTTATTAAAAACTGTATCTATACTTTTAACTTTATAGGCTTCAAAAATTAAATTTTTTCACCTGCCTATATTTACATTACTTTTAATTTCCTTAACATATTATCATACAAAAAACGTATGTTTTCTAAAACTAGATAATGTATATAATGTGAGACAAAATCTGAAAAAAATAGCTTTTATGTATTCGATTTAATTAATAAATAATTACATAAAAAATATTGCTACATCTAATAGAAAAATAGATTTTCTAATAATTATTCTCATCCATTATTTCAATCTATTTAGTTAATTTTTGTAAAAACTTCTTCTATGGGTAAAATTCATCTACTTTCTTCTAACTTTTTAACTAACTTTTTAAATCGTTATTTGTTTGCTTCTAATAATAATTAATCTTTATAAAATCCACTAAAATCTTCAATGTGGAAATCTTCAATCTAAAATCTTAATGTCATTAACATTTCTTCGATATACTTAAATTTTATAAGCCATTGGTTTTTCATTGTTAGATTCTAATTAATCCCATTCAATTAAAATTGAAAGTAGCATTTTATAAATTAAGTATGGAAGCGTTATTTTTTAAATAAGAAAACAAATTATCGACCTGCATAAATTCTTCGATCCGTTTCTTTTATGTGGTTGTTTCTTTCATACAGTTCTGGTGGAGATTGTAATGGAAAAACCTTATTCCCCGTCTGTGAAGCTGCATGTGATACAAAAAGAAACAGAGGCTGAAAAAGATTAAGGTAATTTACAAAATAAAATATAAAGATGATTACACGATTAGTTTAAAAATTGAAATAATACTCTTTTTATTCACTCACTTCCAAAAGTTAAGCATGCAAAGGAAAATGTAAATTTCGTGAAGCCAATCTGAATTGAAGAGGTTGCAATTCGCTGCAGATTTAAATAGAAGTATGCAAATATGACAGTCAATCACAATTTTGTGCCAGGAAATATGCAAAAAGGGCGGTCATATAAAAAGCCAGCATTGTAAGAGGTTACAGGAGTTGTATGTAAATGCTGATAAAAAGTATTTAGAATTTTCGTCTGTGAACTTCTGTCTTTAGAACTGTATGCTTAGAACTTTTTCAAGACAGATACGTTTCTACGGCTTTCAGAAGACGAATGGAAGATTCTAGGCACTGGCGTGCTGTCGGAAGAATTGATGAAGGATAATCAATCATAGATGTTTCTCTTGTCTTCGTCATTCATCATTCCGTAATTTCATGATTATGAAAAAATGCCTAATAAGACAAATAATTGCCCAAAAATATTCGGCAGGTTGTCCAAGGGTTATGATCTACGCGGAAGATCGATAAATTGCTGTTATAGCCAAGCGGAATTGAAGAGCGACCTCTATACGTGGAACATACATGGTCCATTGGTAAGATGCTATCTGTCAATACTGTGTGCCGAAGACTAGACATGAAAGGACACTATGTCTGGATACCCCGAGTTTGTATTCCTCTATTGGTCCAATCCAGAGGAGCACGATCAAAATGTTGTCTGTAGCATATTAATTGGATTGTGTCATATTGGAGCAACGTTATGTTTACGGATGAGTCGCAATTTGCACTGCAAACAGATGGCAAGCGTGTAAGGGTCTGGAGAGAAGAAAGCACGCACAATCGGCCCCAGAATATCGACAAACATTACGCGTTCCAAGGTAGAAGCATTAAGGTGTGGGCAGGGACTTCGTCGGGATATCGTACGGACCTGTACATCTTTAGAAGGGGTTTGTGGCGGCTGTCCGGTATCGAGATGAAGTCCTAGTCCCTATTGTCAAATTATACGCAGAAGTAGTTGGTCGTGCTTTCGTTTGAATGGATGGTAATGTGAGTCACATAGTCGGTCATCGACGACAACCTGGAGAGTAAAGGCTCGTTCCCACCGAGGCGAGAGACGTGAAGATTCAAGAGGCAAGCGACACAATTTTTTCGACCCCCTCACAGCGAAACGTCAGAAATAGCATTACGCCTAGTGAAAAACCGCTTCGAGTTGAAAGTTGGGCAACTCCAAGCGGCGGACTGCAAACCGGTTTCAGGCGACCGCGGTGAGGCTAGTGATTGGTCAAATTTTTTCGCTTGCATCTTCTTGCCTTGGTGAGCACGAGCCTTAAGGGGATTGCGCGTATGGAGTGGTCGGCGTACTTGCCCGACCTTAATCCCAATGAAAACCCTCGGGAGGCCCTCAGCAGGGCTGTGTGTAAATGTTTTCCAGCCCCAACCACTCTCACACAGCTGCAAACAGCTCTATAGGAGAATGTCGAATACTTGACACCGCGGTGGTTGATTACCTCATGGATGCATGGTCACATTCTGTAAACAGGTATAAACTCTGTATGCAAGTTACGAGTGCTCACATACCCTATTAATGTCGGTTTTGTTTGTTTGTTTTGGCTTTAAGCATGTTTTTGTTATTGATTCCACTATGATTTCATCTTATGAAAATTTAATATTGTATGCAATTCTTCATTTTGTTTCTTTCATAAACATATTTACTATTTACCTACAGCCTTTCATGTCATTCAAAGTAATACTTGTCAGTTTTTCCGAATTTTACCGCTGCATGCTTACCTTTTGGCAGTGGGTGTATTAAATATCATAAAATGCACCAAAATTATAGTATTTATGAATTTTTTGCATTATTTGATCATAAACAAGCAATAGGTGTTTTAACCAAGTGTAAAAAAAAAAAAATTATGCATTTACTACAGGTTAGATTAAAGATGCAAATCATATACTTAATTACATAAATTAAATTGAATATAAAGAAATGAACTTCATTTAAAAGTTTAAATGTATGCTATTTGAAACTGCTTCAAAAAGTCTTTATCAGATTCGGTATTATTTATGTAATTATAGTCAATTATGTAACTATTGTCTGTTTAGTTAACTATCTATAACTTTCTATAGCATTTTTAATTCATATCACAATGTATTGAGATGTAAAGATTTTAACAAAACTTTATAAGATATAAACATTTATTCCGCCAAGCACTTTTGTAATATTTAAAAAAAAAAATTCATATAAGTGAAGTACCTCTGAAAAGTAAATATTTTTTTGTAGTATAAATGTTTTCAATTATACAAAGTATTTTCGAGACATCTAACGAAAATTTTATACGATGAAAACGCTTCTCCCAATTTATGTCATAGCAATTTAATTATCAAGTTTTTATATTAATATTATGTACCTTTTTTAGAGGTAGCTTCATGTTTATGCCACACTGCCAGAATTTCATTAAAAAAATAATAGAAATTCTATTAAGTGATTTATAAAATTATTAGAGAAATAATTTGCTATTAGAATGACAACAAAATTGAAAAACTATTTTTAACTTTAAGAAAATTCGTTTCAGAACTTAATGAAACATATAACAAAAGTTTTAATTTGGAGCAGTTCATAGCTATGGCTTAGTTTTCATCCAAAGCTACCCAACCAGTAGTCTAACATGAAATCGTAAGCTTCGTTTAAACATTGATAATTTTATGTACTTTCTTACTCTTTGAAATTTCAATTATATGAATATATATATATATATATATATATGGCCGCGTGACTACCGTTCTGGCTCTCGGTGGCATAGGTTTCGGGTAGGAGTCCGAATAGGTTCGATTGTAGTGGTTCAGAATCCATTGCAAACCGTAGGTCCCGGTCTAATATGGCTGTAGAGCGTTGGCCGTAGTGCCTGACAACCCTACCCCGTAAAAAAAAAAGAAAACATCTTCTGTCTAGAAATCTGCCAGCAGGCGGGCGACCTTGGCTCATCATGGGGCTGTTGCGCCTCTAACGAGGATGATATATATATATATACAGAAAATGTTCAAACACAAAGAAAATTTGAAAAGATACAAGGAAAATTCGATTAAGACCTTTGTAATATTATGTTTCTCAATGATATCAAGCGCTTTATCTGTGAAGACATTTGTCGCATATTCTCCTCTAAAGTCTCGTATAACCTCTTCATTTTCCCAGAGATCAATTCCAAATAAAGTTTTGACCTAAAAATAAAATTCTCCATTATTTTTATTTACTATATAGCTGCTATTGCACATTTCAATCAATTGAAAACAATCTTTTAATTCACTCTGGTAAATCTTATTCCATTAATAAAAAAAATAATAACATATAACTATAAACATAAATTATTCATTTATTATGTAGAGTTAATTAACTTCTGAATATGAAAAAAAAATCTTGAAAGAAAACTTTGTGACAGGAATTATTAATAATATGTATACACAGGGTGCTCAGAAAATTTGCAATTGAATTGTAAAGGGGAGAGGGAGCTAAGGTATATGTTTTTTGCAATATTCTGGAAATGTCATACTTAGCAGTGATGACTAAGAAGGATTTGAAAGGTAAAAAATTAAGGCATGCCAAATGAAGTGAAAAACCTTTATATGAATACTATTTTGATGCTCAGAAGAACGACTACCTATTCTTATATAAGATTCCCATCATCAATTCATGGATATCCGTATATTATCGAAAATTCTAGTTATATCTCGAGCATTTCTTACCGCAATAGACAGCTAGATAACGAGATATTGCTCGTAATCCAGGGATATCGTACAAAGCACTTATAATGTATTTCCATACAAAAATACAAATATGACAAATCTGGTGGTCATGGTGGCCATGAAACAGATCCGCCTCGACCAATTGAATAGTTTCAAAATTAACATCCCAGCAATTCGGAATATCAGTATTAAATGTACAGGCGCGACAACATATAGGAACCAGAATCTTTTTAGAATAGACTCAGGAACATCAGCCATAAATACTTACAAGGGGAAGAAGCGGAGAATAACTCTTTGCGGTTCTGCAAAATGGCGTCGACTGACCTTAAGCAACGATCTCTATTGCCATGTCAGCATTTGAATATGTGAGTTGCGAAGGTCGCTCGCTAACACACTTTCCAAGCTTTTCAATGTAACCTCAAAGAATAAACTCCCTTATTTCCCCTTACCAGAGATCTCCCAGTTGTCTTTCGGAAGGCTGTAAATAATCTAATGAGTTATCAAAAACCGACTTTACTTGGAAAGGAAATTTGTTTCCCCGAGAGCTGGCCAACGTTTCGCAAGCTTTGTGTTTTAAGTCCATATTGAAATAAGCCGGTTTGGAGAGGATTTGCGAATGACACTCGCAGCTCGTAAATTCAAATATGAACGGGGTACATCACATAAAAGTGGCCCATATTCCTTAGCAAAAAATGTTTATTACAATTTAGTCAATTTTTTTCAGGTAGATACTATAAATAATGTGTACAACAACACATATATGATAAAGCTCATCGAAATAAAAAAATATATTAATGCATTACGTAACTGAAACTGAAACATAAGGCCAATAGAGTGTATTTTCTGGCGAGAGCTTTCATACAGGGTGGTTATAATTAAACTGACCCTATTCAGACCCCTCTAGAACCCGTTCTACCCAACGGATTTTGATGAAACTTTGTATATAAGGTATATGGACCATGGGAAAAAGATTTATGCAATAAAAAAAAATAGTTCAAATTTTGACCCCCAATGGAGCAACTCCTCACATTGGGCGCCTAATCAAATAACTGCTTCGTGCTAACTTTGGCGAGAATCGTGTAATATCCAGAGTTTTTCCGAATGCCTGGCCTCCTCGTTCACCTAACTTAAATCCCTGTAATTTCTGGTTGTGGGGATTCCTAAAAGATCATGTTTATGGAGGGGGAATTAGAACTTAAGCTGAGTTGAAATCCAGTATCACAGCCATGTTGCTGAAATCCCTCGAGAGTTTCTTCGCTGTCATCGAACACGCTATAATGTGCTTTCAACATGTAATTGGTCAATGGAACACACGTTGAGCATATCCTCGAATAAATTTTAATGGTTTTGACAAATTTTTTGTCCTATAGGCGCCACAATTCCCCTTGGTGGCCAAAATGTGAACTATTTTTTATTGCAAAAATCTTTTTCCCATGGTCCATATACCGTATATACCAGGTTTCATCAAAATCCGTGAGTAGAACGGGTTCTAGAGGGGTCTGAGTAGGTTCTCTTTAATTATAACCACCCTGTACATTCACCAAATTCACCTGGAGCTAACTGGAAGCCATTATTAAGGAATTCCGACTTTTTAAAAATAGGAATAAAATCTTTATAGTAATTGTAATTAACTCAACGATATTGTAAGTTTTTATACAATATAAAATTAATGTCTACTAACTTCAATAAGCTTTAAAGCAAAACAAAAACATTCCATTGATGGTAATATAGAAACTAAGCGGCAAAAAATGTCGCCCAGTGAAAGAATATTTTTCTAAAGATGTTCATGAAGTTTATTTATAATTTGGTGCTTAAGTAAAGTTGTTTTAAAAAAATTAATGGAAGTTCAAAGACAAGAAATTTACCTACATTTCCTGAGATCTTGGCTTCAGAATCCGGTGATACTATGGAATTTTCATCGCCTACGTCACCTGTCAAACTATCGTTTTTCTGTTTAGAGAAAAAAATGTATTATTTTCAGAAAAGTAATGATTTATATTCTTTTCATCTACTAATATAAAAAACTCCATTTTATGCGCACGATTTTATTTACGGTTTATTTTATTTGAACTATTAGAAAATTAAAATTTCAAATATTCGTGTAAGATAATAAATGTTTTTTTTTCTATTTTTTGAATATTTAAATGAATATGTTTTCAAATATTCTAGTTTCAAATTTTTGCCTATAATTCTTATAAAATTGTTAACAAAAAATTTTTAAAACAGAGCAAGAAATAATTTTTACTCAGTTAATGTAAATCTACTCGACCTCCTGATCAAAATATATTAAATTGTCTAATAAATAGTAAATATTCAATACTAATTTTTGATTTTTAGACTGTAAATGAATATCTACTTTTGCAAATTACTTACAATCTTTTTTATTGAATTTCGAATATCGTGAGTGTTTTTTTTTTTTTTTTTTTTTTTTTTTAAGCTTTTCAATCTTTGTTATTTAATTTATTCAATTTATTTTATACAAAAATGTTAAGTAGTAACGTTTGAACTAATTAACAAATATAAATTTTAAAATAACTAAACTTTTTAACTCATTTTAATGTTAAAATATTATGATATGATAAAATTTTGTTTTTGTATACCTAGATGGAATTTTATAAATGCTCTAGAGATCAGTTCAAATTTAATACAGATATTTTTCTTGGTTTAACTGTATTACTGAAATTAAAAATTCATTAATTAATGATTAATAAATGATTAGAAATGAAGGAAAGATTAGAAAAAATGCTATTATATCAAATTCCACGGAATTCAGATTCGACGGCTATGTGTTACTTCAAATTTTATTTGAATGAAAAACACTTTCCATACCATTTCTAAAGGAGTTATTTCTTCGTAAAAGCTAGTGTAATCGTAGAAGTCAATGTTGTCATTTAAAAATCCAAAAAATGAGTCAAATCCTCGTCTAGTTGGGAGATATCGTTTTTTGTAATAACCCAAATGCCACTGTAATATAAATAACATCTTACAAATAAAACAATAAAACCAAATTTTATTAATATGCCAGATAAAAATTCAAATTTCAATTCCCATTTCATTTATTTAAAAATTCATCGACTTTATTGACAGCAAACTTGTTAGATTGCATAATTATACTAAATAATACGAATACGATATATAAAATAATACAAACCATGATTTTTCTCTGACTTTTTAATTATTTCAAATTTAAACATCCAAGAAAAATCATTCCTTTAGGAATCATTTATTTCTTTTATTTAATACTTCTGATTTAATGTAGATTTCAATAAGAAAATTAAAAGTATGCATTTTACTCTAATGTGTTTGAATCTCAAATATTCTCATTAATAATAAATATTTATCATCAAACTTATTTTATTTTGTGTACTTTAACATATACATTTTGACAAAATATTTTTGAATAATTAACATTTAATGCGCAATTATAAATTTTAAATAACAAAATGTGTATATTTTATATTGATATTTATAAATTTGGCCCCTTTTAACCCCCCAAAAAAAAAAAAAAAACTAACTGTGGATAAAATGCTTGATATTCAAACTGGAATTATTTCCTGTTTAATTTCCTGATTACAACTATTATTTCCTGTAAAATTTCAAAATCTTTTTTTTTTCCTGTTTAAAATATTTTTTTTCAAGTTATGTTTTACTGCAGATTAGTTGTTCAAAATTTTAAAGTATTCTTGTTCTAGTCAGAAATTATACAAGGAAAGCACGTTTTTTTTTAATATATGCTGTTAACAAAAATATTGCATTAAAATTTAAAAGGAAAAATTTATAACATTTATAAAAGAACGAAGACACGCTTTCTCGAAGTGGTGATAAACTCCGATGGGTGATTTATAACTTTGGCACTTTTTAAACGCCCCCTCCAAAAAAATTTTATAAATGTGGTTAAAATGCTTGATATTCAAACTGGAATCTTCGATGTGACTATTATTTCCTGTAAGATTTCAAAATCTTTTTTTTTTTTCTGTTTAAAAGGGTTTTTTAAAGTTATTTTTTACTGCAGTTTAGTTATTCAAAATTAGGAAACAAGAGAAAACAAATATTGAGACAGAACATGACATCGCTAAACTTGTTAAGTTGGTGAAAATCGTTGCACCTGTTGCTTTGCCTCCACGCTGTCTTGGACCACAATCCCTCGAATTTTTTCGTTTGGGAATATCTTAAATCACTCTCATATCAAACACCTGGTGAAATACTAGAGGATTTCAAAGCATAGAATCTCGTCGCTGCTACAGACATTATTAACATATCTGATATCTTTGAGTACGCCCGACAATTGTTCCTCCGTCATTGTTATCCGTTTTATGTGGTCATTACTTCGGACAACTCCTGTTCGTCCTTTTTCTGGTATCGAACTCTGTACCACAACGATGTCGCGATGTAAACATATTATCAAATAAATGATTTTGTACTGACTATTATATATTTCATATTTATTTTGTAATTATTGTACTTTATTTCGTACACAACAGGCTGCGTTGTTATCCTACTGTCAAATAAAAGTTGTTTATTATTGTACTTCTTGCCATTCCTGCTCGACGCCTTACCCTGTACAAGTAATTTTGTGATTTTCACTAACTAAATGTGGTTTGCAATACCATGCTCCACTTGATGTCTTTTATCATCCTTCTGAGTTTGTCACCTCTTCTAAAGAACACACAGTATATGTACTTATACACAAATGTTTTATTCTTCGTACCTTTCCAATCATATGGCTTTTATAACCCAGCTTTTTCATATATTCAGGCAAAATCGCGACATTCAGAGGAAGACCAGAAGCTTCTGCTGGTCTCAAATCACCATGATGCAAGCCTGCAGAAAAAAATGATAATGAAAACCATATTACCGCGAAAACACTTCTGCATTTTGGAAATTTTGAAAAAACTATGCATGCCTTTATTCTTTATAAAAATTAAGAAAAAAAATTTTAGTGAACTTGTAAATTTTCCCTATTATTTTAAACTAACATTTACATAGAAATTTCTTAGATTCTAATTTAGTTCACTTATTAGATTAGTATTCCACTATATTAGATTTTAATGCATTCATAAAGAAATAAAAATTAGCACAATAATCAGAAAAAAGTTTTCTTTCGGTGACTTTTATTCTTAAAAATATGAAAGCGTGCGTCTTTCATTGCAAAAGATATATTTATCGCTGAAAACAACTAACAAAATTCAATTTTTTGGGGGCATGATAAAAGGTGTGAAATTTAAAGCAAAGTTAACATTGTCTTATGTTAAAATCTTTTATTCTGCATTATTTAGAAATACAAATTTTCTAACCAGAATTATCAATACAATAGAAAGTTTGCAATATAATCCAAAATGCATTGTTCCATTCACTATAAGATGCCACAATCTGCCTCTCCATTAGTGTTTTAACTTAAACATATAGTACATGCGTACAGTATTTAAACATTATTATTTATACATCACATGAATACAGTATTTATAAATTTTCAGTACATAATTTTTATTTTTCTACATTTTATTACAACCTTTTGATAACCATATTTTTAAATATACACTGGTGTGCAAAACTTAAGCAACAGGTGGGTTTTTTGTCATAACTCCACGAGAAATCATCTGAGAGACATAACATTCAGAAATGAGGGAGAGAGAGTATTATGTACGTAAAGGATGACGAAAGCATCGGCACTGAAAAAGGAATACAATGCATACAGTATGGAATCAATCAAAAACAAACTTTATTGAACGCATAGTATCGTGATTTATGATTGTCTATCCAAGAGGAAGAACAACAAGCAGATGTTCCTTAACATGGGATATGCCCTCCCCTCACTGCAATGGTTGCTTCGTACCGTCTCCGCATACTCAGAACCAGCTGGTGCAACATTTCTTGCGGTAGGAGTGCCCATTCCTCAATCAGCCTCTGTTTGAGTTGTTGGGTGTTCTCCGGAGGATGTAAGCGTGCTGCAATGCGTCTCCCCAAAGCATCCCACACATGTTCGATGGGATTTAAATCTGGGGAGTACGCTGGCCAATCCATTCGAGTGATATCTTCACTTTCCAGTAGCTCCTCAACAGCAAGAGTCCGATGTGGCCGTGCATTGTCATCCATAAAAATGAAGTCTGGGCCAATGGCACCTCGGAACAGACGCACATGGGGAAAGAGTACCTCCTCACAATAGCGATCCCCGGTTACAGACCCTTACTCGAAAACGTGGAGCTCAGTTCGCCCGTTCAGCAAAATGCCTCCCCAGACAAGAACTCTAGAACCACCATAACGGTGTCTTTCCTTGAGATTACTGGGATAAAACCGAGTCCCGACATCTCTCCAAATCAAAACGCTTCGAGAATCGCTTCTGGTACAGAACCGACTCTCATCCGTAAAGAGGACACGACTCCATTGATCAGTTAGTTTTTGTGCTCTCTGCACCACTGTAAACGGTGGCGTCGCTGGCCAACTTTCAACGGGAGGCAGTGTTCAGGACGGCGGGCGAATAGGCCCACTTTGTGAAAGCGTCTGGCCACAGTAAACCGCGACACTTGTCGCCCCGTTGCAGTACAGAGTTGCTGAGCAATGGCGCTTGCTGACTGCTGTCGGCCTCTTTTCGCCTGCAGGACGATATATCGGTCATTCCCTGCAGTTGTCTTTTATGGGCGGCCACCACCAATCTTTCTAACAGCTGTACCTGTAGTTTGCAACGCTTTCCAAGCGCGCGAAACGGCACTTTTGTTGATTCCGAACTCTGCAGCTACACTGGTGACAGTACGCACCTCCTCCAGCTTTCCGATCATTCTTCCACGTGTGAAGTCGTCCAGGTGATTTCTTCTAGCCATATTTCACGAACTGACTCACTGGCACTTGCAGCGAATATGTTGAATTGCGTCTCCGTCCTTCCTTTTATTCTACTGTTGAGCTGCGAGCGCCGACATCACGTGTTTTGCGTACGCTCACGTCGCCTCCGACTTTTCGTTCCTGATATTTACCAACGCATGACGTTTCTACTAACTTACGTGTTCATTGTACTGATCTCCAGACATCCTTTTCTGCAATTGCATGGCTATCTGCTAAATTCTTACATTGTTGCTTAAGTTTTGCACACCAGTGTAACATTCGGTAATATTTTTTTAATGTTTTACAATATTAACTTAACAGCCATTGATTTCTGTTTGTTTATCACATAATTTTCGAAATAACGCAGTTAACCTAAAACACGGGTATAACAGTTGTCTCCAAATGACTTAAATATAGCTGGGTTGCACTACATGTGTATGTAGTTTTACTGTAATATATGTAATGATATAAGGAATTAACATGAAAAATAAATTAAAAACGTGACAAAAAGCCGCTTAAAGACTGAGATAACAAACTATACAAAGGAATTCGAATTTCGCAAACAACTGTTTTAGAAATTATTGAGAAGATACGCCATATTTCTTTGGCTGGTTAATATCCTAATTGTGATCTACAAATACAATAAGTATGAATCAAGTCAGTGGCGTATAGTTTATGACCTCTTCTTATAAGTGTTTATAATTCCTTTTAAATTCTTTTAATATAATGTTTCCTGGCCTTTCATAAAAATTATCAAGTAATAAAAGTAAGATAGAGCACTAAAAATAAATTCAAGTATATTTCACACAAAAAGAAATGATTCAGACAATTTAATATCCTCAGAGAAGCCGTTATTAGAGTACTTAATAAAAAATTTTTTTATCTATCTCTCGTTGTTTGATTTGTGGTTCAGTGGTTATGTATGTAGCTACACTCCAATCGGGTTCATGTTCGAATACGTTGGTGATATCTGAAGCAGCCGCAGTTTTCAGAAAAGAGGAGATACAATAAAAATGGCGGCATGATGGGAGCTTCTTACAAACACGTTCGGAGTGTACATTAGTAGAAGTCGATGGATGATGCCCGATAAAAAAAAAAAACCATAATTCAATTATAGAATATCATTTTTCACTTTTCTTGCAGATGATGATGAAACTCTTAAACTTTTCAAATTCCTTTTCTCTTCAAATACCGATTACAACGCGTGTAAAGCATTTTACATCGATAGTCAGGCTTCCTAGAGGTACATTCAGGTTTCCTCCTATATGGCATGCAAATGTAAAACGGAAGGCAATGTCCACCCCTCACCGCCTGTCGATGGTCTGTTCGCAGCGTACATACTTTATCCTTTCATCAATTTAGTTCCGAGTTAAAGACGAAAATAGACAGACCCTTAAAACAAACTTACAAACTCCTTTCAACTGATAAAACGTGAAATATACTAGTTTTATCATCCATCCAATGGACTTGCCCAGTGCAGTTTTTACAGTAAATTTCTGACTCTCGACAGAACATGATTTTCTTTATAAACACTTGCACCGCATTGGTATAGCTGCTGCTGATGTCTGTCCTATGTGCTCGTCAGGTGAAGCCATGGACGTCTTACATTTGACGCAATTCATTTTTTGACTTTTAATTCTGACAACTGTACCAAGGCTAAATTTTATTGGGCTGCTGGAGTTCTTATGGCGGATATCATTACAGTTTGATGTAGGGGGAAAAAAAAAAGATGCATAAGTGAAAAACGAGACCCATTGAAGCGGAACAACAAAAAATTAACAATTTAAAGTCTTCAATTGAACAATTTCTGGTCCCCATCTTCGATTAACTAGTGCTGCTGGAAATGACATACGAACATAACGTGTGTTCGGGTTGGCTGATTTGTGTTTTGTTCTAGTATTTTATTTTCTCCTCTAATTAATTTCTTTTGGAATGCTTCCAAGAAGATATATCTCCATATAAAAAAGTTAATGCATGGTTATTGTGCCTCTTAGTAATATATCAGCAGTTTTCTAGATATAACAGCAGGTACTGAACATAAATTACTTTGTATTGAAAATAAAAAAAAGGATTGACCGATTCGAATGCTTCTTAATAATTTTAGAGATCTTCAATAATTTTCATTAAACCTTTAAATCTAAATTACCAGTTAGAGACAATAAAAAAAAACTCTATTTGTTTAGTTTGTACTTAAATTAGGATATAACCAACTTATTTTGAAATTTCTCATCAAACAGTTTTAATATTTCATTTGAATGATATATGCTTAATACACTCCGTCCTTTATTTTAGATCAATGTCACTAATTAAGAATCTGTGCAAACTGAATTTTAAATCTCCTTTACAACTCAATCCAGCTTAACATATTTTTATTGATTAAAACTCTTACTGGGTAAAAACTCTTAATGATTAGAACTCTAAATTAATAGTATGGTTAACAGGAAATAGAAATTACATATTGAAGTAAATAACGTAGATTTTATGAATAATTAAAAACATTAAAACTTTCAAATTTATTTAGCGTTTTAATTCTTTTTCAATTTTCAATAAGAAAACATATAATAATTACAACTGTTTATAAAATTTACTATAAAACTCGTTATAAGAACCACTTGCTTCAGACGCTGTTTTCATAAAATAACTTTACTTAAATTTCATAGGAAAACAAGATAGTTTGTTGATATAATTATCATTAATGTCAGACTTTTACAGACAAACCGGATCTTCCGAACTTGAAAATTTGTGAATTTCTTGCGATTTTTAATATTTCGTTAAGAATTTTAAAGAATAAATAGATCAGTGATTACAGTGATAGATCAGTGACTACCTTAGATCAGTAATTTACAGTTTATTTATAATTGTATTCTCTTCTCAATATAGTATTTGTTACAAAATTTCATTTCAAGAAATGTTTCTGAATCTTCAAATGCCATTCATATCTTTATGCATGCGATCAATGTACTTGCTTTGAATGTTTTACTCTGCCTTTGTTCATTTAACAAAAAGAAATAAAACAGACTCAAATTCAAGGTCTTGTCAGTGTGTAAGGTCGTAATGCCAGAGTATTTGTGGAAGGCCAAGTAATGCTCTGAAAGAAAATATGTTCTTTTGTTGCTTCAAGATACGGATTGTATAATTATGATATTCCTTTTATGGCATTACAATACCTTTCTCAAAACCATGAAAAAAATTTCGCTGTTTTGAGAATGAAAAATAGATTCTGTGCTATTGAAAGAAAATATATCATAATTCATTTCACATACCTAAGTAGAAAACCTAAGTATAACATTTGTGGATAGTTTCTAAAAAAGTTGTACATTAAATATTCTATCAGAAAGCCTCTCAATAGATTGTTTATATTATTCCTTAAAAGGGAATTGCATTAATGAAAGCCAAAGGATTTAGAAGAATACAGTTTTGTTTTTACACAGAAGAACACATATTTTGTAAGCGACATGTAGTTCAAAAAAAATATTTTTTTAAATATTCGAGACATTTACAAATTTAATATAACGTTTGGGAAAATTAATTTTATAATTTTATTCAGGTATTCTTAGCAAGTTAATCCTATTATTGTACTGATGACAAAGCAAAATAAAAAATACCACGTACCTCTGTATGGCTTGTTTAAACAATATTAGAAAACTTTTATTAATGTGATACATTACATTAATGTACAACTACACTACACTAGAACATAACTGCAATACTCAGGAAAAACTCAGCAAATAAATTTATATGATGTACATAATTTCAAAATGATTTTTATAAACTTCCATTTAACATAAACGAAGAAATTTAATTTGCTAATCCTATCCAAAAAGTTTCTGATCAGTTCTCATAACTCTTAAATTTCACATAGCAAAATGAAAAAGGCAATATAATCGAAATTCTGTCCTCTATAAATATAGATATTTACTTATTAAGAGATAGTTATCATATTAAATTTCAAAAGAATTATCAAAATTTTATAATAAATTTATAATTGTTCAAACTAAATAAGTAAGAATTATTTTGAAATTGATTTATTTTACTTAAGCGAATCATATTGTTCAGAGTATAAAACTTTTTATTCAAAATCGATATTTCAATCATATTCTCCAATAATAGAATCGGAAAAACAACTTCTGATTTGTATTAAATCTGAAATAATCACATAAAACAAAACAAATGTTTACCCTTGAAATGACATTTTGAAAGCATCATTAGTTTCTAAACTTATATTTCTAAAATTTACGAAATATTATGTGATTGAATTTCTCTATAATCAATTTAGAAATATCCAAAATATGATAAATATAAAATTTTTGTTTGTAAATAACTTTAAAATTTGAAATACTATGCGGCATTTAAAGTATCATCATTTTTAAACTTTTTTTTAAATTTTAAACGATTTTTAACGATTTTAAACTTTTCACAATTTTAAACTGAGAACTCCATTCTTTAAAATGAACGTAACGCAAAAAGTAAAAAAAATTACAAAATAATTAAATAGGATTTTAATATTTATTTTATTTTCATTAAATCAATTGCCAAACCATTTTTCAAAAAATGAAGCATTAAGTATCTCAAAATTATTATTTTTTAATCCTTCCCTAAATATTATTGTTATTGACCAGAATGGCGCTACAGTTCTAATGAAGACAAACAATACATAAAGAAGAATTTTAGAATGGTACAACGATTCTTATAAAAAACAAACGTTATGTAAAGAATTTCTTGGTTTCATGAAAAATTAATATTATCAGTTAATAAAAACTATAAAATTAATTCGAAAATGATCGTGCGAAAATAATATTTATTTATTTCTATGAGGAACAATAATTTAAATCGATTAATACTTTTGGATTATGGGCTTCCTTTTACCAATTATCATTTTTTAAAGAAATTCTCATATGTATATTAAAGTTTGAGTATTATTTAACATTAAAAAGATCACTACAGTATACATTTCTTAACTATGCTGATTTTAAATACCTAGAAAATTAAACAAATTAAAATAAAAAAGAAGTGATAAAAACCAAAAAATAAATTATACTACTGTGTCCAAAAAGTAAGACCAATCTTCAATTTAAAATTCCAGGGGCTTATGGAAATAAATTTTTTTTTCTTTTTTAGGTTGATGGCACTGTCCTTGACATCTATGTGAAATTTCACGTCAAAACATTCATTAGTGTTTGAGTTACGCTAGGCTCTGGGAGAAGCTAAAAATCATTAGGGAGATTTTTGAAATGTCTGAATTAATTGAGCAAAGAACTTGCATTGAATTTTGTTTGCAGAAACGTATAGAATGTTTCAAAAAACATACGGTGAGCATTCCTATTTCAATTTTTTTTTCTTTTTTAGGTTGCTGGCACTGTCCTTGACATCTGTGTGAAAATATCGGAAAGAAATGTTTAGCAGTGGTATAAACAGTTCAAAGAAAGCAGAGAATGCGTTGAAGACGAAGAGCGCTCCGGCCGACCATCAACCTCAACCGACGAAGCTCGTGTCCAAAAAATTAAAGATCTGGTGCTTGCAAACCGTCGATTTACAATTAGAGACCTTGCTGATGATGTTGGAATTTCAAAAGGATCGGTCAATTCCATTTTGGGCCTCAAACGCGTTAAATCTCTGTTGTTACCGAAAACACTGAATGCGCCAGCTCACACTGCATTGATTCTTCGTGACTCTTTCGCCAAAAATGAAACCCATATCGTTCCTCAACCACCGTATTCACACCGTGCTACTTCTGGCTATTCCCTAAACTCAAAAGACCACTCCTGGGACACCGTTTTGAGTCGATTGAAGAGATTCAACGAGAATCGCCGCGCGCTTTGAAGGCCGTCCCTGCCGATGACATTTTGGCATGCATTGAGGATTGGAAAAAAAGTTGGCATAAGTGCATTGTGTCCCGAAGGTGAAAGGCGAAAAAAAGGAAAGGCGATGAAGGCGATGAAATAAATTTGTAAGGATAAATAAAAAGTTTTTGACTTACTTTTAATCTTACTCTTTAAGTCTTACTTTTTGGGCACAGTAGTATCATAGCCCATTAATATTAATAACAATTTTGATTATCAACTATCGTTAGAATTAGTAGATTTTATGCGAGTCCCTAGATAAATTTTTTTTTTTCAAATGTGCCCCAAGGAAACCAAAAATCGCTTTGACGGCGATGAAATAAATGTGGAAGAATAAATAAAGAATTTTTGAAAAAAAAAAAAATTGGTCTTACTTTTTGGGCACAGTAGTATAAACTTACGTTTTAATGTGTTTCAAAATAATCTTAATCTCACCTTTATTCGTAACATTAGTGAAGAAAGAACAAAAAGTAAGTCGATATTTCTTACCCACTCGGTTGGCATATTTCCCCGACATCAGAGCTCCCCGCGAAGGAGTGCATTGTGGGTGGGTATAATAGTTATTCAGAATAACTCCGCTGGCAGCCAACGCATCGATATTGGGTGTTGGAATCTGAGGAGATCCATGGAGGCTGACATCATTCCAGCCCTTTAAGAAATCATGAAAAGAAAAGGAGTTGCGGGTAATTAATAAATTGCTCCCTTCAACGTAAAAAACTGAATGAATTTAAATCCTTTGATTACCATCACAGACTTGAATTGTCACTAGTAATACAAAATACAAGTGCTTTTATATTTAAGGATATTTAGTAATAACACGGAGAAGATTAACAGTATACGATAGATTTAAATAAAATAATACACAAAGAATCCAAAAGTATACTGGGACAAACATGTACGTGTTAGTCTTATACGCAATACTTTTTAGGCATACATCTTAAATATTTTAATAATTTATTAGGAACACAATATTATATAATGGTTTCTACGACCGTTCTTTAAAGAAAAATATTATCAGAATCTTTAAAATATGGTAATTAGTTTTTTGCTGAAATTACATTTGATAGTTATATATCAATACATAATATTTTAAATTTGTCTTTAAAGTACTCTTTCTCAAAAAAGATTCGGTATCATCTTTTCAGTGTACTCTTTGTTTATATGAATGTACAATTGTTGGAATTAATACAGCATGATAAGTAAAAATTCCCATTTACATCGATATTTCTATTGTTAAAAGAAAATATGAAAATATTTTAGAAAATAGTTCTGTTGTTTAAAGAAATCTTCAACCAAATCTTCAAAACAAAAGCCATTCACGAACAGAATTAATTAGACAGCTTTATGTTTCTCTTTTACCAGTAATATTTTATGAAAAGACACATAAATTATCATTTTCCATTGAATTAAGCTATTTTATTAAGAATCTAACAA
Source organism: Caerostris darwini (assembly GCA_021605075.1). NCBI lineage: Eukaryota > Metazoa > Arthropoda > Arachnida > Araneae > Araneidae > Caerostris > Caerostris darwini. The sequence continues at coordinate 83,906 of BPLQ01013947.1, read as the reverse complement.
TAACAAAGATACAAAGAAAATCTATGCTATAAAAATAGAAAGTTGAAATCTATTTTAAACTATAAAATTTTTTAATATTCCTAAAAAAAAGAAATGTTCTATTTTGAATTTTATAGCACTTAAAAATTGTCAGCAACAGATTCAATTATTTTTTAAAAAAATATTGTTGATATTTAAGCACATTATGCAAAAGAAAATGGATTAGAATTTTTTCCATTGATGAAACATGCACTTTAAACTATGCTACTGTACCTTTCAATGTCTATAATACTTCAATTAGTATCAGTATCAATTAAAATACAATTCTTAATTTAAAGTTTTTCTTCATCAATGTTGTTCTAGCTAGAATAATTGTACTGTGTCCAAAAGGCAAGATCAATTTTCAATTTAAATTTCCCAGGCATATGGTATTACAATTTTTTTTTTTTAGGTTGTTGGCACTCTCCTTGACATCTGTGTGAAATATTACGCCAAAATATTCATTAGTGTTTGAGTTACGCATGGTTTTGTGAGATGCTAAAACTGATTCCGGCGATTGCAAGAACTTGCGTTAAATTTTGTTTGCGGAAACGTATAGAAAGTTGCAGAAGGCATACGGTGAGCACTCCTATATCGGAAAGAAATGTTTACAAGTGGTAAAAACAGTTCAAAGAAGGCCGAGAACTCGTTGAAGACGAAGAGCCCTCTGGTCGACCACCAACCTCAACCGACGAAGCTCACGTCCAAAAAATACCACAAGATTTGGTGCTTGCAAACCGTCGATTTACAATTAGAGACCTTGCTGCTGATGTTGGAATTTCAAAAGGATCGGTAAATTCCATCTTCGTGACTTTTTCGCCAAACATGAAACCCATATCGTTCCACAACCACCGTATTTCCCTGATTCAGCATCGTGCTACTTCTGACTATTCCCTAAACTCAAAAGGTCTCTCCGGGGACACAGTTTTGAGTCGATTGAAGAGACATTTCAAAAATCGCCGGAATCAGTTTTAGCATCTCACAAAACCAAGCGTAACTCAAGCACTATTGAATATTTAGGCCAATAACCTAAAAAAGAAAAAAAATTGAAATACCATATGCTCGGGAAATTTAAATTTAAAACTGATCTTCCTTTTTGGACGATGCGATTTATGCTATTAGTATGCGATGTTCTCCCATTCTATGAGTGTCAGAACAAAATATTTTAGCACAAAAAGGTGTGATTAACCATAAAATATAAAAACGCGCAAATAAAGAAGACTTTTATTAATGGTTACTTAAAAGGAAAAAGAACAACTTGAGAAAAAAAATATCTTCAAAGTGACAACAGAGAAAAAGCATTCAACTGGCTTAAAAGCATATTAAAATCAGTCATACTATGAATAAAATATTCAAATCTTCAATTATGTGAGTAGTAGACATATGATTAACTTAAAAACTTTAACGAATTCAAAAAGTTATTTATTTCGATGACTAAGAAAAGTCTTGTGAACATTCTTTTGAAAGAATGTGATTCATTATATGATTGTTATGATGAAAGAAAGAAGATTAAACGAAAGTAGATGAATTATTCAAATATGCTATAAAAAACTTTATAAGTAGGATAGTATTTTTTTATTATGATATCTACATCAGGGCTATACATTTCGTATCAATAACCGTCTAATAAAATATCTAAAAAATTGTAAGACATTAACATTGCACTTCCTTTAAACATTGAGATTTCCATCCACTTATAACTTTAAATATTTTTTAAAAATTTTAATCCTATAAATCGTGTAAAAAATTAAATTAATGATGTTTTTATTCTATTTAAATAAAATACTTATACTTATATCTTATTTATATTTATAACTGTACCCATTTCCTTTATCTTTATCTATGATTATTTCCAGCCAATATCTACTACTGTGTCCAAAAAGTAAGACCAGTTTTCAATTTAAAATTCCCGGGACTTATGGAATTTCAATTTTTTTTTCTTTTTTAGGTTGCTGGCACTGTCTTTGACATTTGTGTGAAATTTGACGTCAAAATATTCATTAGTGTTTGCGTTACGCTTGGCTTTGTGAGACGCTAAAACTGCCCACGGTGATTTTTGAAATGTCTGAATTAATTGAGCAAAGAACTTGAATTAAATTTTGTTTGCGGAAACGTATAGAATGTGGCAGAAGGCATTCGATGAGTATTCCTATATCGGAAAGAAATATTTAGAAGTGGTATAAACAGTTCAAAGAAGGCAGAGAATGCGTTAAAGACGAAGAGCCCTCTGGCCGACCATCAACCTCAACCGACGAAGCTCACGTCCAAAAAATTAAAGATTTGGTGCTTGCAAACCGTCAATTTATAATTAGAGACCTTGTTGATGATGTTGGAATTTCAAAAGGATCGGTCAATTCCATTTTGGGCCTCAAACGAGTCAAATCTCGATTGGTACCGAAAACACTGAATGCGCCAGTTCACACTGCACATTCATTCACACCATGCGACTTTTGCCTATTCGCTAAACTCAAAAGACCACTCCGGGGACACCGTTTTGAGTCGATTGAAGAGATTCAACGTGAATCGGCGGGCGCTTTGAAGGTCATCCCTGCCGATGACTTTTTGCATGCATTGAGGATTGGAAAAAAAGTTGGCATAAGTGCATTGTGCCCAGAGGGGATTACTTTGAAGGCGATGAAATAAATTTGTAAGAATAAATAAAAAGTTTTTGAAAAAAAAAATAATTGGTCTTACTTTTTGGGCACAGTAGTATCATAGCCCATCAATATTAATAGCAATTTTGATTATCAACTATCGTTAGAATTAGTAGATTTTATGCGAGTCACCAGATATTTTTTTTTTTCAAATGTGCCCCAAGAAAACCAAAAAGTTAAACACCTCTGTTCTATATTATACTTTATCTAAAACCTTACATTTCCTGACATAGTTTTAAATTAAAAAGCTATTGAACTTGACTTTAAAAAAATGATAAAACAGTTTTGATTCGACGAAATAAAAGTCATAAGTTCTGTAAACGTTTTTAAACGATTAAATATTACTAAAAATAAATATTGATAAAATGGTAAACTTATTAAAAGTTGACAAAATAATAAATCCACTTTTCACGTAAGGAAAAATTTGAACCAATGCATTAAATATGTTATTGAAGTCTACATTAAATAAGCGAAAATTATTTTTAAAAAATTACATTTTGTAATGAAGTATGGAATATTTTAAGCCTGTTATTATTACAAAGACACCTTTAATTCAATTTTTAAACCTAATGAACTTTAAAAATTTAAAAATTTTTACTATAGAAGAATATTTATAAAAATATTTTCATGTTTATCATAATGCTATTCTCACTCTTCTGTCACATATTTTCACTTTTCACATATATATATATATATATATATATATATATATATATTACTACTTTCAGAAAAGAAGTATGTTCTTCCACTGTTTTTTAATTCAGATGTTAATTATTCTTTCATATATGGGATGAATATTATTAACTAGTCTATGCACAGCATAGTAAATTGCTTAATCGCATTCAAGATATAGATTTTTTTAATTATGTTACATAATTAGCCCTTATTTATACGTGCGTTTTTGCGTCCCTGGTTCTATATGATAGAGTATCATTTATTTATTAAATGAATTCTAATATTCGCGTTTCATTTTCGCAACTACTTCAGTTATAGTACAAACACTACTACTTAAGAAATTCTATTTTAAATTTGTTTGAATGGGCCCCATTTGAAGGTAAAAGAAAGTGTCAGAAAGTTCATAAAATATTAATAATTTAACAGTAGCATAATGAAATAGATTTTTTTCTAGATATCTTTCTGATTTGTCAAGTTGTCTATCGTAACTGACTTTATTTAAGTTGCTTTTTTTTTTTTCAACCTTTTTAAAGTCTGAAGAAAAGCATTCCAATATTTTTTTTCAAAGTATATTTTTAACACAAATGAAAACTTATATTTGTATTGATACATAATATAAAATAAAAAGGTTAGTATATTCGTTGTACTTTTTGTTTGAAACTTTCAATCATTTAGGATTCAGAAAATTATATTTCCTATGATATTTTAAAATCGCTGTATCCTCTATACTGAAAACAACTTTACTTTTGCACGAATTATTCTCTTTAAAAATACATGTACTCTTTAAGAATCACGTTTTGAATTTCATTTTTCAACCATTGTGTTGATTTGCCTTTTACTTAGCCCAAACATACCTCTACAAAAGTTAATTTTTTGGATGTCTCATTTTCATTCAGCAAATTTTAGACAGTTGGAATATCGAAATTTATCTCTGAAATTAATTGCATGAAAACTTTTTAAAGAATTAATTAAACTTTCTTTGTCGCTATAAAATAAATAACCTAACGGACTTAATTACGATTGTTATAAAATATTAGAATATAAAACAATCGTTTAAATTCCTTTTAAAAAACTGAAAATTAGATTTTTAGAGTTCTAAATCTTTGCTGGCAATAAATGACTTTGAAAAGAATGGTTCAAAATAATTCTTTCATCAAATATACAACTTAGTTTTTCTCCTATTCCCCTGACGTTCAACTTTTCAATTGGAACAGTTAAAAATATTATTGAACTTCTGAAATAGCTTATAATTCAATAGCCAAAAGCAAAAAAGAGAAAAAACCTTAACGATAATAAAACATAAAAATTCAGCTGAAAAATCATAAATTATTGTTATAAAATTAAAACAGAACCAAAAATTAAAAGTTAGAAAATATTTTGAAGAACTAATTTTTCTTAAAACAAAATGACCTATCAAGAAATATTGAACGATGTTTTAAATTGGAAAGGAATAAGTTTTTAATTGTACTGTCATGAACAGTAATAAATTTTTACAGTATTAAACTATTTTTAATTGTCTTTGATTTTTTCTTTTTGTCTTTTTAACCTATTTCTGCTTCTAATGAATAAATACTCATGACTTCTAGAGATGCATACTTTTAAATAATTCAAAATCTGAGATAAAATTGGGGAAATGAAGCTTTAAATAATCCTAAATTTGAAACATGTGAAATAATTTGGATGAAATTTATTCTGTAATAGTTAATATTTTATTTTTGAAACAATAAAGTCACAAATCCCACTTCTGGAATTTCTAAAGAAAAAAGAAATCCATTATTTAAAAAACAATTAATTTCAAAACTCTTATTTATCTCCTTAATTTCATTTTTTCACATTATAAGTAAGTGAATTTCAATCTGTAACTTTAATTTATACACATAATTTATAAATAATAAAGGACAGAACGATTAGAATTCATAAAATAAATATAATAAAATGCTTCATATGGAAAAAAAAGGTTTAGGAGAAAATCTTTATGTAACTTTGTGATTCTTTAGTACATAAATTTTAGAACGAGTTATTTTAAAATGTTAGATAAATTTCATGAACGAAATTTTAGAACGAATTTTAGTTAAGATTTTCAAAGAAAAGTTTTAAATTTTAAATACTTTAAAGAACAATAAATATGGAGAGGATAATTAAATTAATTTATATAAATTAATTTTTTTTGCAGCTCAATTCCCAAATTTACTTATAATAGCCTTTATTTATATGCACATATACATCCCTTAATTAAATATTTTGAAATATCAAGTTATTATTAATTTACTCATATATATTTTATTTTTAATACTACAATTCTTATATAAATCTTAATTAACCAATTATTTTATTGATGTAAAAAAGTTTTCTTTGTTTCAATTAAAGAAGGATCAAAATAACTTGTCCTGTAATGGCATTTCATTTATTGCATGAACTTTGAGGCTCTTTATCAACAGAATATTACTTGGAATACAAAAAATTTCTGAATTTTAAATATTTATTTTTCACAGCAAATAAAACAAGCAGTGATTCACAAAACGATAAATATATTACAATATATTCTGAAAACGTTCTTCTATTGTTTTAATATATATTCTATATTTTAATAAATTTTCAATTTTTTGTCATTTAACTATTATGTTTTTGTAAAAAAATTGCTAGAAAATTTACTTTAAAATTAATTAGATTATAAAAATTATTATCTTATATATCAAGAAAGCAAATGGTATGTAAAAATTATTTAAAACAGTGTGCAATTAAAAATACATTAGACTAATGAAATAAAATTGAATGGAAAGCTTAAAAAATGTTACATACCAGATCATCCGCTAAAATGAATATAATATGAGGCAATGCAGGTTTCGGAGAAACTGGAGGAGCGCTCAATAACGCTACTGCAGTGAATACTATTGCAACAAGAGCAAAAGAAGCAAACATCGCAAGAATTCGTGGCCACACAGGAAAAGAAGTTCTTTCATTTTCTTCTGGATCAGTTTTTTCCACCATGAAGATTTTAAGACAAATCAAGCCTTAAATAAGAAATCAATGGACTACGCCCCAATTTCATTTGTTGAAGTTTTCACAGAACACAATAATTATTAAGTTTGTTTCATTCACCGGAAGTTCAAATGCAAATTGAAGGTTTTCAGTTCTTCATATGGGAATCATCCCATTCGCAAATGAATTTAAAATAGTGAACCAATTACTAAATATGATGTCGAATTACAGAAGAAAAATAATCCGTAAAAATGAATTTGAAAAAAATAAGAAATTTCATTAACAGTCATATAATCCCATTTTCTTCAACGAGTGTTCACTGGAAGAATAGCTAAATTTTCAAGGAATTTGTTTGGATGGAAAACCAACCATTAAAATTCAATCTTTCAACATCTACTATTTACAATATATAGCACACAAAGGAGAGGAAAAGATCACGGACAGTATATTCAAAATCAAATGCGTTCACCATAGATTCAATCATCTAAAATATTGGGTCTAAGGTCAGAAAGCTTCATTTTAACTTCATGTAGTCTACGAGTAGCTGTGACAGGTGATTTAGTAGCAAGGTCTTCAGTGGGAATGAAACAATACTGCGGATTACATATGCGGTGAGTTTCGAGCATTGTCCGACATAAGCCTACTCTGTCATAAAATAAATATAAAAAAGAAAATTTTCCTTTTGTATTATGATTCTATGAAATAGCATCATTCCAAACAGAAACCCTCAGATTTAAAACCGATTTATCTCGAGTCCGGATGTCATTTCTTAGAAATTCCATGATATATATGCATATATATATAATTATATCGTCAGAACATACTTTTAGAAGGCATAAAATATGATAAAATTAAATTAAAAGCTGTCAATTAGTTGTCATAAAGGGAATGTTTTCAATATTTAAAACAACTTTTTAATTTATAGATCAAACAAAAATTTAATTATTTGGTTCGCAAACCAAAATTTATTCAAATGTTTATGATAATTCATAAACGAAATTGAAAATTATAATGTTGCATTTTTAAAATATACCTTAATGATTACAAAAAAAAAGAAAAAAGATCAGTTTCTTACAACAATCTTTAAAATAAATAAGAATATTGAAACTACTGTATCAAATTGATGGCTATTTATTCTGTTTGAGATAATATAAATAGCATTCTAAAAAGATGTGTTCTTTGAGATTCTGCATAAAGAATATGATGACAAAAATAAAAATAAAGAAATTCTGAGAAATACGATTCTAACATTGCAATAAAATACTCTTTCAAAATAATAATAATAATAAATGCAGATTTTATTTGATTCATTTGAAGTTCTTTATAGGTAGTCATTAAAAAAAAGCCAATTGTTATACATTTATTCATTTGCATGGAAATATAACTTGAAAGAAGAGGAGAGAAAAGGTTTAGTTGTTAAAAAAGTTATCAGAATGAAATTAATTCAACAAGCATTATAGCACGATTATTTCAATAAATGAAAGAGTTAAAAATTAACTGATTTGCTCTCTTTTTAAGTCACTAGTATTTTTTAAAACTCTCATGCTCCTCTTTAGTTGCAAAGTTGCACATATTTCAAGATTTAGGGCAATTTATAAAAAAATAAATAAATAAAATAAAATAAATAAATAAATAAAAATTATTAATTTATTTCATGGGGACATAGGAAACATTGGAGAAGAAGACTACTCCGCCCTCTTGAAGTTTAGAAAATTTCAGCTTCAAAACAACTCACCATTTAACTCATTTTAACAAATGTTACTTCACATGTGAATAAATCATTTTTCTTTATGATGTTGTCTTCAAGGAAAAAAATACAAAGACAGAAGATATTACACACATGCAAAATAAAAAATAAGTGTAAAATAATTAGAAACTCTTTATTAAATAATTTTAAATTATTACAAGCCCCAAAACGTATGTTGCTCAAAAACTGAATAGTTGAAAAGAATGAAAATCATTTAAAATGACACTATGATCATAATTTTTCAGTATTTAACTAAATAGGCCTACTAATAAATTGGAATCTAAAATATTCAATTAATGACTAGGCACGCTATAGAAAACCGAAATAAAATAAAGAGACACGGCAATGATTGATTTGAAAAAAAAATTTTTTTTTAAAAATTTAAAAAAAAAAAAAAAGCCTCAAAAAAAAAAAAAAAAAATTGAAAAAAGGTTTTACCAAACTCCAAACGGCAATGTCATTCAACAAACCATGCTATTATTTAAGCTATTGAACAGTATGCAGTGGCAGTCACATTTTTTGGACAACTTGAAATTAGAATCTACTAAGTAAAACTGAACGATTAAAGCAAATTCCTTAAGAAATAAAGCGATACCAATAGTGCAAAAAGGATTTTTTTTTTTCCAAAATCTAATTAATCACGGAAATATCACTGAAACAAGAAAATGTAGGCCACTCTACAATATTACAAAGATAAAAACTTTGAGCTTTGTTTAATTTTAGAAAAAGTATTCATTAATCATAAAAGATGTCGTGAGATATTTTCCTGAATTTAGTACGTGAATATTATTATATATACTATTAATATATTCAAATATTATTAATATTTAATACTATTATACTACGCAAATAATTATTCGAGTTATGAAAATCTTCGAAGATAACCTACTACAAATTCGAAAAAGGAATTTTTTTTCTGTCAAGAATGGAATGTTGAGGTTAATTTATTCAGAAAAAAAAAAAAAAAAAAAAAAAAAGAATCATTGGACTTAAACACACACACACAGACATGAAAGAAACATTCCGTTTATTATCACAAATGAATGCTATAAATGTTCATTCTTTGCAAGTTAGTGACAGTAAGCACAATTTTCTTTTTGCTTCTTAGAAATTAATATCATTAATAATGAACAAAGAAGAATGTAAACTAGAATTATGTGGAAAACCAATATTTCAAAATAGTGTTTCAAATTCAAGCTGTTTCAAAATTGTTACTCTTTAATTATTTGAATTTCTATTAAACTGTTTAAAAACAAATATTCAAAAGATTTTCTCGGACTTAATATTAAATATGACTTCATAACTAGAAATGAAAGATTCAATAAAATACAACTAACGATAATATATTCATAATTTCCGTAATGTGCAAACCCCAAGATTATTTTCCTCACAAGATTTCAGAATAGAAAATAAATAAATAAACCTTAGAATTGAAAAAATATCGAACATAAATAAGTGAATTCAAATATAAAACATTTGTTAGTTTTAATAATTTTAATAAGTGATATGACAGCTCATCACATTCAAACTATAGATTTTTATTTCAGTTTTACAAAAAAAAATTTACCAAAATATTCCCATTCAACGTTTTGTAAAGAGGTAAAAATTATATTTTAAAAGTGGAAGTGAAGATTGATAAAACTTTGGTTGAAAGCAGGTGAATATTGTAGTAGATGACTATTTCAAATATATCTAATATGATGTAGGCTGAAAAAGTGTTCTATTAAATTAAATTGATGGAATTGCTTTCTTGAAACACTAGAATGAAAACTAGAATTAATACAATTCCTGTTTCAAAAACTACTATTCAAAGAAAGATGTTCAAATAGAGGTTTCTCCCAATAAGATTTACATCAAAGACTGAAATTAACAAGCAGAGGTAAAATACTACTAGAGCATTAACTGGGTCCAAATAGCAAGGTCCTCTTCTCAACCATTCTCAGAATAGAAGTTGAAAATATAAATGTATACACAGTAAGTACACATGACCATTGGTAAGCATCTACACTGGTGTGCAAAACTTAAGCAACAGGTGGGTTTTTTGCCATAACTCCACGAGAAATCATCTGAGAGACATGACATTAAGAAATGAGGGAGAAATGATCAATCATCAGAAATGATTTCTCTCCAAATCAAAACGCGTAGAGAATCGCTTTTTGCACGCTCTCTGCCCCACTGTAAACGGTGGCCAACTTTCAACGGGAGGCAGCGTTCAGGACGGCGGGCGAATATGCCCACTTTGTGAAGGAGTCTGGCCACAATAAACCGCGACAATCGCCCCGTTGCTGTACAGAGTTGATGAGCAATGGCGCTTGCTGACAGCTGTCGGCCGCTTTTCGCCTGCAGAACGATATATCGGTCATTCCCTGCAGTTATCTTCCTCCTGCGGCCACCACCAACCTTTCTAACAGCTGTACCTGTGGTTTGGAACGATTTCCAAGCGCGCAAAACGACACTTTTGTTGATTCCGAACTCTGCAGCTACACTGGTGACAGTACGCCTCTCCTCCAGCTTTCCGATCATTCTTCCACGTGTGAAATCGTCCAGGTGATTTCTTCTAGCCATATTTCACGAACTGGCTCACTAGCACTTGCAGCGAATATGTTGAATTGCGTCTCCGTCCTTCCTTTTATTCTACTGTTGAGCTGCGAGCGCCGACATCACTTGTTTTGCGTAAGCTCACGTCGCCTCCGACGTTTCGTTCCTGATATTTGCATACGCATGACGTTTCTATTGACTTACGTGTTCATTGTACAGATCTCCAGACCTCCTTTTCTGCAATCTCATGGCTATCTGATAAATTTTTACATTGTTGCTTAAGTTTTGCACACCAGTATACATAGCGTGGCGAAGCGATCAAAGAATCATTCCTATCAATCCTAAGGTTACCAGTTCCTACTCCAGATGAGGAAAACCGTCTCTCTTTCAATTCCTAAATTACTCAATTTGTAAGTAATAAAGTAAAATTATAAAAATTGAATAAGCATTTTTTGTTTTTGTTTATACATGCTTTTTCTTTATCTCATATTTTGAATCAGTAGAAAAATTCCTTCACCATTTGGATTTGAACCGGCAAATAATGAGCTTAGATTTTTTTTTTTTCCCTGATAAGGACTAAGAGCGCTTTACTGCTTTGCATTGAAAAGTTAACATACTAATCATGATTTCATTTAATATAAATTTGAATAAAATCAGTAGCGGACAGGGTCTAACTTCTCTTAGTACGGATTTTCCACATTTGAAACCAGAGGTGGCTTTCGTTTAAATATATAGCAAATATAATATTAATTTTATTGAAAGATAACCGTTTTGGAGCATTTTTTTTATTTATCATTTTCATTTTCGTATAGCTAATTACTGAATAGAAATTGTTAACAGATAATATTCTCAAAGGTGTCTTTTACAAGCATCTACATTTGATCAACAAAGGACGGACATTAGTAATCATAGATGATTTAATAACAAATAAAAATGCGTTTAATGTGTCGATGTTTATTATTTTTAAATTTTTATATCAACATAATTCACAACATATAATAGTATAGGAAATATATCGTTGCTCGTGAAATCATAAAACGCAGTCCATAGTGAAGAACTTTCCTTCCAGAAATAAACAAAAATGTTAAACAACTGTTCCTTGTGTCCAATTATAATCCTCAAAACAAATTAAAAATATTTTCGCACTTCCTGATAATTACTCTATTAAAATCACTACGTATGATCTACAGGAGATATAATTTATATAGCTACAAATGAGCTATAACTTCTAGAATCATTACAGTTTATACGAGTCATACTTTTAGAATAATAAAGGTTTAGCTTTATGCACTTCAAAAGGGAGAAAGAAATTTCATCATGAAGTTTTCAAATATTTATTTCATTTCATTTCATTTATCTAAACTTGTAGGATAAGTATCAGTTGTGCAAGTCTTTCAAATTATCGTCTATTTTGTCTGCAGATAACCTAAAGGGTAAAGCTACCAGATTTTGGGTGTGGATTATATACGATGATCTGCGTAACGATTAATTGCTAAACAATGGCTGCTTCATTTCTGCAAGTCATTACACAAGGGTTCTCGCTAGAACATATGGATTTTGTTCATCCTTGCAAAACTTTCAGAGCAAGTCTTTTATCACTGAGAATACAAAAGGAAGGATTTCGATTCTACAGTAAATTGCTGTTCCCTTAAATTTTTCTTTTACTGTTCTACTTTTTTCCCTTTTAATAATGAACTTTAACAGCAAAAAACTTATATTTTACAAAAAGAAATTTCATTTCAAAAAGTAATTTTCAACACACATTCTTTATTTTAGCTAAAATCCATTTATGAAACACAGTTATGTCTAGAAGAAATTTCGAGACATCAACAATTAATGTTCAAAATTTATTACGGAGTTGATCTCAAGTAGTTGAAAAAGTTTCATATATGAATATTTTTCATTTTTAAAAATGATTGTGCCCTATTAAGAGATTAAAAAAAATTTGCAAAAAAATCTTGCATTTTTAACTATTTATAATTCAACCACTGATAATGTGGAATGGTAAGTATCATGTTTAATGGCGAAAACGAACTAATCGATTAGGAGTGCTAGTTAGATATAAGCGACACAAAACTCCTTTGAAAGAAAAAAAGTATAATAGTTAGTGTGGAATTTTGTTCATCTGGTTTTTCTTTTAATATCATGTAATCTAATATTTTAAGTTTAAAAATTAAATTTTTCTATTGTTGCAGAATTTCCTCCCTAATTACGCCATTCTTTTTGAATCCGTCCGACTTAACAGCTTGCCAATTTTCCACATGATCAGTGGTCGGACTATAGTTATTTTTACCATACAATTAATGACTACATTTATTATCCTTAAACTATTTTTCTTATATCTTTATGTAAATAATTATGATTCAATCTTGTATTCTACTTTTATTTTCAAAAGTCATTTATAAAATAATTTGAATGAATCAAATATATAATTCTATAACAATCATAAAAAAATATATCCTTCGAAAATCCCATACCACAATTATTAAACTTATCAAACAAACAAAAATAATAATGATGAAAAAAAAAAAGCACCCCACACTTATATACAAAATAGAATAAATTTGTGTGATGGTATAATAATGATGAATAAATAGGGAAGTTTTTGAAAAATTCTTTCTTTTTTTTATTTGATTGTTCAAAAGAATTTTTAAAAGAAAAGTAAGTAAAACAACACGTCATGCAGATGCAAATATTTCAAATATTTATTTTATATAAGTACAAATAATTAAAAAAATTCAATAAAAAGCAAAATATTGATTTACATATACACTTTAACACAAAAATAAATGAATTAACATACGTAATTTTGATTCTACAATTTAACAACTTCTATAAAAAATAAATCAATGAAAGAACATGTATGCTTTGTTGTATTTTTTTTATAAATATACATATATTTTTACAAATGTATATATATATTTGTACATCATTACAAAATGAAGTTAACATAAATAAATCTAATGCAAATCAAATTATTTTACTTTTTTGGAACATTAATACTATTTAAACTTAAAATCTACACAGTGATCAATTGAAATAATTTAGAGTTAAAATGATTCACATATACTTTTCAATAAACAACATACATAATTTAAATAGTTCTGAATATTTAATATATATAGAACTTTTAAATAGATTAATTTTAAATAAATGGAGAGATTTAAATAGTAGATATCCTGCATAGTAAATGATAGAATAGAGGCACAATAACCAGCAGCAACAGCATTGCAGAGAAGATGGATGTTACATTATATTTATACTGGGCTGAAATTAAAATTTAATTTATGAATTTTTTTATATATTCTTTTCAAATTTAAAGACATATTACAGTAACCTCTCTTTAATTCGGCATTTAATAGTTTGGTACATTCTATAATACAACACCAATCGAGAATTCACTTTCGTATGGATTAGGGCGTTTGTTGACCTTGACCACCATATGGTAACACAATGCTGCTCATATTATCATTAAATATGTACACATTAAACATGTACATGTTAAATGAGTACATATATAATAAACACATTCGATATGTACAAATTTTAATCATTTAAACATTTATCTAGAGTGCTTTATATTTGATATCCCTTTTAAAACTATGCTAATGCTCTATAATCCCTCACAGCAGTCGTCCCAAATTAAAGAGTTGTTACTGTACTATAAAATCCATCTCAACCAATTTACGTTTTAATGAAATTACTAGTTTGCATTCAGTAAATTTGATTAAGATAATTCTATGAGTGTTACAAATATTATTATAAGAAGTTGGAATTTTCATAATCTTTATGAAAAAAATAAATGCAATTTCCACTTATATATAAGAAAATCTAAATTTATTCAATATACGTATTATCATATGCATGAACAATATTTATAAAAGATGTCCTATTGCATTTCCATGATTTTTAATTATGTAACAATACTTTATTAATTCAAGATAATAAAAAACACTTACCCTTTTATGATAAAATTATTGGGGATTTACTTTATGAAAAAATTATTTAATATTTAATTGCTACACAAGATGACTAACAAAACAAATATAACATTTACTCATAATTGTTTATTTTTCCTCCATCCATTATCATTCACAAAATAAAGAGTTGATACTTCGTTATTATGTAGCCGTACATTTTGTATGCAAAACATATTAATATTCATTACATTTTAAATTAGGGATAGATGTCAGCCAAACAATTTGACTCCTGATTCTTGAGTTAGATTTTTTTTTTTTTTTTTTTTTTTTTTTTTTTTAATGATTCCTTTCCATAATTTTATGTACTATGATCTATGAATCTATTTGTATTATGAATTTAAAAGAATTTGTGAAATAATCTATATATATGCAAATCATATATCAATAAAAACAGTTTTTTTCTAATAAAGTGTTTTATTTATTTATTTATTTATTTTGCACTAACTTAAAAGATATACTTGTACTCTAAAATTGTTTTCAAAGAATACATACATCCCATAAGAATAACTGTACTAAAGACTTACAGAATAGCTTAAAGCAAGAAAAGAAAATTGTATATTTTAATTGCAAAGATGCTATATTTGTTATAAATGCAATCTTATTTGTTCTTAATAAATAAAGTGACTACTATAAGATCTTTTTTTATTATTGATCCAAGAAAGAATCTTTATAAGCCTCAGTACTGAGAAAAGTCTCTCAACACTTACTTGGTTTGCTGCTACAGCAGTACCTATCTTTGCTACTGGTTGTATTATTGAAGAATACAATTGCATAGCTTCCTTAACATTTAATTTTAACATTAATTCCTAGAATTTTGGAAAAATAAAAAATTTTATAAAAGAGTTGGGAGTCAGATTTTTAAACCTACTCTTGATTCCTTTAAAAATGTGCGACTCATAACTGATTCCCCACCTCCATTTTAAATTAGTGAAATATTTCTACAGCTTTAGTTTAAATAAGACAAAAAATTGAGCTGCCCTCAATTTTGCTAATTAAAACCTCAAAGAATTAGAAATTACATATTTAAACACAATTTTGCCTACTAAGGTAAAGAAACAAACTAAATTATTTTTATATCTTTCAAAAGTCGCGACACGCTCTGACGTTCCGGATGTTTCTCGCGAAACAGGTCGGTAAAATTAATAGAATAGCTTTCAAAAGTAAAAAAAAAAAAATTATAATCAGTAAAAATAACTTCGTTACAAATTAATGAGCTTCCATATACAATCTACTTAATTATAATTATAAACTATGAAATTTACAGATTTCTATTGTTCTAAATCCATTATGAGGAAAATTTAAAATTATGCTGAATGTATATTTTGAAAGGTTGTTTCAATACATAATTTGAAAATATACGTTTTTATTTTAATATTCTAATATCAGTTGCATAACTTTTATGCTTTTAATTAAGAAGTAACCAAAGAAAAAAATTTTTAAGCTAAAAAAAAAAATTACATCCCTATTTATACAAAAATCCATCTTTTAAACAAACCAAATATTTTCTTATCTATGATGGCTTGAAAAGTAAAATTATAAATTTACATTATAAACAGGTTAATAATTTAAAAAGGACAATAAGAATTTTTAGTAAATGAAAAGAATTAAAGAAATAGAGTTGCATTTTCAGTAATATATACATTTTTTTTTTTTGAAAGACTCCAAATTATATTTTTGCTAATGTCATTATTCGTTGCATTTAACTAACACAATACTAATAAACTATTTAGCAACTACTTAAGTCTTAATTTAATTTAAAAAAAAATTTAGAACTGATTAGCACAAACCAGAACGGTAAGTAAAAATAAAATAAAAATTTTCCCGAGAAATGCATACACGCAGCAGGTGTAAAAGTTTAAAGCAGTGGTTCCTAAACTTATTAGTCTTTTCTGATATATTCAGCATCAGATGAAAATCTGCATTTTTTAATAAAATATATCAAATAAAGATGTTTTGCAAACAAGACACGTTGATGCTTGCATTTACAAAAGTTATTGAAAACTATAGTAATATTCTCATTTCACACAAAAAATCATGAAAATAAAAATTACAGCATTAAAAATGACACTAATGAGAAGGATGAATCTGATTTAAATGAATTAATCCTTGGTTCTACTTCTGCCAGCAATGATCTTAAATCACCACAATTTAGTTTCTTTTTCTTACTTTTTTTTTTGTTAACAAATTTATGACTGCATTAAAACACCAAATATAATGAAGAAATAACAAATATTTTTATCTTTTTTCGTTGACCTATTATTTTTATTAAATGCATATGCCCAAATGTACTCGAAGACCATTTGATGTTTTTACTGTTCTCTGATGGGGGGAGGGGGGTGGAAGAGAGGAGGATATCATTCAATTAGTGGAATCAGTGATTTAAAACAATGTGCTGACAAAAATAAAGAGCAACAACTTATACAACAAACATCTATGCATTTTTAATGAGATCATTTGTGAATGTAAAGAATTTTATTATTTGTATTCTAATAAATGCAAACTGTATTATCCAATGAATGATCTGGACATTATTCTTAAAATATTGGTATGCATATTGAAACAATATTTTTGTACATATTTAATTAAGATTAACAATAAGATAGTAAAATACACTATTTTAAAAGAATAAATTCTACATTTTTAATACATAAAAATTAGAAATAGCTGAAGGTACATACTTACTGAAACATAGTCTGAACTACCATCATCAAAAATTCTTCATATGAAATGGTAATTATACCAGTCATTTCTTTATCATGACTTCTGAATGCAACTGTTAGAGACTATAAAAATGAATATGTATATTATGCACAATTGTAGTACTATAATAACTTGCAGTTATTTCATCTAATCCTAATATCGCAGCTGTTAGTACATTGAAAGTTAGATCATGTAATTATATCTTAGGATTTATTTTTAAATAATAATCTATATTACCATGTACATCTTTAAATAATGAATAAATTGGGAAAAATCTTAAACATCAAATTAAGGACATATTTAATTACATAGAATAATCACCATTAAAAAATCATTTTATTTACCAATTTAATTACAAAATTAAAAGTACTGCCAAAGCATCGTTAATTCAGAAACATTTTTAATCATTCAAGCTGCATAAATTATGATATTTTTTGTACCACATATATAAAATCATTTTAAAGTAATAAATTAAATTTTCTTGAAAATTAGGATAAATAAATTTAAAGCATAAGCTTCCAAGTAAACCAAGTTGCGGTGCAATGTTTCTAACCATTTACAGGTTAAGACAAGTCACATAACACATTACACACATTTTCCACTAACTAACTCATCATAATAAATTTTATGCTAAATATATTTGACCTTGCACATTGTACATCAAAGTTTACGATTATTTGCCATATGTTAAGCTGTAGTGAAAATTAAAAAAAACTTTTAAAAGAGCAATTTTTTTAATAACTGAATATTATTTATGGTACAGTTATAATTTAATATGGTACAAAATTAGATAATTACCTGTAAACATACACATATTTGAATATAATCATCAAATGTTATCGAATTGGCATTATTTCTATCAAATTTTCTCACAACAAGGTCATAAAATGCATCTGAAAGACGAAATCCTACAAGGGAAGATTTTTTTTTTAAAGATAAAGTATATGTATTTCAATGCTATAATTTTAAAAAATGACACAATAACATGTTGTATAAGTTATAAAATCTACTTTTCTTACAAATCTTCTCATTAAAAAAAATCAACATAATTTGTTCAAATAAATTTGCAAAGTGAAGTGAACGGATCTAATAACATACACAAGCTTCTATTAACTTAATAACTGGGATTAATTCAGTTTGAATGAAATGAAATAAAATGTAAAACCATATTTTAACAGCTGTTGTTGCCTTTAAATTGAAATATCAATATTAATTGCATACACACACATAATTTCTAGATTTATTTGAGGAGTAGCCCCTAAAATGATCCATTTAAGATGCTTGCAAAATTCCATGAAGGATATATGCATTTTTAAAGAGAAATGCATATAATATGTAATTTAGTTTCATACTTAAGATAAATTTTAAGTTATTGAGTTAAAATTATGAAAACTTAAAATAATTTTAATTTATTAATAATATAACTGCAAAGTAGCAATATGGAATTAAAAACATGAAAAAACTTTTTAGTACATTAAAATGAAGTCACAGAAATTAATTTTAACAAATAGTTGATTTTCTAAAAAAGAAGTTGATTCTATGCTGTTTATTACCAAAGGAAGCAAAGGCTGTCTTTAATTCTGTTTTGTCAATAGTACCAGAGTTATCTCTATCAAAACTTTTAAAACAATTTAACCAGTCAGTAATATACTTCCAAAGGTGGCAAAATTCTTCAAAGCTAACAGTTCCATCTCCATCTTTATCAAACATGCCTAAAAATATATGTTTAATAATATTCAATGAAATACATTTTAAAAAGTATAATAACAAACATTTACGTTTATAAAAAGTTTTTACACAGAGAAACAAAATTATTATCTAAACATAAAAGACTAACGAGTTCTGATAATTTAATTCAAAACTACATTACACAAGGTGTGCAGTTAATAATTCTTATTTTTTTAAGAGATGGTGCTGGAAACAAGGGTTGGTTAACAGTCTCGTTTTTTAAGTACCTGAGAACCTTTTAAACAATCTCATTTTTTAAGTATGAGAGTATCTTTCAAAACGTCATTTATGTTAAACGATTTCAAGTTAGCGTCGCATTTATTACATGTGGTAAAAACACATCAAGATTCAAGCCAAGAGCATTTGAGGCACATATTGCTTTTCTTGTTCATTCAAAAGAAAAACGAAAATGATAATTGTAGAAACTTATGGTGATAACATCCCAACTTAAGATACTTGAGCATGTTAATTTAGACGATACAAAAGTGGTGATTTTGACTTGAAAGACAAAGCCAGGTCAATCGAAAATTTTCAAAACAACTGTTAACTTCTGAAACCAGGTGAAACAGTTACTACTACTCACTACTGTCAACAAATGATTAATTTAAACCATGAATTGATTGAAAAGCGATGAAAATTTACTACAAGACACAGAAAAGTGATTTTACAAAACATCACCGCATCAAACACAACTAAAGCGATCAGAGACACCTGGCTGGAAACTCTTGCCCCATCCACCATACTCACAGGACTTGGTTCTTACGACTACCACTTGTTTTCATCGATATGTCATGCACTACCCTAAAACATTTCAACAATTACGAAGTTGCGTGATTGATATGGAAGAGCATCTATATATTGCCAAAGAGATGGGGAAAATGTGTGACTAGCAATGGTGTCTACTTTGAATAAACCATTGTTTACCTTTCTCTCAAATTAAATGTAGTTAAAAAAATGAATTATTAACTGTCACACCTGGTAAAAAATATTTAATTTAATATATTTTTTTCTCATTTGTATGGCATAATGTTTACTATTGCGTCCATAAAAATTAGACAAAATAATGTATACATGTATAACATTAAAATTTTTCCTGAAGAGTTTTGTAATTGCAACAGTGAGGCAAAATAATTGAAAATAAATTTTACTGAAAGATCAGGTTATGGGCTACCTTTACATTATTGAAAAGAACTTATCCCATCCTTTTTATTTCCAATCCTCTGAAATAAATTCCTGAAAAAGTGATAGTTAGAATAATTTCTTAATTAATATAAATTTCATGCATCCAGTTATTCTTTTTAATTAGTCCTTTATTACATCTGTATCTCATTAGGAAAATTTACATCATTAAAAGTTAGGAAAATAGATATATCTTTTATACTGCTCTATAACAAGTTAATCTAATAGTCAATGGAATATTTATGTAAGTTCCTGTTTTATCCTTTCTAGGATAACTTCAAAATAGAATAATCAGATATAAATAGTAAATGAATGACAATGAAAATACAAAGCATTTAAATAAAAAAATATTTTTTCTTTTATTACTAGTAAAAAGAAAAATTGCAATAATTAACATGAAAAATAAAAAAAATTTCAAAACCTTTTTTTATTTTTTAAACAAACTTCAAATTATTCATCAACTTATTCCTTTTTTGTTTTTTGCCAATTCTAAAGGTCTTCAAAATGTATAAAAGTACCATGGAAATTTATTAAAACAATAGCAATTTTTGACGCTCATTTTTGACAAGGAAACATTTTATCATTTTCATTTCAGTGTATATTAAACTATTACAGTTTTATATTTCTCATTATTTAATTGTAAGGATCTAGTTTGGTGATTCTTCCATAATTTTTTTTAATACTTAAAGGCAAATATTTAGTATTAACAAATTACATAACAGAAAACCCTTTTGAAATTTTTTTTAAGACCTCTATAATTCTTACCAATCATCAAACGCACAGTTTCGGGATTAAAAGGTCGCCAAGTTCCTAGAAAAATAACATAGGATACTTGTAATAGAAGATTATTAATATATGGAATGAAATTAAAAATTTTGTTTAGCACTAACATTTTGGAATGAAATCATTATTAAATAAAATAAAATATATATATATTTTTTTTTTAACTGAAGTTTATGAAAAACATCAATGTTTTTTTAAGAAATAGCAAGTCTGATAAATAAGCAATCATAAGGAAATAAATTTCAAATATGGTTTTATTCAAGAGCACAAGAGACAACAGAATGAGAGAGAAATAAAAGTATCATGGAGTAAAAACATGAAATAAATAAAATAAATACATAAAAACAAAACAGTATACTACATATTAAATAGAAACAATCTTTCTACAAAAATTAATAGAAAAATAATATATGACACAATATACGCTGGTTAGGATTGGGTTATAATATTTTTAAGGTTGTTGCTCATTAACTTTACTCTGTATGTTTAATAAAGAGCAAATAATAGGAAATATTTCAGGGGATCTGAGAGCAAGGATAAGAATTATGCTAGCATATATACATTATCTATATTTTTATTGACTTCTTAACAAAGTACTTATACGTATAGCAGGCAAAAGATTATAGTACATTTAGTTTTATCTATTATCAATTAAATGCTAAATAGTTTTGCATTCCAATTCTTGACTGAGTAATACTATACGTTGCACATCTAGGAAAGCCACCTTCCATAAATTGGCTTGAAGACATCTATTAGCAGCAGCAAGATATCTCTAAATCAGTTTTATGAAGTACAAAATACCATGCTGTGTTGCTTGGAAACTATATGTAACTTAGTAGTAGTAGTTTGCCAACCATTAAATGATAAGTTACCCATCATCAATTCATTACATCACTCACAAGAGGATTCTATATAATACACATGTGCTACTGTTTCTAATTAAAATTTATTTTACATCACATTTTTCTAGTATAAATTTAAAATAATATTCTGGGAAATGATCTATGACCTCCAATTTATAGAAATTTAAAGAAATATATGTGACAAAAAAGACTAATAATTTCTACTCTAGGCTTACTTGAGAGAACTCTTTTAAAGCATATCTATTCCAAGTTTGTGTTACACAATCAAAAATCCATAAAAATATCAATGCATCAAAGTGACTGCAAAAATATAGGATTAGTCTGCCAATTCAAAAGATCTACAGTTGGTTCTTTGGCTTCAATAAAACAAAATTTGACTAGTATATAAGTACAAGAGATGAAAACAAGTGAAAATTGAAAATAATAAAAGCAAGTTAAAACTTCTTGTCAATAGATGGAATTTTACCAGCTAGTAAAGGAATTTCGCATATTTTTTGCCTTAAGTTAAATAAATCTCAGAAAATGTATTTCATAGTCTATTAAAATTATTATTCATTGATTCTTAAAGTTCTAGAGACATTTATATTTATAAATAAAACAGAAAAAATATGACAATTTCAAGTGACAATACAACAAATGTTAATAATTCACTTTGCAGCCACAAAAATAAACAAAAACCAGTATTATGCCTACTCAAGGAACTCTCTATTAATTTCAATCATACATTCCATTATTTCATCTGTTTGTTACTTCACAGCATAAAATAACTGATGGGATTGTGCGAATTAATTCTTGTTTGAAGATAGATTTTGTTCTCGCATAAAAAATCGTCACACATCTGTCTTTCGAAGCAGACTTAAAAAAAAAAAAGTCTCACAGTAAAACTTTGATGGTGTGCGATCAAGTATTCCTGATATGCAACATTGTTTGTGAATAATGATTTATTCAAAATATCTTGTTGGAAACGTCATTTTAAGAATGTTCGAACTGAGTGCCTTGCATAAAAAAGGCATTTTGAAGGTTTGGTTAGTCGCTCTACTGTCATCTTGTGCACACTTTGGGCTAAACAGACCGGGACCTACAGTTTAACGTGGACTCTGAACCACTAACAAACATCCATGGGCATTTTGAAGGAGCTTCACAGCATCCCTACCTGTATGTAGTTTGTCAACATTTTGAATAATCAAATTTTTTTTCTATAAGTGTTTTTGTTTCGTGCATTTCTTCTGAATTCAATAAAACTAAAAGAATAATGCTTTTTCAAAGAATTCAGCTCACAGTTAAATGTAAGCAGGTTTGATTTGGGGCTCTACTGTCACTTTTTTGCACACTTTAAACTGTAGGTCCCGGTCTAATTAGCCTAATGTGGATTTCGAACCACTAACAAATATCAGGCCGCTAAATGTAGGTAGGGTTTTTGAGTTAACAATACAGAATCCAAATGAATTAGTTTGTGTGTATATATATATATATATATGAAAGTAAAAACATTTGAAACATTTTTTCCAGGTAAAAAATATTTTAAAATGCCTTAGTTACTGGTGCAGGATCATCTATAAACAGAACTTGTACCTTTTTTCCTCCTATTTTCATTGCACTATGTATATATAAATGAAATTTTGTTTTGTTTGCAGTCATATAAATGGATCTAGAGACTTTTGAATTGGAAAACTTTAACTAAAGCAATTTTACACATAAATATTACAACTTAAAAAATTTAATAAGAAATTCAAAAATTTTTCCTCTAAATTAAAATATTTTTTTGTCTATACTTGAAAGATTATACAGTAAAAAAAAATTTATAATTTCTTGGTACGGATTATACATGCAAGGAGATAGGGGAAAGGGTATACAATCTGTCGAAGGGGAAGGGAGTTTAAAATATAAAAAAATTCCTAAACAAATTAATCCATCAATCAGACAAAAAACCTCTAGTCCAGTATTATGTTTAATTGTTGTATATAATAAGAATCCTGAACTAACTTAATATATTAGAATACATTTACAATGTTAAAAAAAAAAAAGCATAAAACAATGCACAAAACTCAATTTATTATTTTTAATTGAATTTATCGCAAAAAAGCAAAGTATAACATGCAGCAAACACTTTATTTAAAGAATATACACATACCATTGGAAAGAGCTGTTTGAAGTTCTGTGGCTGATATAAAACCACTTCTATCTTTATCAACCCTGAAAATAAACTGCATTATAAATATTAAATTTTAAGAATTTAGTTATAAAAAGTTAATAATCTATTATTAAATGTTACATTATAAGATACTTTAACATTTAATTTCCTGTTTAATAAACATTTATTTAACCTTATAATAGTTTTTCTAATTTAGAAATATTTCTTTGTTATATGAATGGAAATAGAAATGAATTATTTCTAAGAGAGAGAAAAAATTCTGTTTCAGTTAAATAAAGAAAATTCTGGTATTTCTGTAACTTTTTTCCTCAATAAACAAATTATTTTTATTAAAATCAATATTCATATTGTTTTCAATACACAGAATTACATCATAAATTAACCAATAATCTGTAATTAGTTTGATTTCCTTGTGTATAGAATTTTTAGCCACAGTTTACTTTCAAAAGAAAGAGATTGATTTTTTAATAATTAAATTCCAAGCACAAGCATAATAAACAGTAAAAGATTTACAGATCTATTGCTGATAAATATGCTACTAAGTTCACTCCATTAAAAGATCAACTCAATTGACTCTTTAACCACAGCAGCTGAAGTCTTTTTATATATTTTTGAAAGGCTTCTAAAATATCCCTGCAACATGGCATGTGCCAAGTTAACAGCAATCCTAAGCTCACCTTGAGATAAAATCTCATCAAAAATCCATCAATCAACACTGCCAAATACTTCATTAATCCTGTTACAAAGATTATCAATTTGACTATATTTTTAGTCTTTTACCTTGTACAAATACATTTAAAATATTTTTACAGAATAAAAATACTTAAAACATAAAGTCAAATTAAAAAATTGAAATAATACATAATTATAAAACAATTAAATAAAAAAATATGCAATTATTTCCAAAAAATGAACAGACTATGGCCACAGACTGCAAAAATTGTGGCCTGGCTCATCATATGCATATTTTACTATGAAATATAAATGATAATTGTTTTGAAAGATTTTCAGATTTTATGAAAGTTTAAAACAGAAACATTATCCAATTTTAGTTTAATAAAAAGTAGACATTAAAGTATTAGAAAAATATTTTATTCAGTGTTTTCTGTTTAATTAGATACTAAAGATCATATAGATCCTTTGTCAATAACTTGTTAACCTGGACGCAGGATTCTTATCTATGCATTATTTTCTTTTATTTCAACAAAGATTATTTAAAAAAACATATTCCAATTTAAAAATGTGCTCAACAAAGTAGATGTGGTTGCCGCTAGAAAATGCAACAAATCAATAAAAAAAGACATTTGACTAATCACTTTTGTGCTTAGGTACAACAAAAATCAAACTAAATAGTAAAACACTCATTAAATTAATGTGCTATTATATATCAAAATCTTTCATTTTCTATTTAGTATATTACTAGCCCACCCAGCAATGCTTCACTGCTAAATCTGAGTATATCTATAAATTAAATAAATACAGCTGAAGTTCTATATCAGATAATTCCATTAAAATGACATGAATTGAATTGTGAGCGATACTTTTTTTTTTTTTTTTTTTTTTCTGTTTCATTGCTGTTTTGTTTTGGATATTTTTTTCCTTCTTCCTCAGCTAGTTAAATTATTTGGTTGCACATGGGAGTCCAATTTTATAGAATTTCATTCATCCTTTTGTATTAAATGTCTTGGGACAAAATGCTTTTTTTTAAACAGCAGTAGAAAGGCGAAAAGAAATCCAATTTTCACCCAACACAATAAAAACAATAGCATTACTCATTGGATTTTGTTCAAAGCACTCTTTAAACACTCCTAGTACTAATAAGAACAAAAAGTGAAATTTTATATGTAATTTATTTTTTATTATATTAGATAATTTTTTTTTTTTTTTTTTTTTTTTGAGGGGGGATAGGGATAGAGTTTGTTAGCTGATGAGCAGCTACAGTAAGTTATGGCCTTAACAACTCTATGCAGATCTGATCTAACTATCTGATCTTTCCTTATAGTTATTTAATCTTTAAAATGCAATAAAAAAATAAGTACTTACCCTTGAAAAATATTCCACAAATATTGTCTATCAGGCATAGGAGTTGCCATAATTTTTAAATGGTTCCTGACTTTAAATATACATAAAATGATTTTTAAATATACATATAATGATTTTAAATATATATACAATTTTAGAGATATAGAGAATAAATTTAAATATACAAATGATGATTTATAAATATACAAATAATGATTTATAAGTATACATATGATTTTTAAATATACATAAAAATGATTTTTAAATATACATAAAAGTAATTTTTAAATACACATAAAGTAAATTTAAATGTGGAAATAATTATTTTTAAACATACATAGAGTAATTTTATATATATTTATAATTAGTAGGTAAAAAAATTAATCTTATTTTGAAAAATTTACAAGATATAAATAAATAATAAAATTTTTATATTTGAATTTTTCCATATATTTAAAATTTTTAAGAAATAATGTTTAAGTGATTTAAGATAACTTAAACATTTAAAAATATAAAAATAAAACTACTAAATAATACTACTAAAATAAATTATTATTATATAATCATTAACCCACAACATAATTAATAGTAAATGTGACAAAAAAAATTGTTTATACTTTTTTAACTACGAAATTTGTATTGAACAAAAATATTGCATTTCCAATATTTTAAGTTAAAAACAATTGAAACTCTGAAGAATTTCGAAATACATTCTAGTCTAATAATAGTATTAAAATTAAAGTTTGTGATGATAACGACCAAAAAAATAATAAAGTGAAACTATTTCAATTTTTTTTTTTGTTGTTTGTTTGTTTTTTAATGAAAAGGAAGATGAAACTCAGATATGTACTTTCTTGAATTTCGCTTTAATTTTATATATTGATAAAAAACTACACACACAGTAAAATATTTTCCACGTTCAATTCAAATTAATTCTTATATGATAATCGCATGCAAAAAAAGCTGTACAACAAAACTGTTTTACAAATACTTTACCACAAGATTGTTTATGTATGGACACTTCCGAAACAAACGCTTAGTGACCGATACAATTTTACTTCCGCGCATGCGTAACATGAAACTTTCAAAACTGGTATCAATCGTAAGCTCTATATTTGCAATTTAATATCTTTATGGAAAATATTTAGGTTCGTAAGGGAGGAACTTTGAAATAATTCTATATTATTTAAAGAAATGAATGTTTCGTTTAAATTTTTTATACGTCTTTCAAAATTAACAAATCTTATAAACACTCACTGATTAAACAACCAATATCATAGCACTATTAAGATTTGAACTCGAACTCTTGAATAACCGTGGAGTTCATTTCATGATTAACTTGTGAAGGTGAAACAAGAAATGAGCCCGAAAGTTTATATTTTAGAATTTTTACTTTTAGTGGTAAAAGAAAAAGATAGCTCTAGATTTCTAACTTATTTCTTTACCATACAGATAGGCAGGAAAAGAAAAGTAATTTTAACATTAAAATTATTGTATTTTATAAGCAAAGAATACATAATGCATTTTAATTTACTCGTTTTTAATATTGTAAGCAGTCCATGCTCCAGCAAAAAAAATTGAATTTGATCAACACGCGTTAGTTGCGTTTGCTATAAAACCACTTGGATGCCTTACAACTTAGATTCATACGCCAATTTGATAGTAAAAATAATGAGAAGACTACTAATGTTGTGCAAGTCAATCATATACCTGCCAAATCAATCGCTTTGTTATTTAATGACATAACTGGAGCATGCGCAATTGAAACTTATGTGACGCAAAATAATGGTAACGGCTTTCCGCAGTTGTCTACCTTGTTTATCATACGATCTTCGTTATTCAAGAACTATTAAAAGGAAGGAGATGTTGTTTGAAAGACACGTGTCAGACTCCTTTTTAAACATATTGCTTAACAGAACATTGATGTAGCTGCCAATAAGCTGGGTTATGGCCGACAGTCATATAGGTACGAAATTACACACTCTTAGTAACGATCTTATTTCGATTTAATTGAATGTGCTATAGATAGTATCGAAATTGGTCGGAAAAGGGGTTCAGGTCCTTTGATAATATATATATATCAAAAATAATAAACATTAGTCATGCTTTTGATCTAATAGTCTCACTATTACTTCAATTTCTATGTATATCATGTAAAAAATTCGTTTCATTTGATAAATGAAATAAATTTATTATGAAAGTAAAGGTAATTTAAACTTCAGTGGTTAAAACTTCATAAAAACATGTGAAGAAATAAAAAATAATAATAATGATAAGAAATAGTAAAATTTACATTCATAATAATGTTTATTTTTAAATACATATGGGTGTTAAAAAATTTTACATGATGGTATGTAAAAACGGTTTAGGTTATGTTTTAGAAGATTATTAAATATGATACTTGTACTATTTAGAATTTATTTCTATTTGTTAAATTTGAAAATACTTGATTTTACATTTTTATGAAAATTAATATAGCATTAAAATGTATTTAATAATAAATATTTTTATTAGTATAATAGCGCCTTTTTTATTTTAAAAAGTAGTTTATTTATAAGTAAGTTTTTATAATTTCTTGGAAAATATAATTTTTTTAGAAATCAGAAGTCATTTATGTGATTGATAAGCTACAATTAATGTCCTACTACTGAAAATATTAAATGTTTTACTTATGGAAGTTTAAATAAACAGTGTTTTTTTTTTTATTCATTTTTTATAAATATATTAGCTGTAGTTTATTTTTATGTGTGATCATTAAAGCTGTTACTAAAACAATTCTATATTTTCTATATACCATATGAATAAAATGCAGGAAATTGCTATATTTAAATTTCTTATTATTTAACAGCTACTTATTAATAGCATAAAAATTAAATATATATAATGAACAGGAAAAGTTTCCATTCATGATTGAATCAAATTATTGAAACACATTAATATTAAGTACTAAAAATGTAAAGGATTAATAAAAGAATAAACGAAGTTAATATGTATTATTGGTGAAGTCCTCATAAAACCATGCTAGTTGTAAATTGAAATGAAAATGTCAAACTAATTATATTTTCCAAGTTTAATATTATCATTCTCTTTATAAGATTTTTAAAATATAAACTAATGGCAAAGTTTTAGAAAAAGTTACAACAAAAAATTATCTATATTTAAAGGTTCTCCTTGAGAAAAAGTTACAATAAAAAATTATCTATTTAGGTTCTCCTTGGGGGGGGGGGAAATAACATTCATTCCTATTTTAAAAAGTTACCAGTTGATATGCATTGGCTTTGGCCTTCCTTAAATTAATAAACTGTCTAATTGTTTTTATGAAGAACTCATTATTTAGAAACCATCTAATTATTG
The DNA here is from genome assembly GCA_021605075.1 of Caerostris darwini. Classification (NCBI taxonomy): domain Eukaryota; kingdom Metazoa; phylum Arthropoda; class Arachnida; order Araneae; family Araneidae; genus Caerostris; species Caerostris darwini. The sequence continues at coordinate 54,534 of BPLQ01013947.1, read as the reverse complement.
AAAAATTGTAATTTAAAATTACTTTCAATTTCTTGTTATGCTTGTTTTTTTGTTTCTTTAACTCCAAAATACTTCTTTAAATGTTAACTTGTTATAGAATCGTATTAGTTTAATACCTTTTTAATTACTGTTATAAAACTTGATTTCCATTTACTTCATTTTAAATAATTTATTAAAATATTCTTTTTATATCATCTTTAAATAATGTTTTTAATTGTTACAGTTGCTGAAAATACAGCTTGTGGAACATCTCCACATGGTAAGTATTACAGTAAAAGATAAGCATGAAATCTTTCCATCATTTCTATTACTTGACTTTATATGTGTTTTACTATTATGCCATTATTAATATTTCAAGCAAAGTTTTTAAAGTAAATAGCTAAATTATTATTCTTATCAAAAGAATCCTGAGTTATATTTGAAATTTTTTTTTCTCATCTGAAATTGTATCTTAAAAAAATAAGACATTATATAGTTTTAAAATGGGATTCTCTCATGAATCTAATATAGAAAGTTTAATTCTTTAAAATAAAAATTTTACACCTATAAGAAGCAATAGTAATTTCATAAAATTTAATTGTAATTAAATAATTGTTGTATAATTGTTTTGAATATTATGTGAAAAATTTGTTACTCAAAATTAATGGAAATTGTTTTGAAAGTCATGTAAAATTTTATTCAATGAGGACGTAAAAGTTATGTAAATTTATATAGAATTATATGTGAAGAAGAGAGAAAATGTACAATATTAATAATAATTGCACTTCTTTTCTGACTATATATTTCTGTATACAAGCCAAAAATTTTTAGAACTTTTTAAAGCTAAATTACTGGAATCGGCTTATATACGGATCCACTAATCTTGCAAAAAAAAAACATTAGTATTTTTTCCATTAGTCAGGTGTAAGCAATAAAATGCTAAGTTTTTTATTTTAGTATATATTTCTTAAGTTTATGAATTAAATGATTTATTTGTTGTATGAAAATGAACTGTTCTGTTTTTGAAATTGCTTATATTGCTGGTTTGTTACGTCATCGTTAAAATGAAAAATCTGATGTTAGGGAAATTTGCACCCAGCTAACAAAAAAGTTCCCAAATGTACATCAAAAAGAATAATAGAAACTGTAAACATTTAGTACATAAATAACATGGAAAAGGAAAGTTATTATTTTAACTTACTTATTGTGTGTTTTTGAATTCAACCTTTAGGCAATTTTTAATTTAAACAATAACATTTTAGGTAGCCAACGGCCGTACCATGCTGAATATACCGGTTCTCGTTAGATCACCGAAGTCAAGCAGCATTGGGCGCGGTCAGTACTTGGGTGGGTGACCACTTGGGAACACCGCGTGCCGTTGGCAAATTTGGGACCTGAATGGCCGAGTGTCTAGCGCTCGGTGCCACAGGTTTCGGGTTCGAATCCCGGCGGTGCCATGGATGTTTGTAGTGGTTCGGAATCCACTTTAAGCTGTAGGTCCCGGTCTCCTATGACTGTAAGAGCGTCACGGAGCAAAAGTCAGGCTTCTACCTACGGGTGCTCCATCACAACAGAAGCTGCTTCCTTCCCCTTCAATCATGAGTCCATATGGGCTCGTGGGCTTGGCCAGCCAAGTGGGATAAGAAACAACAACAACATAACATTTTATGCAAGTTTTCTAATTAATTTAAGATGCACAGGTTTATTTGTACTTAATACTACACTGAAACTGCATAATCGGTACACCCATTGCCCATTGTCCTTTATGCAAAAAGAAAAAAAAAGTCATATAAATCCTACAATGTCTGTGCAAGAATCTAAATTTCCGATAGTTCATCAAATTCACTTTCACTCATCAAGATGTCTGGGTGCATAGCATCATTACTTTCAATGCTTTCTGTACTCGTTATTTACAAAATCATTCTCACTGGCATCCATACAGCCATGTAGATACTGATTTTTAAAAGCTCAAACTACTACTTCAGATGATATCTCCATCCATGTGTCTTTTATTAATTGCATAACTATTACTGAATCTACTTTTTTTTTTACATTTCCACATTTTGTTAAGGCCTTGTCTTTTTTTACCATCCACTCCATCTATTTAGATTCAAGCCTATCCTTAAGTAGAGTTTTTAAGCAAACATCCAGTGGTTGGAGCATAGATGTTAGTCCTTCTAGTATTATAGTAATTTTTATTTTCATTTCACAACATTTTTCTTTCACTTTATCTCTGAGAGGAAGAGAGGAATCTTGAATGAGTCCAAAACTAGCATTGGGGATTTATTAAACAGCACTTTTTCTTCAGTTCTTTTTGTTTTCATTTCAGCTTATATCCTAGTTTTAAACTGAGGGTAAATTTTTTGAAAAAAACACACCCTTGACTTATACATATAGATATATTTGTAAATATTTACATCATATATTTGTAAATATTTGGTACTTATTTTAATGTGATCTTTATTATCTTTTTAAAGTAATTATTGAGTCAATTTACTTTTTGAAACACTATATATGTTTTACCTTACACTATTAATTTTTCAGATATTGTATAAAATGCAATTTTTTTTAAAATTTGTTTGGCAGAAATTCTAGAAAGATTATATTGCATTTACTCTAAAAAATTTTAATTTTACAAATTGAATTAAAAATTATGACTCTAAAAGAGTTATTCAATCAGTTAAACTAATGTTTTAAGTGAAATTTTATATATATTTTGAAAATAATAGCTAACAGTAAATTGCCAAAGCTTCTAGTTTTGTAAGAATTTAGTGGGTTGTTTTTCTTTACCTACATTTATAAGAATAGTGTACTATTTCTGAGTATAATAATGTGAATTGTGTTTTATATTTCAGTTTTTCAACTTTCAGAATGATTTTATGATTAACTGCATGTGACTTCTTATTTTAAACACAATAATTTCACTTAAATTGACAATGTAAATATCTATTTAAATGCTTTTCTTAAAAAAAAAAAAAAAAAAATTAACTACCTTTTTTCAATTCAATCTAATTAAATATCTAATTATGTATGTGACTTAATTAACTGTTAGTAGAAAAATGCTTTATCTTTATTGAAATTTTTGTAATTAAATATGTTTTTAGCACGCTCTTGGAATGATCCACCCATTTTAAAATTTGACGTCACTGCATCAACAGGAAAACATCATTTGAACAAACGAGTTTTTTCTTCTCTAAATAAACAAGAGCTTCAAACAGGTACAGAAGATACAAATTCCTTTTTTAAAATAGTCTGCAGTTCATCACTAAAGATACTTAGAATAGCTAATTTTCTTAATTTTGCTGGGACATTATTAAAAAAATATATATATAAATTGAGAATAGGATAATAATAGAGAATAGTTTAATATTATGTGAAAAAAATATTTTCAAAATTAGTTTAGAAGAACTTTTTTATTTTTTAAAAGCTTTTTAATGTATTTATGATCATAAATTTATCTATTGTTTTTAAATTGTAATAAAAAAATTTCTATTTACATAGCTACTGTTTTTCATAAAATTATATGTGTCTTGATTTTATCTAATTATTTTTAATATTTTTATTGAGAAAATCATTATATTCACTCTGACTTTATACCAGAAAAAACGTTTAAGTCAGTTAAAAGAAATTTTTTTTTCAGTGTATGTGAAGGGGTGTCAATTAATACGTAAGTTTGTTGACCATGTTACAAAGCACTGTCACTTTGGTGGAGCAATGTTTGCCCTTTGTACTATTTAAGTTTAGAGCAGACATCTCCTTAAACTCGGGTCTCACTTTCTGGCCAATTTTTCAAATTCATTCCTGACATAAACAAAGGAAATTTGGCTCAGTTTGAGTTTCAAACTAAGCTTTTCTAGATCGACGTTTAGTTCTCTGACCACCAGATCCTATTAAATTAAAAATATTTATCCTTTAATATTTATTCTGGTATACAGAGCTCATAATATGAAGCAAATGTTTTTACTATATGCATAATTCATAATTTTTATGTATATTACTAAGTTTGGCAGTATTGTTTTGATTATGTTATCAACATTTTCTTACTCATATTTATAAACAAAATGATTTATAGACAAACTGAGCCAAAATTTTCATATTTTGAAAATAATGTAAGAGCCTTTTTGTTTTATCAAAATATTAACCACTTTTCTTATTAAAGTACTCAGGTTGTTTTCTATTATCTTTAAATAATTAGCCACTTTATTAAAAATAAATAAATTTCATTTCATTTTTTTTAAGTTAAATACTCTTTTTTTTCTTTAAAAAAAATGGGGAAAAGAAAACTAACAATTTTAAATTATCAGTTCTCCACTCCTATTTGTTGTTTTTATGGCTTTTCTCACTTTTAAACTAATGATCACCAGATCTAATCTATGAACTCATTGGCTGGTGCTAAAGGATTAACAGCTTCACTAGGGTTGTAGATTAATGTCTCCAGAGGAACTTTTAGGTTATGTAAATGTTACATATATTATTCATTTAAAAGAAAACACAGAAAACTGCCATCAAACAATCTAACTATTATGGCAAAATATCACCTCTGATTTTATGCATTTTTTAAAGGAATAACTAATTCATGTCACCAACTGGGTCAACTCTTTGCATTTACAGTGCCTTACATTAGTTTTATGAATGGGGATCACTCTAGTTTTCATAAATGTTCAAATGAAACATAGTAAAACTAGGCCCATAAAACTAAGAATATTTTTTGGCCAACCACAAAATACAGTAAACTTTAATTTGGAAAATCGATGATTCAGCACATCCAGTCACGGTGAACCATTGGTTTTGTGTTTTCTCGTTTGGATTCAGGCATTTGTTTACTTTGACCACCAGTGACCATGCTCACATTTGCAACAGTTTTTATCGTAACTGTCAGTTTTCATTTCAGTACAACATAGAACTCATAAATTTGTGTATCATTCTTAACAATTTTCATGGAAGAAACACTATATCAGATACCTTTTAACAATAAAGCAATCTCATATGTATTTTTTCTTACTATAAAGTACCATGTCAAGATTTATTTCAACTATCATTCTACTGTATAACTTTTTTTTTTTTTTTCTGTATTTTTTATCAATAGAAGAACATTCATTTAAATTAATGTTCATGTATGAGGTTAATTTTGTAATTTCTAGAGTGACGAATTACTTTCTTGAATATTTGTATTACTTACACAGGTTAGACTGATTTATCTGTGGTATCCTCATTAAAACTGTATTGATATTTGATAATCCAGCAAAATCCCTAATTTGGCATGACTGTGGTACCACAGTCATCTACTGTATTAAGAGCATCCACTATAACAACTTAACTTAACTAGATGACAAAACATGGTAGTTGTGTGAGATATGCACTTTGCATACAGAAGGCAGTTGAAGTAACAATACTGTGTGATTGCATCCAAAGTATAACTGCATAATTAAATTTTTGTGTGAAAGAATTATGCCATCAACTAGACAAAGAGCTATACATAGGAATCTGAAACATCTCATCTGATACCATACAGACGTATAACTAACTACTCTTTGAATGCATTATGGTTTGGGAGAAAACATGATGCCATTATTTACAATTGGCAAGGAAAACCGTGAGTCCAGTCCAAAGAAAATTCTCTTCTCTTCCAAAGTCATATTAATTATGTTCTTCAATAGCAAGGACTTGTTGGAATAGCTGCTGGTCAGATTATGTTTTTACTACACATTATCTTCAAAATACCATCAATAACAAGTTTCAGAACAAATTGTCCGATCCATTTGTCCGATTTTGCTGCATAGTTCATCTCCATACACTGCCAATGTAACGAAAGACACTGTTTCATTTTGACTAAGATGTGCTAGATCATCTACCTTACGCCCTGGATTTCTCATTTTTTAACTACCACATCTTTAGGCTGAAATCCATCAAAGGTAAACAGTCTGCAATGCTGTGAAAGAGTGAATTCATCATCAACTTATTTTTTTCTTTTTGGATGATGTTGAATTCTAAAATAAACTTATAACTATGATAATACCAGTACCCATGATGCTGTCTTGAGTGATAAACTTAAAATTGCCATTAATAAATTGACCGTTTTCACACACAGTTCTATAAATCTATTTTATTTATTTTTTAATTGTTATTTATGTCTTTCATTGATGACTTTTATGTATTATATAAACATATTACTGCTATTCCAAAAAATATTTCACATAAACTAATTAAAATAATGAACAATATGCAAAAGATAATTTAGGGAAACTTAGTGTTAACCGATTACCTGAGCAGTAAAGGTTATTATCTGCAGACTCTCTGACACTTATATTTCTATGCTTCTCTTTTGCTATAGTGTCAGTTGTCCAATAACGAATGTTTATGCTTTGCGAGGTTTACATTTCATTATTTCATTTCAGCAATCTTTATATTATGCAGCATCATTCCGATTACATTCTTTTAAAAATATTATTCAAAATATATATTATTTAAAAATGTATATTATGTTTATGAATTATTTAGTTATAGTTTATTAACTTTTAAAAATTTATAGATAGTATTCAAATTAAAGATGATGGAAAGATTCTAAAAGAAATTCCTAGTTCTTTAACAACTAGTAACGATAATGTTCAGCATGATGGCATGAAAGAAGGCTCAAGAGAAAATTGTGATATACCTGAAACTGATGTGGAAATTTTAAATTATGTCACAAGTGTATTTAAACATATTTTAAAGGAATCAAGTGTAATAAGTGAGGCAAGTGTATATTTTATTATTTTAATATTCTTTTTTAAAGTTAAATTGATCATTGTAGTGTTTGTAATCTAATAAAAAATATAGAGAAAAATATTTACAATGATTGATTTGTTAAAAAAGTAACAAATAATTTATTCTACTTATTTTTAAGAAAATTCTTAAATACTACACATAAAAAATGTTATTTAATTATATTTAGTTGATAAATTAAAAATAGTTTTTCTTTTCAGAGACCTTTAAAGGAAATTGATCGCAGAATCAGTATAATGGAAAAGGCTTGGTATTCAAGTCTAAGTAAAGAAGTGAAGCATAAGATGTATAAAATGGCTCAAGGTATTTCGTCATGATATACTAATTATTTTTTATTAAATTCATATCTTTAACACATTATTAAGCCGTTCTAGTCAAGGTTAATTTAACATTAAATTTAGCAAGCTAGATAAAAAATAGCCTAAATTTATGCAGGAAAGGAAATTATTCAGGAAATTTTGTGGATAGAGAATCTACCACTGTATTATATCTAGAAATAATAAAATTCTCAAAAATAAGATTTGTTAAAAACATAGATATGACATTTATCCATTATTTACCTGTACATAATTATTATTCATTCTCCTTATGCATAATATATTGAGGGATGGTTTTTCTTGTGTGTGTGTGTGTGTGTGTGCTCTGATTTGTGTTTTTTTCAAAAATTGGATACATAAAATTTTAAATTTCATTTTAAAACTTTAAAAAAAAACCCCGCTACTTTTGCTTAAACAAAAATAACTTATAGTAAACGTATAAGCATTTTTTTCTTACTCAAGCGAAACTCATAGATTTCATTTGATACTTTTAAATCTTAAGTGAACCTTTTATTTCTAATTAACATTTATTTAAAGTAATTTTATTTCAATTAATGTAAAAATAGCGTGCCAAAAGAAAATTCAGCGAAAAATTTAATATATTAATATTATATTATTTTTCTGTTATAGAATTTAATAATCATATTTTTATATGAAATCCATTAAAAATTGGTACAATATTACCATTAAAAATATTCATTGTTAAAATTCCAAAATATTTGAAGTTGCAAGAAGGATAAAGAAAAATTGTTATTCCTTAAAAAATACAAAAAGTATTAATAAATGCATCCATTCATTACTGAAATATATCCAATTCATTAATGGATGTATTATTAATATACATTAAACAAAAAATTATTTTATTATCTTTACATTAATTAATAATTAATTTTTAACATTTGATTCTAATTCTAACTTTTTTTCTTATAAATACATCAATAAATTAGTTGTGTATTGAATTTCAAATATCATACAAAATGATTGAGTTTAATTTAATTTTGGTACAATCAAAATTTTATTTCATATCAATCAAACGATTCCTAAATAATATAAAATTCGTATATGCCTTGAAGTCTGATATACTGCTACGAAATCACAGAGAGAGAGAAAGTGAAGCTACTACAAAAATGTAATTTGGCCTATTATGAAACCACTGAAAGCTGCTACAAAAATGCAATTTAGTCTGCTACAAAAATAGTTTTTGTTTTTATACCTCTCTATATATAATTTAATATTTTTGGCCCATTTAAAAAAATTTGTGTTTGAATTAAAATTTTTGAGAGAACGTAAGTTTCTTTATCTCTGATAATAAAATGTTCCTCATTTTGTATTGGTTCTTTCTTGATCGTTACAATAGTCCCTCAATGATAAGAGTCACTGCAAATGGAATTCTAATAAATTTGATGGCATTCAGATGCATGTTTTAAAATTTATTTTACAGCACATTGCTTTAAATCACTGATTCCACTAATTGAATGATATCCTCCTCTCTTCCCCCCAGGGAACAGTAGAAACATCAAAGGGTCATCGAGTACATATGGGCATATGCGTTTAATAAAGGTAATGGATCAATGAAAAAAGATACAAATATTTGTTATTCTTTCATTATATTTGGTCGAATGGGGGTTTAATGCAGTCATAAACTCCATTATGCGAGTTAATTATGGTCCTGATTAATTCGAATTATCAGGACTTGGCTCTACCTTTATAAAAATATATAAATAATAAAATTAGGTTTCAAAAAGCTATGGTTTAAAATTGTGAACTATGAATTACTTTTTAAGTTTCTCAAACCAACTATTTTTTATATCTTCTTACTGTTATCTAAATTATTAAAAATATAGATTTGGCATCCAAAATTCATCTTTTTGCATTTCAAATTCACCGCTCTTGGGATTTTATTATGTTTATATATATATGTATATCTATACATGAGTAGTCGTATATGAATAAAACAAAATCCAATTTTTTTCTTAAAAAAGTATGACTTTTTTCTATTTATTTATAGAATTATCTAATGGAAATGTTGATTCTGCTGAGAAAATTCACTGTTCATTAATAATTCAAAATGTGCGAGAGGTATTAATATTTTCTTTTTCATATTTTTGTAATAAATCTGCTCAATTTGAGCAGAATTATAATGTATGTTTTTGGAAAGATAAGTTTAATTTTATTTTCTGTGGTTTTTTTATTTTATTATTTATTTAATTCATTTCATTCACTTATGAAATTACTTGAAATGCATGTAAAAAATGAGTTTCGAATTTTTGTATAATTGTAAAGAGTATCTAGTAAATTTCACGTGTATTTTCTTTATGTAATTTTACATCTGCCTTCCCTATCTTCCAGAAAAAAAGATTAAATGTCGACTGTATTATATTATATATATAAATATATTTTTTTTACATTATGATACTTAGGTTAGAAGTTTTTAGCCAGAAGTCATGAACATTAAAACACCAAATGTTTTAATGAACTATCTTTTTTCTTATACTTTATAAGTATACATGATTCCCCACTGTGTTTCTTACAGAATGTAGTATTCCTCTAATATCAACAAAAGTATTATAAGGCAATTTGAAGCATATTTACCTCACTTTGTTAAAAATCTGAGGACATCAATGACCACTATTTTTGTCTTCAGGACTGAACCTTGCATGCCATAGTTTTGAATATCCTTGTACTGCCTAAGTTTTTTCAATTATGAGGAGGATGATAAATTTTTCATTTCAACGAATAGGAACTCTTCTATATATTTTAAACAGCAAACAAATCATAATCTATAGATGTCTTAAAAGTAAACATCACAAAAGAAATTTACCCATTCATGACAATTAATGTTGGAAAGACTCCAAATTATGAATTGCCTAATTCTATTCTAGGCATTAAACTGGTTATATCCAGCAATTCTCACAAATTGGGGTGCATTAATAGAATCATACCCTTGGTATTGTGATTATTGAAAAATTCCTGGTTCAGTATCAAATCCTGTATTTTGAAAAACTGAAATTTAATTTTTACAAGATTTTAGACCTAGTTTGTGTACTTTGATTATTCTTTATAATTAATGAAGTTCATTTCTATAACTATGTCTATGTTTTTGTGTATTAATGACCAAATATTTAAGGATGCTTTTTAAAATTTTAGGTTAAAAATTGGATGGTTGGAGTGAAGCATATAATAGAAATGAGAAAAGAAAATCAGGATTTGCAAATAAATGCAGAATAAAAATATCTAATAGAATTTATTTTAAAAGTTTCTTCCTTTTATTTGATCTTTTAATTGCTTTTTCTCGTTTTTAATATGTTTCTAAATAAATATAAAAATATTAATTCAAAACAGCATCAAGTACTGTAACATTGTCTAATGTATATATTCTCAATGTAATGTAAATAATTCTGTAATTAAGTTTGTATTTATAAAAATCTTTATGGCATGGTTATTCCTGTAATAAAAAATGAAATTGATAAGCTAAAAATGAAGACCACTTAGCATTATAAATAAAACATCTGTAGCTTTTTATCAATTTTTTTTTCTTCCCATATTAAACAGAATTGTTAATTTACATTATTATTTGCTGTAATATAAAAATACGAGGTTTAAATGAGTAAGAATATAAGCAATAAAACTTGTTTTTAGAATATCTATGGTATGCTGTTATAAATCTGTGGCTTTCAAACATTTTTTAGAATTTCTTAAGTGGTAGTCACAACATTTTTTAATATAAATTGATTGTATGCACATAATTATAATTGCATCTGTGAATGAATAAATGTTAAACAGAAATTTATTAATGAGTTAGCTTGAGTAAATAGGCCTATTAAGATACAAGTATAAGCAGTAGAATTGAGGAAAAAAGCAAACTGTGGCAATTACAAATAGCCCAAAATTTCAACTGGAATCCAGTTTCAGAGGCACTGCTATAAACAATAATCCTCCCAGAGCAGCAGATTATTTTTATGAATAAAATAACTGTTATTAATGAAGTATTTCTTAGTTTACCAGGAGTGCTCCAAAATATCGACACTTCAAGTTGCATTTGCTAAAAATGCTTGCTTCTCTTTGATAAATATTCTTAAAAAGTGATTTGATTTCAATAGGCAGTGTTAAAAATAACTTTCTTTCAAGTTTTATGCTGTTCTTTTCCGGAGGGTTTCGTGCATAATTTCCAAAAATTTCACGTATTCATTGAAATTTATCTTTTTCCAACTCCTAAATAAATATATATTTTACTGTAAGAGAGGAATCCTTGAAATATTTTATACTGCAATTTTTACTTAAAGCAAATTGGTTTCTTTTCATGTAAAACTTTAGTGGCACCCACAATTGCCCTTGATGTCCACATTGCATAACTTTTATGACTTCACCTTCATGGAAATTTGAATTTTTATAGCAAAAGAAAAAAAATATGTCTTTAATTAATTGGTATTATAAATATATATTAACATTACAATGATTTTAATTTAAAATGATGAAAGCCCAATAATTCTATGCGATTTAATTCGCTAACTAATTTATCTACAAGTCCTGTTCAGTTTAAACCTCTTCATGCTCCACTTTATTCATCATTCAAACATCTACATTTATAATATTGAATTTCTCTGCCATTGACTTTTGAATTTCATCTTAACAGTCCTTGTTACTTTCTACTAAATAAAGTTTGTAAATCTTATATCTTAAATTTGACAGCATTTAGATAAATACTTTTCTGTGATCAAGTCTTTTAAACATTTTACAATAATTGTAACTTTCAATTTTTCAAGATAAAAATAATAATAAATTCATAACTTGCTTGATATAATTTTAATAACAAATAGTAAGTATAACTCAAAGATGTGTGATTTTTTCAGTCAATCCAAATTCAATAAAATACTTTTAAATTCAGGAAGTCTAGAGAAATTTGTTGTTTGAAATACTTTTTTTTATAAATGTGCTTAATGTTGTTCATGTGTATTAAATATCAAAATTTCTAGTTTTAAATTTTATGTTACTGAATTTAGAATAAATTATACACTATGTGAAATTAACAATTTATGGTAGTGGACCATTTAAAAAGTTATTCAGATTCAATTTATTTTATAAGCACAAAAGTTGCATCTGAATCATAATACAAATATCAGCTAATCTACATTATCACAGAATAGTTTAGGAATAATACATATACTAAGTTTCTTTATCAACTGGCTTGTCATTCGAAGATTGTGGTAAACTAAAACCAACTAACTGGGCTGTTTCTTCAACAGATCGCTCTCCATGACTATGGTAACGATCAATTAACTCCTGTAAAAAAAAAATACTTTTAAGTAATTTAGATGAATTTTCTATAAATAAAAACTATACATAACATTTTCAATGTTAGTTTTTAATAAACAAATATATCAAGAAAGTAAATTTACTTAATTTAAAAATGAATTAGTCATTTTGGCTTCTGAGATCTGCAGATTGCTTACAATAAAAAAATTTGAAAGTTATGCAAATAAAATAAATTAGTTTGAATATTCAAAAACCAAATTAATGCATGAAGTATAAAAGTGATTAATCGAATGGTTTATATTCATTAGGGTTTTGCTTTTTTTTTTTTTAATAATGTCTGAGAATATTGTTTTCAGACATAAATGTTGATCTAAACAAGTTTGCATATTGGAATGCATTAGCCAGAAATAAGCACAGCTACAGCCATTGACAAATGCTTATTTATAATGCATATCTTTGATAGTCAAAGTTGAGACTTGTTCCTATCCACATTTTTTTTTATTTCTTACCATAACATTTGTTATACAGCACTAGCCTGGATGTATGCAAAGTTGCATGTTTTAATATTGAATTAAAATCTAAAACTCTATTAAAAAAAAACTGTTCAATAGATAATTTATTTTTTAAGAAAAATGAATTAAATGAAGTGAGTTGTATATCCCTTGTCTACAGATTATTAAAAGTATAACTTGATTTATTTTGCATACAACAATCAATAACAATGTCTAGATAATTAAATAATTTATATCAGAAGAGAAGTATTTCTCAAATACCCTGAAATTCAAGTAGAAATAACACCCATACCATCTTCAGGGACCTAAGGACTAATAGTAAAAACAATTTTTAGAAATCTTTATAAAATACTGAAGAGAGATTTTAAATGAAGTTCCCTATTAAATTTTGTTTCTTTCAAAGGAAGAATTTAAAAATAAAATTCTAGTTATGTCTAAATTTTGCCTTTTTGTGCAAATATTTTAATTTACTCTAAATAATTATGTTGAATTCCAAATGCCACACATCAAATTTATTTTATCAGTGTTTTCTTCCACCAATATTTTTTGAATACCTTTAACATTCTTACTTTGAAAATCCTCCCTTACTAACCAAGTTAGAACAAATCCTTATTGAAAAACTGATGTGTTATGTGATAGGGCAAATGTCCTCCATTCCTTAACCAGATTTGAGCAAAACTACAATATCAGAATGCCATATTAGGCTGAGATTATTTGTAATTTTTTTTATCAAATCAAAAAGTACCTGATTTTGACGTAATGATTCCAGGTAACATAAATATGTTTTAGCCATCATATTCAATTCTTCGTCATTTTTACAGATACGTTTTTCTGTAACCTGATGACTACGATATTCATTCATTAAGTAAGACAATGCTGTAGTTTGAGATACAGGTTTCAACTGTAAAAAATAAAGGATAGTAATGAAGAACATTTGTGATTCCATATTTTCTTACATAAATGTAATCAGCATTCAATTTTAATGTAGCGAATTTTCTTGGATCATTTCAAAAACTATTAGGATATTTATTTCATTTTAAAATAACCAAAAATAAATTATAGGTATCATAATTTTAAATAGAATTATTTGATGTCTAATTCAAATTCTGAGTATTGAAGCTGCACTGTACCAGTGACCATTTTGTTTACAAGCATAAAATTCTTTCAGAGGTTTATAAATAGCTAAGTAAAAGATATATGTTATTCAATAGGATTCTGCAATAAATTCTATTCATTCTCAACTTATTCAAAATATAATTTTTTTTTTTTTTTTTTTTTAATGTCTGAAAATGTACCACATTTTATAAAACATTGCTAACTTGGCAAATTGGTGTGGATTAATATAGGATCCTACTAATTCTGTTTTTAATAATACATTTCACTAGTGTACAACATTTTGCAATTGACTATATATGATCTTGAAGTTCAAACTGTTTTTTAACAACTGTATCCTTGAAAATCCCAGGGGAAAAAGTAAAAGTATTCCAATCCTACTTCTGTAGAATGATTACCATAATGATGAAGGATTTATAACATCTTCAAAATATTGACCACTCCCAGCTTGCTTGTGAGGATGGAATGTTTACTGTTTCTAAAAAATGCTCTTGGGGGAGGGGGGGGTGATAAAGAAAATTGATTAATGAACTTAATACTTGCTTAATATTATTAGTGTAAGGTAAAATTTAAATACAGTTGTTTTATGCTTCTGTGACTAACTCAGGAGGGACAATATTCCTTGACCACTCTTCTGACCGAAACATATATCTGGCCCCTGATATTCCTCTATAAATTAAATTTGGCGCACTAGATATATTAAATTAGTAAACACTGATTTATAGTTATGACATATAACTTTCAGTCATTTGTGTGTTTTTGTAGTAAGTTAACTTACAAATCTTAAAATCAATAATTGATAGACTGACAGTCTGGAACTTAATTAACTATTTTCTGAAAAAATTCTATTAAAAATGGTTTTGTTACACTACTATATTATGTTCATGTTTCACCATAAAGCATGGCAATTTAATGTGATTTTAATATAAAAAAAACCAAGGTTAATTGTATAGTTAAGAAACAAATGTATTAGAGATGTAAACATATTAATAGATGTTTTACTCATATTTGATGAATAATAGCCAGGAAATACAAATTGTTAGCAATTCAAAACATATAATCTTTACTTATTATTATTATTATTTTTTTTTTCTGTATTAGAATGTTCATTTCTATTATAAAGTTTGTTCTCTGACAAGCTCTTTATAATTATAGAAACATCAAAAAATTTCAACTAGGAGGAGACTATATAAAATTAGACTACTGTTTATTAATGTTTTCAAGTAAAAAATTTTAAACATCTCCAGCCGAGATATTAAAGTCGAGCTCTTTGACCAAAAAACACTAAATCATAAATGGAAGTTAAAAGGGAATTATTTTTTATCTCAGAATTGGTAAATCTAGAATCTTTGTAAAGAAGACAGCAAAATGAAATCCCTTTTATAGCTGTTGTCTTATTGATTAAATCTCTTTTTTGGTGTATTAAAATTTTAAGCAGAGTAGGCAACTTATATTAAAATTCAGAAAATTGTGCAATACAAATTTGTAGATTTTGCAAACAATTTTCATTTTAATGTCTGAAATACCTGTGCGCCCTTTAGTACAAATTTAGTATTAGAATTTTTTTTTAAAATTTATTAGGATGCACTGAATTTAAAAAAATTACAATGTAATCAAAACTCAGATGCATAAACATGAAATTATTAATAATTTTAAAATTAAAACAACTAAAATAAACAAATCAAAAATAAAATTTAATAGCAAATTATTTAACTTTCGAATAAAACAGTCTAATTTAAAGATAAAAAATGTATATCTTATATGATTTTTAATAAACCATTTCCTTAAATTAATCTGAAAATTAAAAAAAAAATTAGTAGCATTTACAAAATAACTTACTTTTGGATTAGCTCTACGAAGTTCGTGACTTATTCCCCTCAAAACAGCTAGAGTTAGAGATTTGGAATTATTCATATTTTAAGGAGAGTTTTAATAGAAACAGACTTGACAAGGTGCTTTGAGATTTATGCTGGTGTATAAACAGAAACTGACGTTCTCTTCGAAAACCACTCAAACTAAAATGTAAATAGTGCATACACTTTCCAAATGTAAACTAAAATATCATAACAGTAGTACCAATATTTTTATTAATTTCATTTAAATCTCGTTATAACTTCATAAAGCATTTCTGGGTTATAGTATCAAAATAACTGAAGACACATAATATAGATATGCTTACCTTGTCCAGAATGATGGGGTATTAAAAGAGAGGAATTACCCGAGATAGCTAGGGAAAAAAATTTAAGGAAATTTCAGAAGGAGGAAAGAAATAAAAGTCTGAGAATTGCAATTAGTATGTTGGGAGGGAGGGGGAATAATAATATTAAATGAAAACAATTTTTAATGTAGTTCTCTTTTATATATTTTTTTTAATTTAAATGAGTATAAAATTCCATACATAAAAAGATTTTTAAAGAAATAGACTAAAATTAATCATTATTTTCTAAATTAAACTGTTAAAATATCAATTAAATAGCATTCATTTTTATCATGAAGTGCATTGTTACACCTGGCAAGGTAAAAATAACTTAAATATTTATTTATATTTTTTTATCATAAATATGTTAAAAATTTTAATAAATGACTATTCTATGAAATATAAAATATCAAACTTTTTTTAAAGGTATAACTATTTATAAAATTATATTTAAAAATTAACAAAATAAAATTAAAGTAAGTGTCAGTCAAATAAATAATGAATTTCCAGAAATAATAATAATTAGTGCCAATATATATTAAATAATTAATGAGTGAAATGAGAAGGATTCAAAAATAGTAGAAAAGAACAAATATTTTAACTTTCAATTAAAAAAATTAATCATATGAAAAAGGAAACACTGGTATTTTTAATAGTGTTATATTTAGGTTATTTAAAGCATATTCATAAAATATTATTATAAATTTTTAAATATAATTTCAAATTAGATACACACAAATTGACAGTAATTCAAAAATTTACTGTAAAACACAGAAATTATTAATATTTATTATTTAAATAATATATATCTGTAAGCTAATAATAAGCCATGGATATTTGTTTTAAGAATTAGATGACATAATCAGTTATACATTCGAAATGAATGAAACAGAAGTATTTCATAAAATAAAAAATTCCTTCTTTATAATGTTTACCATTATGTATTAAGGATTTTTATCAAATTTAATACATTAACATCTTTAAAAAATGCCATTTTCTATTAAAATATTCTCTTAATATCTTTGATGTATATATGAAATAGAAAAAATATATATAAACAGTTAATTTTTTTTAAATTAGAATAATTTTATAAATTAAAATAACTCACATTAAAAAAATAACTTGATCTATTGTATAGGTATTGTCAGAACACTAAAATAGAATGATATAAATAAAAATAATATCAAGAAATAATATAAAAAGAACTGTTGCATTTCATGCAGTTTTACAAGAAAATAAATAAATTGTTATTGGAACATTTAACTGGAATACTCGCTTACGCTGCTTTACCTCAATTTATCCAAATGCTATCGAAATAAATAAGATACTGAGATTGATGATCAAATAATTATAAACTAACAGCTAAAATGTTCATAATTCGTTAACCAATGTGGATCTTTAGAGTATGATACATCTTATAATAATGAATTGTGGATTATTTGATGATTTGAGTTCTGGTGAAGCTCCGTGGCTGCGCAGCAGCCGTTAGCTACTATCTTTCGTGGATTATTTGATTCGAAACTTTCTTATATGTACTTTTTTATTATTGTTGTTTAGAAAAAGGCTGAGGTTATGATTACATTTTACCAAAAAAGAAATTTGTGTCATAATTTTAAGTTGATTTTGTTACTAACAGTTCCAGTTATTAATTACATGCAACTCGAAATGCCATGGCGCGACGCTGATAACGACAACATGGAAGTTGTCCCCCTCGCTTGTCGAGAAAAGCCGTCTTTCAGAGACGATCTCCCCCCATGGCCATTTCAGACCTCCACGACTCACCACCCTGACGGATGATTTCATTTCAATCAAAATACTGGTAGACATCATCAACCTAAAAGCTCGACTCGCCACCAGCTGGTTACAACCTCCAGCAAACAGAGATAACCCAGATTTGGCCATCCCATATGACCAAGCTTTCCAATCTACAAAGCCTCAAACGTTCTCCTTATGCTCCCAAATCAATATAGCACCATTGGCTATTTACTTCACCATGGCTGAACTAGAAAACAAAGTTCAGCAATACCATCTCCAACTCCCTTCTGAGCAGCCAGAGACTCCTGCTTCCCAGAAAGCTACTCCGCCTCCTCCTCAAAAACAACATAAACATAAACTGAATGGAAATAAAAGACTACATGATGCCGACGGTTTCAGGGCGCCTCCAAAGCACCTCACATGGAAGACGTCCACTGTTCCCACCACCAGATCACAACCTTCTCCGCCATCTGATAGTAAAATCCCTTGCACTAACTTTTCTAACAACCTAGATATGGCTGAACGAAATTTCTTCCGAACAGTTGCCTCGCAAATTAAGAATCCCTCCATTCTTTGTAAAACTCAAAGCGGACTGGATATCCAACAACAGTCTTTTAAAGCGCGCTGATCCTAGTATGCTCTATGTACAATCAAGGGATAACTTCTTAAAACTTACGGTCAACTCTGAAGAAGACCACCTTAACTTTAAAACCGCACTAGTCGTAATGGGAGCTGAATTCAAATGTTTCATGCTCCAAAAGGATCCAATAGTTAAAATAGTAATATGAGGACTATCCTCTCACACTAAGCAACAGCCTACAATAGAAGTAATAAAATCCCAAGGTTTCATGTTCTACAATTTACACAACTAATCTAATACAGGGCCAATTGCCTAAATATTGACGCAATATACAACATTACTGAATTATTCCGAGTATCGATGTAAAAATATAGGGCAGGAACCAAGTGTTGCCCCCCCCAGTGTTTCCTGTGTCAAGGATTTTTGCACAGCAGTGAAGATTGTCCCCTTCTACAGAAATGTGTGAAGTGTACAGGCGATCACGCCTTGAAAGATCGCAATTTGGTCATAGAGCACGGCAAACTAAAATGTGTCAACTGCTCGGGAATTTATGCGGAAAACTGGCGCCAACGCCCCCGTTTTCCTCAAGGAAAACAAAATTCTTTAAATAAATCTAGATTGTGAAATAGACCCTCAAGATATTCCTCAACAACTACAACTCGGTGAGGTCGTGCATTAGCATCGAACATATCGATCAAGGATCTCATCAAAATATCTCAAACCAGTCACAATTCCTCCAAAATCTTATTGTTAAGCAGATTATTATTTCTATTATGAATTGCTTTAAGGATTTTATAAATTTTGCCGTTATATCCGGTAGAGGAACACACAAAATCCCAATACTGCTTCTTAAGATCAGCGATGTAGTGACGAAGTTCGGCAGAAATTTTCTAATACAAAATCCATAGGGCGTGAGAAAGTTGAGATTGAGCTTGGGATAATAATTTGCGTTTTTGTCTTAAAAGATTATTGCAGCGAGAATTCCACCTGGGGAGATTTTGATGGCGAGAGGTTTCATGAAGTTTCCTGTTATTAAGGAGAGTCTGAGTTAAGAAAGAATGTAAATCCGAATATGATGAAAAGGTGCGATCAAGAATTTGCTGATCATGAAGAAAACGATGAACTTTAGACCATAATATGATCGATAAGCAAATTTTTTGTGAAGAGGAAAGCTGAAGCAATACCTGTATCAGAAGATGATCACTGTCAAAAGGATCGGATAGAATAGCGTAAGATATATTAGGGTAAATGTTTGCACTGGTGATGGAGAGATCAATAAGATATACAGAAGTTGGAATAATATTAGTGGGAGTGTTGGTATTAATGATACTTAAATTATTCTTCAGAATCCAGTTCATCAGGATTTTCGGAACTAGCTACTGAAGAAGTGGATCCAAGAATGGGATGATGAGAATTAAAATATCCGAGAATAATGCAGTTTGAAGGAAGTTGTTGACAAGTTGTATTTAGCCATTCAATAGTGAAAATACCGGTGGGAGAATAAATGTTAACAAAAGTAAAAGTTTTATGTGAAATATGAATTATAACTGCTTGAATTTTACTATCAGAAAAAGGAAGATTGACAAAATTAAAGACTGCTAGGAATACTAGAATCGACAGCAATTAAAAGTCCTCCTCTGTGTGTATTATCTGAACGATCGGTTCTATAAATTAATTTACCAGGCAGGTGAAAATGATCTTCGGAATTAAGAAATGTTTCCTGTATTGCTAACACGGGCATAAAAGAAAAAAATTGGACCAGAAAGGGACGGCTTGGCTCGAATGCTACGAGCATTACATTATAATAGTCTTGTCTAGAAAAGTTTATAAAGATTGATCAATAACAATGAAACAAAAAAATGAGCTTAAGATGCAAATTTAAATTTCAATATTAATAATTATGTCAAACGAGAAGTAAAGAAAGTTTAAGAAGGACTGTGAACCTTTCAAATTATTAGGCAATTTCACGTACTATAGCAATGGAAATTGCTACAATTATTTCTCTTAATTTCCATTTAAACATTCAACTCTAATTCATTTTTTGTTATTTAAATGTGTAAGACTTACATAAATTTTCTATGAATAGCATTAAATTATAGTGGATTTTGCATTTTTCTGTACATGAATTTAATTGAGAAAAATGCAAATTTTCAGTATAGTTCAAGCATTTTTATGAAATAAATTGCTACTGTTTTGTTTTGTTTCTTATCCCACTTGGCTGGCCAAGCCCATGAGCCCATACGTACTCATGATTGAAGGGGAAGGAAGCAGCTTCTGTTATAATGGAGCACCCGTAGATAGAAGTCTGACTTTGGCTCCGTGACGCTCTTACAGTCATGGGAGACTGGGACCTACGGCTTAAAGTGGATTCCGAACCACTACAAACATCCATGGCACCGCCGGGATTCGAACCCGAAACCTGTGGCACCGAGCGCTAGACACTCAGCCATTCAGGTCCCAAATTTGTGAATGCCAACGGCACGCCGTGTTCCCAGGTGGTCACCCACCCAAGTACTGACCGCGCCCAATGACGCTTGACTTCGGTGATCTAACGAGAACCGGTATATTCAGCATGGTATGACCGTTGGTAAATTGCTACTTATCAAGTATATTATTCTGAGGATTAAAAAAAATTAATAATCGTACTTGAAACCAAGAAATGAAAATACAATTATTTAATTTTTAAGAAAAAAAAATATTCAAAGATTTATATATTTTCATTATTAACTCTTATCTAAAATAAATGTTAATTAAAAAATATGTATATTCAGAAAGGTTATGAATACGGGCATGTGATTATATTCTACCTATTCCAGATTTCTAACAGTAGGAGAGAGAAATTGTGACGTCTACAAAAGAATCATATGAAAGCCTTTCTTATGATTTAGCCATTCTGCGTTACTTATAATGGTAAGTAAATTAAAGAACAGGCTATTACTGGAATTAAAAATGTTTAACAGTGAGCATAAAAAGCATGTATGTTTCCTATAAAATAATACTATACATTGAAAAAAATCATGAACATATTATTCTGAATAAAAGCAATAAAGTTAACTTACAACAAGCTAAAGAATTAAATTTGGACATAAAATATATGATTTTGCTTAATTTCAGAATGCTAGTCTCAATAAATTGATAAATCTGTCATTTAACCGGATGTTTACATTTCCAAATGATTGACCACACTATATTTTTAATTTAATTTCTTACATTTGTTTAATATGACTTCAGTCCTAAGAATTTATTAATAGTTTGTTTAAATTATAGAAACAATTTTATTTTAATTGCTTGAAACAGCATTTCGTCATTCTAGACGAGAACAATAATTTAGCAAATTATCATACAAATTACAATAGTATTAACAGCATGTGTGAAAATTCCTGTATGATTCGTTTTAACTTATATATATATATATATATATATTACGATATAATTCTGTCTCTTTTGTTTACAACCTATGCATAATATTATTTTGTGCACAATAAATGTTTTAATAATCTGATTAATTTTAACATAACAAATACTTTTTTGTTCATTTAGTTAACAATTTTGTTTTCAGAATTATAACATGTAGATCTATAACTTATGAAAGATACATCGAACTCTCATATTATGAAGCAGACTCGCATGTCATATCAATCGAAATATCTACCTTTAATTCTGAGTAAATGACATCTGAAGCTGCAAGTTTGTCTTAAAAATAAAAAAAATGTGAGAGATGTATGGAAAAAGTTGAATGAAAATTATTCATGTTAAATGATTAGCTTTGTTAATTTTCTGCATTATTTGATGGAGAAAAACAATTTTTTTTTTTTTTTTTTGCATATTTTGAGTATAACTAGAGCAATTTTGAGAGTTAAAAAATTAACAATAGACTTAAAGGGTATAAAAATTCAATTTCATAAAGTAAAGTTAGTATCATATTAATCATCGTCATGAATATAATACATTTCTCTTAAAACAAAATATTTCGATTTCTTTTAAGAACAGAATATCAATAATTTATTCATTTGGTTACTGAAAAAATATTCAAATGCAGATTGAAATTTTATATTTAAAAAAATTTGATTGCATAATTTAACATATAATTATAGATATATATTTTTCAGAATATTTAAAACAGGAATAAAAGTAGTGTTGATAACTTTTACATTAATAAAATCAGACAGATCGTGGAAAATTTAAATAGTACAAAATAAAAACTAAATAAACATTCTCGATTCATATAAAACATTTCAATGAATAAAATATCATGATATTTATTCTATAAATAACTTAATAAAAAGTAAAGTAATATCATGGAATCTTTCATGAATAATTACTTAAAAATCAAAGAATTTTTAAAAGAAAAATTTATTCTTGAAAATTGAAAAAGGAGGAGCAAAATAACATGAACAAATTGTCCAAAAATTCAATTCTATAAAGTAAAGTTAGCGTCATATTTATAGCCTTCGCGATGGAATCCATTTCTCCTAAAACAAAACTTTTAATCCTTTTTTGCATGACTTTCTATATGCTTTCTTTTAACTGAAAGTTCTATCAGTAAGCTTTGACACAAACAAGGCATTCGAAGGGTTATTCTCTTGTATGAATCCTCAGATGGACCCTCAGGTTGCATGCCTCACTAAACGCTTTTCCATACTTAAAAGTCACTGGTAGGGTCGGTCTCCTGTATGAGTCCTCAGATGAACCTTCATGTTACATTCCTGACTAAATACTTTCCCACACTTAAAAGGACAGTGGAAAGGTCGCTCTCCAGTGTGAGTGAAGAGATGTCTTTTGACGTTACTGGATTTTGTTGAACGGTATTCGCAAAAGAGACATTGGTATATCTTCCGATTTTCTTCATATGTGCTAACAAACCCTGCAAAATAAAATAAAAATTGCATAAGTTTTTTTTTATATACGTTAAATTTTCACACAAAAATGTTAAGAATCATTTAAATCCAATAAATCTTAATATTCAATATTTTAATCATATATATATAAAGGATAAACAATAAATCACAGATATCGCAAGAAATTTGAGACAACAGAAAAAAATGAACACAGAAATAAAATTAAAAAGAAAAAAAATTAGCACTCTGAATTGAATTGCAGTAGCTCTCAGACTGAGACAAAATTTCTTTTATTCACATACATTTAAAATCTTTACTCCTTTCCTTATAACTTGGAAATATAAAATACATATTCTGAGAATTAAAATTTTAGGCTAAGTATTTAAAATAATTGAAAAATGATTTTTTTCCTAGTTTCAATTTTAACCCAGTAAAATTTATTTAGCTGTCATTACTCATTACTGTCAAATGTACTTTTATGAGTTTGAAAAGTTTTCTTTTCTTTTTAGTAGGTTATATTACTTTTCTTAATATTAAATTCTCAACACTGTTCAACGCTCTAAAATATAAAAATTTTACTTCATGATTAAAAATATAAAGAGTAAAGAAAGATATTAAATTAGTTTAAGATCTAAATATTTATAGAACTCCAGTTATAAATATTAAAATATGAAGTGAATTGCAATAGTTCTGAGACTGGGACAAAATTTCTTTTATTCACATACATTTAAAATCTTTACTCCTTTCCTTATAACTTGGAAATATAAAATACATTTTCCTTGGATAAAAATTTTATGCTGATGGATGATGAATATTCCTCATCTCATGTATGAAAGTTGCCATTTCAGCGACTGTTTTTGAGAAGTATTTAAGATATTTGAAAAATGATTTTTTTTCCAAGTTTAAATTTTGCCCCAGTAAAAAGATTAAAACTTATGTAGCTGTCATTATAAAATGCACTTTTATGATTTTGAAATTTTTTTCTTTTCATTTTAATAGGTTATGTTACTTTTCACAGAAAATCTTTTGACACACGAAGAGCATTGAAAAGGGAGCTCTCCGTTATGAGTCCTTTAATCAACCTTCAGGTTTGCTTCCCGACTGAATACTTTCTCACACAGAAATGGACATTCAAAATGTCGCTTTCCAGTGTGAGTTAAAATATGCCTCTTAATATCACCAAGATAGAGTTTAATGCTATTCACAAAAGCGACAATGATATATCTTTAACTTCACCCTAAAACAGCAATCAATACCTGAAAAAAATATAATAAAAATAAATGTGGATTTATTGAAGGAAATTAAAGTATCACACACAATAAGATTAAGAACATATAATTATGGGCATATGATTATATTGTAAATATTACAGAATTCAAACAGAGTAAAAATGTAATGTCTTTTCAAGAATCACATGAAAACATGCATCATAATTTGACAATTCAGCATTAATTATAATTGTAAGTGGATTAAAATATATTAAGGGTAATGCTGCCCCAGGATGCTAAAATAAAAGTAATTAACAAACCATTTGTGTAATAAGCATGCATGTTATTCTAAAAAACACCACAATGAATTTTAAAAAATGTCATTCTCCCCAGACTAAATAATAATAATATTAACAAGAAAAAATGAATTACAATACAAAAATTTCAATTATGACACAAAATATATGATTTTCAACAATTTCTGCAATTAATCAGAAAGTACAAAACTATACAAAAAGGTTTAACAGGCACCATTTCATTAATATAATTTAAAAATAGTTGGGAAAAAAATTTAAAAATATCCCATTATTTTAACACACAAATAAAATAATTTTCTTTAAATCATTAAAAAAAAAAAAAACAAATGGCATACAATTTTTATAAAAATAAAATTAACATCATTCTATCTCATAAGAAAAATACTTTAAAATCAAGGAATTTCAAAAGTGAAAAAAAAAAAAAAAGGAATAATAATAACTTAGTTATACAATCGAAAAAATTCAATTTTGTACAGAATAGTAACACTAAAATAATATTTTCCAACTTTTCTAGATTTAGTTTACAAGGAATTAGATACTATTACATATGATTCTTATAACATCAAACAAACCTCTTATTACAGATCATTCAAAAAACTAGAAAAATGTATACAAAGTTTACATAAAAAATTCCTTTCTAAAATAAGTCAAAAAGCTAATTTCTAAATAGCACAGTTTGGTAGTGCCTCTAATACATTTACATTTTTCCGCAATCAGGGATGTTGTATGAATTTTAAAGTTGAACTGTAGGAAAAAGCTTTGGTGCACACAGAACAATAGAATGGATATTCTCCAATACGAATATTATTGTATACACTTGAAGTATATTAACAAACAAATATATATATATATATATATATATTTTTGACAAAAGTACACAAAAGACAGTAATCTGTAGTATGTGACTGCAGATGAATCTTCATATATCTATTCCGAATAAATGCTTTGCAACAAGGAAAAAAATGAATTTAAAAAAAAGGTATCTCTGTTATGACTTAAAATGTGTTTTTAAATGTCGTTATGAATATGGTATATTCGGTGATCTTCAAATTGCCTTCAAAACAGCTGCCAACTTCTGCAAAACAAAATTGAGTATATTTACTTTTGAATGCTAAGAGTTTTAAAATCATTAAAATGTAGAGAATTCAGTAATATGTGATTAAGTATTTTCGGCATTATATATTAGTTTTAACATTTTTTGATATACAAGATGAAAATCAATAAACCACAGAAATATTGACAAATATTTGACACAATTGCAAAAATAATGAACATGAACACACATACACATACAAAATTAGACTATAACGTGCATATTTTTTTTTCATATTCTTTACTCTATATCATTGTTATGACTTGAAACAATGAAAAAATACATTTTTGAAGTATATAAATTTTACTACTATGCCATACCTCACATTTGAAAACTGCCATGTCAGCACTCTTCAACAGGTATTTTAAACTATTTGATAAGAAAAATTTTTTCTTTGATGCCATTGAAGTATTTTTTTTTATCTTTTCAGTAAATCAACAGAAGGGATCTACAGAAAAACAAAATTATTAAATGATAAATTAAAATATAATATACACATATCAAATTATTTCACTATCAATTTTTAACCAATATCTATTATGTAAATATTGAAATATAGAAAAACATAAATAATATTTAAAACATCTTCAGTTTAGTACAACAGGTGAATGAATCATCAAATGTTAAAAATGGTTTGCTAACATAAAAATACAAAACTGTACACAAATGTGAATTTCATTAATCATCACATAAACATAATGGAGTTGAGGGAATCTGTAATGATTATAACACATATACTTATTTTTCAGATTTATATGCATTAACATTACATGCAGTTTGTTTTCTTTACCTAAAATTATGTTAATTATATATTTTAATTCAAAACAATATTTACTTATTATAATTAACAGTAGAACTAAATATTATTTGGTTCTTTCAATTGGTCTTATATTCAAAATCTCAATTCCCTTTATCTTATTCTAACATATTTTCTTTTTAAATATGAAAAATAAAAAAATAAATGAAAAATAAGAGTGGAAATTCAAAGTTTTGGTACTTCTTTTGCACATGAATTTCCAAAAAATAATAATAATAATAAAAATAATTAGAAAATTTTCTAGGAATAAATATTAATTTGCACAGGTATATTATTTTAGAATTTAAAAATTAATAATAAAAATTAAATGAATAATATAAAATACAAATTATATTATTATTATTTTAGATAAAACAACTAAGATTAATCTCTTGCTTCCGGCATCTGCAAAAGAAAATAACAAAAATTAGAGTTGAATTTGGATAATAAGAGTTTCACACACTATAAAATTTACACATTTTCCAAAATAAACAGAAATTCATATTTAATATTTTTCTATACAATTTTGGATATTAAATAGTAAAACAAATAGATTATAAACATATAGCAAGACAACCACAAAAAAAAAAAATGAACACAGAAATAAAGTAAAAGTAAGTTTATGAAATTAAATGTATTAGTTCTCAGAGCATCAATAATGGGTCCCTTCCTCCATTTATATAAATTTTCATAACTTCTATTATAATTTAGAAACAGAAATATAAAAAATTTACTATGATCCCTCATCCCAAATTTATATCTACCATGTCAATAATTAATTTCAGATATGGCATGTTTTAAACAGAAAAAATTGAAAAAAGCAAAGTATTTATAGAAAAAATTAATTTATAAAAAAGGAACACTGTTAATTATAAGAAAAAAGTAGTAATAATTTAATTTTTAATGAGCACAATTGGCATTCATAGTAAATTTCTTAGGTTCACTTTCTTCTTTGCGATTATTTTCATGCATGAATTTCTAAATGTGTATTTATGGTTGAATTCTGAGAAAAAAATTGGCACAGAGTAGGACATTTGATGGGATATTCTCAAGAAGGAGTTCCGATGCCTTCACTTTAATGATTGACACTAGAAGATCTTTTTTTTACACCAGAAACATTAGTAAGAGCATTCTTTGATGTTGTATCTCTTATGATGGTTCATGTAGCTATAATCAATACTTTCCACATGCCATTTCAAAGCATGCAAAAGGCTGCCCTCCACATCTTTCAATTGACAATTGTCCTGCCTAAGTTTCAAGAGAGTGGTAATCACAAAAAGGACACTGATTTGTCGTCATTTTCTCTTCAGAACTACTGCAATCATTTACAAAAGAAAGTAACAAAAATTATGATGGATTTATTTATTGAAATTAAAGTTGAAAACACAATAAAATGAAAAACATTTATTAAATTCAGTCATTCTATTTTTAAAAATAACAATAAAAATGCTCATATTATTAGGTATACTTGCAAGTTTTGAGCTAATTACAGTTGGTCCTAATAAATTTTAGTAAATTTACTTGAGAAGGATATTACATTTAAATTTCCCACTAACATTTTCTTGAACAATTGTGAGAATTAAAAGATTTTTACTGAAAAGCATCAATGTTGAGTGAAATTCAAGTCTTTTATAATTTTCAGCATATCAATTTTATTGTAAAGAATGCAATTTTGAATAAAATTGAAAATTTTCAAGTAATAAATATATAAAGTCGAATATGTGGCTTAAAAAAGTATTAAAAATTCTTGATATAAATATTTATTTAAACTTAATATTATATGGTATTTCAATATGATCATAAAACATGTGATTTTCATTTCTTTTTGAAGTGCAGCCTCTATGAAGAAGTAGGTATTAAGTAAACAAAAATTAACTATAAAATACTATTTCTTCATATACAGTGTATAAAAATTTAGATGAACCATAAAGTTGATCACAAAAATTATAAAAATTCATTATAATTATAAAATTTCAACAATAATTCTTGGCAATAATGATTTTAATAACTGACTATTTTTTACTTTTATTATTGTAAATATATTTGTGTCTACATAGGTATATTAGAATTAAAATTAAATTACTAATTTACATATTTATTGAATAATGTAGGTTTTTTTTTCTTTCTTTCTTTTCTCTGGTGTATAAAATATCAAAAATTTAAATATGTTACCTGATATCAATAGATTTCAGGCATAAAAGTATTCAACAAAATTTGAATAGGTCAAATTTTTCTACAAACCCACAACTAAAATAGCATTTTTGATTTATTCTTATATTTGGTTTTAAGAAAGACAAACACTTTTTTAATTCATATAAAAAAAATTTAGCACCATAATAAAAACACAAAATTATCTAACATTTCATTTATATACAGTTACTTTCTCTTTTTATAGAACTCTACAAACTTTTGATTTACATTCTGATGAATTGGAAAATTTTTCATAAATATTCTGAGTTTCATTGAATTAAAAGAAATTTTTTAATATTTATTGTTAATTTCTCAATCCACAAATTTATATAATTATAATTGCACTATCAGTAAAAAAATTTACATATAATGAATCATCATTTTAATTCATTTAAAAATACTAATCTCTTGTCATTCACTTGATTGCTATTTTATTCTTATAACTTTCAGATAATTGCTAAAACAATTAATTTCATGACTACATAAGATATAAAGAGAATACAATAAAATGTGTATTTAAATTGAATATTAATATTCAAACAAAAAAATGCAAGACAATTTGAAATTAAATTAAACATATTTTGTAATTAATATACATGTTATTCTCGTTCTATTTTCATATTACTGTATTTATAATTTGAATTTCCTATAACGATAAACTTAAAATTGTATTCCATTCACTTGCAATCACTTAAAAAATCGCGTATTTAGATTTCGGAAATTTATATGAATATTTTTAAAATTTTCGTCTTTTTAAAATTTACAAATGCATAATCATCTACATCTTTGAGATACAAATATATTTTTCATTATTTTAAAACACAGAAAACTCATTTTTGTTTTTGGTACATCATCTCTATAAAATCCTTACTTTGAAAAAGTTAATATAAACTTTATATAAATATGTATGTCTATTTAGTTCTCCCCTAAAGTACGAAAAATAATTAATAATAATAACAATTTATTAACTTTAATTTGATTTGAGTTTTATTCAGTTTAACGAAGCTTTCAAAATTTCGCTACATGACTATCTGTTTCGAAACTTTTTTGATTTGCCCTGCCTACTAGACCTCAGACAGCAAAACAGAGGAGCTGCCAATCCAAACGCTGCTTTGGGCATCGTAAACTATGCAACCCTGTTAACGTCAGTGTCTTATTTTATTGGCAAAAAGTGAAAGGAGCCAAACTCGTTTTGGCGATAATCTTTATTTGGTCGCTTGGTGGCTCTTTTGGGAGTACTTTTGCTCTCTAAGGTTTTCCCAGTTATTTTGATTCCGAATCTGACCGCTGACGAGTACAGACGTATGCTGAGCTCGCTCCTCCGATTTTTGGAATTTTGTGTTTGGAGTTAACTCCAAGCTGTGGAAACGATTTTTTTTTTGCCACAATTATTTTTAAACTCTTTCATTTTTTCTTTAATTTTCATTTAAACATTACCCAACATGAGTCAAACTTCATCCGGCCCGCCGGCCGTTGACCTTACCTCTCCGGAGAGTCCGCCCTTGTGCGAACAGGGTATTATCGAGGACGCCACAAAAACAATCAATGAGAACTCTATGGACATTACACAAAGTGCCACTGAGGACGAACTGAAGGATAATAATTACCTTCTGGCGCACCCAGCTATTAAAAACACTATCGAACCGACGATTGAACATTATCTCTTCTTCGAAGAATTACTTAAAGAGGCGGCAACTTTAATGGACAAAGTCCATAAATCAGCCAGTGCGGCCAACAATGTGAGGTCCCCCTCTTGGGAAACTACTTCCATGAAAGTCGAAGAGTGTAGCAGGCGCATCCGCGCTATCTGCACATACACAGGAGTCCCCGCCTCCCTGCTACCAACCAAAAAAGAATTGCTTGACATGAGGAAGCAAAAAGAATTAGAGATCCTCAACAGAGAGGCTGAAATACAAGCAGCCCGTGAAAAACAAGAAAAGGAAGCGCCCCCCGCTCCCGTTACCAACCAAATAGACACTTCCGCTACCACCCAAACAAATGGTGCAGCAACCAAAAGAAAAACTCCGACATCTGATGATGACGATGAAAGCTTCACCGTAGTGAAAGCCAGGAAGGATAAGAGGGTAAATATGGTTGCAAATTTACCCCCTACTAACACCCCTAACACCACGTTGGCTGCTGACGTATGCGTGAGCTCCAAAAAAACCCGTGCTAGTAGAATCCCACCATTTTTTGTCTCATCAAAAGGCAAATGGTGGAACGTCTTAAATCAACTGAGAGTTGAAGTTCCTAGCATTGACGCTAAGCTCTCTGGTAATTTTCTCAAAATTACTGTTGATAATGAAACGGAGTACAGGACCCTCGCTTCCATATTGGAAAGTGACGGTACCCCTTTTAAAACTCTGATGCTACAGAAAGACCGACCTATTAAGGTCGTGATCAGAGGTCTCCCTGGCCATACCCAGTTGAAGATGTTGTGGCCGAGCTCCGAGCACTGCAGTTCCAAGTCATTAAATGTGCTCGGATGTCTAAATTCAGGACCAGGGAGCCCATGCCCCTTTTCTATGCACAGCTTGCTCCTTCCTCTCATACAGAGGAAATTTATAACTTATCAACTCTTCTCGGCCTGAGAGTCCATGTTGAAAGTTATAAGGGTCAACCCGGCCCTTCGGTCTGTTGGAATTGCCAAGGCTTCTTCCATTCTTCGGAAGTATGCCGGCTTCCAACTAGGTGTGTCAGGTGTGCGGGCCCGCATAGAGCCCAGCAATGCACTTTATCCATCGACCAACCACTGAAATGTGCAAACTGCAATGGAGCTCACGCCGCGAACTGGCGCGGATGCCCCAAAATGCCAAAACCCAGTAAAAAATCTGGGAGTAAAAATATCAAAATGAATCAAAGCAATGTAAAAACCCAAGTCCCATCTTATAATAAAGTAAACAATGTTACCAGGACGCAGCCAACGTTCACTAGCCGTCCGGTCAATGAAAGTAGAGCTTACTCCGAAGTTCTCCGCAAGGCGAACCAGGGTAAGCAGGTTAGCCACGCCCCTCAGCCAATCATAGCTCAGGAGGAGCCCTTGCCTCGTGCTAACCCAAATCTGCCTGCTCCCGCAGTGACTGAAAGAGTTGTTTACAATTCTGGATGCTCATTGTCGGAGATATTACAGTGTTTGATGGATCTCCAAAAGGACAATCCATCTCACAGTCATATTATACTGCAGGCATTTGGCTTAGCTAAAGACAAGATGCGGAATTCGCAAGATAAGTTTGACATGGGTTATCACCTCTTTGCGGCGTATACCCACGTTCTTTCTACTAGTGAGTTCTGCACGGCTTAACTCTCTTCGGCCCTGAGTCTCTTACCATAGGCTTCTGGAACGCAAATTCTTTGCGGCCCAAAATAAACGAGGTTAGGGAGTTCTTAGATGAGCAGAACCTTGACGTATTTTTGGTTCAGGAAACAAAACTGTCTCCTGGTTATAACCCTTTGATCGCAAATTACAGGTTCTATCGTACTGATAGGGCCAATCAAGTTCCTACACGAGTAAGTGGCGGAACAGGCATTTACATTAAAAGCAGTATTAATCACCATCATGTACCAACTCCAGAGTTAGATGTTATCGATGCCACTATTATTGAAGTCAAAATCAAGCATTTTCCAGTCATAAAAATTATCTCTGTTTACATTAAACCTAATGCTCCAGGTGGTTTCCCGGTGGAGGATTTCAATAAGCTTACCAAAACCGGAAACAATGTGATTCTCGCTGGTGATTTCAACTCTCTTCACTCCTCTTGGAACTTTGGCCACTCTAATCGATACGGTTTTACACTGAATCGTTTTATCCAAAGTCAAAGGGGAATGAAGGTTGTTCCCCCCCCTTAAAGTTACTAGAATTGACCTTAGAAATAATCATCGAGGTAATGTGCTCGATCTTGCATTTTTAAATACATCCCCTTTAATTATGACATTGAGGTGCTAACAGATTTAGATTCTGATCACCTCCCCGTTGTTTTATCCTTAGATACCAGCCCTGAATCACTGAAAGTTCCGAGTCAATTAAACACTAACTGGGAGAACTTCAGGCATGTGATGAATAATAAAAAGCTTCCTAGTTTTCTCCTAAGATCACCTACTGATGCAGACAACCGAATAAATGAGTTAAATGAAATCTACGTCACATGTCTGCAGGAAAGTTCTACCCCTAAATTTAAACCTCCACCGAAAAGATTTCCTATTGATATCAAAATTTTAATCAAGCAGCGTAATAAATTCCGCCGAAAATGGCAGCGTACCAGAGATCCTGAGTATCTCAGATGTTACTACCGTACTCTTGACGAAGTCAGAAATGCTATCACTATCTTTACACAGCAACGCTGGCAAAACGACATAGAGGCTCTGACGCCTGAGTCAACATCACTTTGGAAGAAATGTTCCCACCTACGCAGACAATATCATAACATTCCGCCCTTGCA
The DNA here is from genome assembly GCA_021605075.1 of Caerostris darwini. Classification (NCBI taxonomy): domain Eukaryota; kingdom Metazoa; phylum Arthropoda; class Arachnida; order Araneae; family Araneidae; genus Caerostris; species Caerostris darwini. Next base: position 21,188 of record BPLQ01013947.1, on the reverse strand, counting down.
GGGTGCCAACGGCCGAGCAGCTTATTCCCCGGATGACAAAGCGGAACTGCTCGCAGACAGTCTCAAAGACCAATTTGAACTTAACCACGATGTTGAAGATAAAAATTTCTTCGAACACGCCAACTCTACAGTCACAGACTTCTTACAACAACCACATACTAATGATCTAGACTTAATTACTCCACAGGAAGTCTGTGATATTATTAGAAGGTTTAAAAATAACAAATCACCTGGTCTGGATCTTATTAGCAATCGCATGTTAAAGTCCACTCCTATTAAATTTTCTGTACAACTGGCAACTGGCGTACCGTTTACGGAGTACCATCAGGGGGATATACCCCTTAAACCTCCTCATCTTAATTCATAAATAAACTTGGAATTTTAAATGGCTGCTTAATTATTGTTAGTAAAAAATAAAAGATAAATGTTTCTAAATTCAAAAAATTAAGTAGGTACTCAAAAAAAAAAAAAAAAAAAAAAAAAAAAAAAAAAAAAAAATACTATTTATAAAATAAGTAAGATACAAAATAAAAGAAATTAAAAGTTAAGTTTTAAAATCGGTACAATTAGGGACCAGTTGTCGATGCCTTTTACTATTGCAAAAACGTAAACAAACCCTCCAACCCTTTGTTTACAGATCACTGATTGGAAATCATGCTGAACGGTGAGAGCCAATAGGAGCATCTGAAAGGTAAAGGTTAAGATATGGTGCAACGTACAGAAAAATCCCCACAAAAAAAAAAAAAAAGGCCGATCACAGAACCGTGATTCTTTTTACTTTTCCATTTTATAATTTTTATTTGATTTTCAAATTTTTATACTTTTTATTTGGTTTTCGATTTTATAATTTTTATTTTTTTATTTTTATTTTTATTTTTATTTTTTATGTCTAATCCTTTTATTTCCTTACAAAAAAAAAGGGGTAAAAAAGCGAACGAAAAATAAAATAAAAACCCTAACTTAATTACCAGTCGGAAAGTCATAAGAAAAGAATTAAAGCACAACGTAGCAGTAAAAAGGGATAGAAAAGGAACAGGATTCTGATCTGAACCCTCAACCTCTCGGTCAAAGATACGAATCTTTACCTCTGCACCAATTCTATAAATTAAGGAGTTAATTAATTTTAAGCCAAATTAAATCGTCAGATACGCATTGAGATAAATTCTCAATGAGCAAGGCTCACCCCATTACCTGAACTCGCTTGCGCTTGTTCAGAATAACAGCCATGGTGCTTCTTAACTTTAGGAAAGCACTCATAGGAGACGTCGTAGACTGCCCTTGGTCTTTTTTGCGATGATTTCACACCTGGGTGATAGGTTGGCAGACTACGGATTAACTCATTGCTAATCTGAGGACATTTTTCAAGAAAATTCTTTGAAATTTTGATAATATAATCAGGAATAGGTTCGACGTCTAGATCTCGATGGAGGATCTTACGACGAACGAACCATGGTGCGTCAGCAATCATAGCCAGGTGTTTATTTTGAAATACCTGGAGTCTCTTGATGTTCGTGAGTGAGGTAGAGGCCCAGATGGGACTACCATAGACCAGGATAGGCCTAAGGATAGATTTGTAGAGCAGAATCTTGTGTTTGATCGCAAGCCTACTCTTTCGAGAAATTAGGCAGTGGAGTTTAATACTCGCACCAGTCGCTTTAGCAACTGTATTCTTAATATGGGTATTAAAAGACAATTTTGGGTCTAGAAACAACCCCAGGTATCTATATTCAGTTACCCAGGGGACGGGCTGGCCAAAAAGAGTGATACTCCCTAATGGAGAAAACGCGATCTTCCGAGTAAATAGCATACAGGCAGATTTAGTGGCGTTTACTTTGATTTTCCAGGTGGTTAACCATTTTTCTAAATTATAAACTGAATATTGCAAGTCTTTAACAGCAAGCTGAGGTGATTTGTTCTGTGTGGCTATCGCCGTATCATCAGCGTAGCAGAAAAGAGAGGTCTGGCAGTCTCTCGGAATATCATTGATGTAAAGATTGAAGAGCGCGGGCGCCAATAGCGACCCTTGCGGAACTCCCCCTTCTATTGGTCTGGTTGAGGAAGTAACTCCACCCACTTTGACTAAGAAAGCTCGGGACTGCAGGTAGGAGTGAAGAATCTTAATAATATGGGGTGAAAAATCAAGTCGCATGAGCTTGAATAATAAGCCATTATGCCAAATTTTATCAAAGGCCTTGGCTACGTCCAAAATAATATTCCCGTAGATTTGCGTTCGTTAAAGCCGTCATGAATCAGCTCTGTCAACCTAAGTAATTGGTGACAGGTTCCTAATTGCTTCCTGAAACCAAATTGTTCAGGTATGATTAAGTCGTGGAGATCGCAATGCTGATTCAGGCGTTTAAGTAACGCAGATTCGAATATCTTGCTCAAGCTACTAAGTAGTGAGATAGGACGGTAATTATGAGGGTAAGCCAAGTTAGCACTTGGCTTAGGAATGGGGCATACTACGGCGGTCTTCCAGCAAGCTGGGAAATGACAGATCCTAAGTAGAAAGTTAAAAAGAATGGTAATATACAGAACAAATTTAATAGGAGTGGACTTTAACATGCGATTGCTAATAAGATCCAGACCAGGGGATTTGTTGTTCTTGAAGTGTCTGATAATTTCACAGACTTCTTTAGGAGTAATTAAATCCAGGTTATTGACATGTGGTTTTTGTAAGAAGTCCGTGACTGTAGTGTTGGTGTGTTCGAAGAAATTTTTATCTTCAACATCGTGATTGAGTTCAAATTGGGATTTGAGGCTGTCTGCGAGCAGTTCCGCTTTATCTTCTGGGGAATAAGCTGCTCGGCCGTTGGCGCCCTGCAAGGGCGGAATGTTGTGATATTGTTTGCGTAGGAGGGAACATTTCTTCCAAAGTGATGTTGACTCAGGCGTTAGTGCCTCTATGTCGTCTTGCCAGCGTTGCTGTGTAAAGACGGTGATAGCTTCTCTGATATCTATTAGCGATTTGTAGTAGAGCCGTAGGAACTCAGGATCTCTCGTCCTTTGCCACCTACGGCGGTAGTAATTCCTGAGTTTGATATTGCATTTGATATGATGAGGAAGTCTTTTCGGTGGAGGTTTGAATTTAGGGGAAGAACTTTCCTGCAGACATGTGAGGTAGATGGTAGTTAACTGTTGAATTCTTTCTTCAGCATCAGCTGCTGTTTTGAACCTGAAACTTGGCAATTTTTTATTATCCATCACATGTCTGAAGTTCTCCCAATTAGTATTGAGCTGACTGGGAACTTTCAGTGATTCAGGGCTGGTGTCTAAGGTGAGTAAAACGGGGAGGTGATCAGAATCTAAATCTGTAAGCACCTCAATATCATAATTAAAGGGGATATATTTAAAGAAGGCAAGATCGAGTACATTATCTCGATGATTATTGTTTCTAATGTCTATTCTAGTAACTTTAAGGGGGGGAACAACTTTCACGCCTCTTTGACCTTGGAGGAAACGATTTAGAGTAAAGCCATAACTATTGGAATGTCCAAAGTTCCAAGAGGAGTGAAGAGCGTTAAAATCACCTCGGAGTTCGGTCTCTATATCTTCAACGGGAGTGTGACCAGGGAGACCTCGGATCACGACTTTAATAGGTCGGTCCTTTTGAAGCATTAATGACTTGAAAGGCGTCCCGTCGCTTTCAAGTATTTGGGCCAGGGTCCTGTATTCAGACTCGTTGTCGACCGTAATTCTTAAGAATTGGCCGGACAGTTTAGCCTGGATACTAGGTACCTGCACGCGTAACTGATTCAGAGTATACCACCACTTGCCCTTAGCGGACACAAAGAATGGTGGTATCCTGTTTACCCTCTTTAATTGTGGAGGAGCCACAGTTTGGTCGGCAGCCAACGTTTTGTTAGGGGTGTTAGTAGGGGCAACTAAAGAAAGAGCAGCCATAGTTACCCGTTTTTTCTCTTTTTTTGATACGACGGTGACGAAGCCATCATCAGGAGTTGGAGAGGAGGGTGCCTTCCTCTTAGGTTTGGGAGCAGTGCCTTGCTGTTGTTGAGGCAAGGCTGGAGCAGGAGTGCTTTGTTGCTGAGGCAAAGCTGAAGTAGGAAGAGTAGTGGTATCGTCAGCGGCAGCTGTTTGTTGGGCTTCAGCTGCTTGTTGAGCTTCGGCCGCAAGTTGGTCGCTTAGCGCCTTTGCTTTTTTGAGCTCAGCGAGCTCCTTCTTAGTTGGAAGGTGGGAGGCAGGCACACCAGTGTACATGCAAATAGCCCTTATTCGGCGGGAACACTCTTCAATAGTGAGCGAGGCTCTCTCCCACGTTGGCGATTTTATGTTGATTGCAGCACTCTGGTGTTTTTGCACTTTGAGCATCAGTGCCGCTGCTTCCTTCATTAGTCCCTCAAAGTATAGGATATGCTCCGGGGTGGGGTCACTCAAGCGGCGAGGTGCCGGGTGGGTGAAGAGGTACTCAGTGTTGCTGAGTTGCTCAGCTGTGACCGTTTGGGAAGTGTCCATGTCGTTGTCTTCGTTGTTGGTGGTTGCAGGATCGCGGGGTAGGCCTTGCTCATGGAGCGGAGGGCTCTCCGGAGAGGTAAGGTCCGGTGGTCCGGACGACGACTGACTCATCAGTGAAAAGTTCAATTAAAATTAAAAATTCTAAAATAGCAAGATGAGTTGTTGAAGTTGTGAAGAATCGTTTCCGATTACAGTATCTACCCTATGGCAGAAAGCGCAGGTCAAAATCTGACCACAATCCCAGTCTGAAGAGCGAGCGTCAAATGCGACCTCACTCAGTGGCTGCTAGAACAGGAATCGAAGAACTGGGAAATCCAAATAACTGGCCTTTGATAAAATTTGGCATAATGGCTTATTATTCAAGCTCATGCGACTTGATTTTTCACCCCATATTATTAAGATTCTTCACTCCTACCTGCAGTCCCGAGCTTTCTTAGTCAAAGTGGGTGGAGTTACTTCCTCAACCAGACCAATAGAAGGGGGAGTTCCGCAAGGGTCGCTATTGGCGCCCGCGCTCTTCAATCTTTACATCAATGATATTCCGAGAGACTGCCAGACCTCTCTTTTCTGCTACGCTGATGATACGGCGATAGCCACACAGAACAAATCACCTCAGCTTGCTGTTAAAGACTTGCAATATTCAGTTTATAATTTAGAAAAATGGTTAACCACCTGGAAAATCAAAGTAAACGCCACTAAATCTGCCTGTATGCTATTTACTCGGAAGATCGCGTTTTCTCCATTAGGGAGTATCACTCTTTTTGGCCAGCCCGTCCCCTGGGTTACTGAATATAGGTACCTAGGGTTATTTCTAGACGCAAAATTGTCTTTTAATTCCCACATTAAGAACACAGTTGCAAAAGCAACTGGTGCGAGTATTAAACTCAACTGCCTAATTTCTCGAAAGAGTAGGCTTGCGATCAAACACAAGCTCCTGCTCTATAAGTCTATCATTAGACCTATTCTGGTTTATGGTAGCCCGATTTGGGCCTCCACTTCCCTCACCAATATCAAGAGACTTCAGGTGTTCCAGAATAAACACATGGCTATGATTGCTGATGTGCCATGGTTCGTTCGTCGAAAGATCATTCATAGAGATCTAGACGTCGAACCTATTCCAAATTATATACTCAAAATTTCTAAGAATTTTCTAGAAAAATGTCCTCAGATTAGCAATGAGTTAATCCGTCACCTGCCTACCTATCACCCTGGTGTGAAAAGTTCGCAGAAACGCCCAAGGGCTGTTTACGACGTCTCCTATGATTGTTTTCCTAGAGTTAAGAGACATCATGGCTGTTATTCTGAACAAGCGATCGCGAGTTCAGGTAACGGAGTGGATTTACTGTTGTAATCTTACGTCCACTGAGACCACTTAACTCACTGTGTATCTGAGGAGTCGTTTGGCTTTAAAAGTTTTCGCGGCTCTTTTAGTAAACAAAACGAATTGGCGCAGAGGTAAGGTGACGGACTTCCGACCGTAAGGTTGAGGGTTCGAATCCGGCACAATTCACAATTTTTATATCTTTGCTACGTTGTGCACCTTAATCCTTTCTTAACGGCAAGTGAACAGTTAGGTTTTTATTGTACGCTTTTTTACCCCTTTTTTTTGTTAGGAAAATAAAAGGATGGAATAAAACCAAAAATAAAATAAAAAATTTTATAAAATGAAAAACTATAAAAATACGGTCCTGATTTGGCCTTTTTTTTTTGGTGTGGACTAATTATTTACTTTGCAGATCAACCTACATTGCTCTCACCGTTCAGCATAATTTTCCCTGTTTACCTGGTTATATGAGTTTGTAATAACTCTGTTTACTTTTTCATTATTTTGGCATCGACAACTGGTCCCTAATTGTACTGAACTTAATTTATTTTTAATTTCTTTTATTTTGTACCTTACTTTTATTTTTATTAGTATTTTATCCTTTTTGAGTACCATTTAACTTGAATTTTTAGAAACTTTATCTTGTATTTTCACTAACCTAATTAAGCAACCAATTAAAATTTAAAGCATATCTATTAATTAAGATGAGGAGGTTTAAGGGGTATTTCCCCTGTTGGTACTCCGTAATCGGTACGCCAGTTGCCAGTTGCCAGTATTGGGTCGCATTGGCATCCTGTAATCTCGAGAGCGCAATTTTTTTAAAAACATGTTAAATACATATAAACAAAATTGATAAATATAAACACAACTATCTAAAATTAAAATAAGTTTTCTGTGTTTTAATATAATGAAAAGTATATTTGTACTAAAAAAAAAACTATAGATTAAAAATAAAAAAAAAATTAAATAATTGCAATTAAATGTAAAACTAAATTAAATTTATCATAAAAAGAACTTCAAAAGGCAAATAAAACAGTAGTAGTATTATATTGTAGAGAGAAGATAGGATATTTTTATTGAAAAAGGTTTTACATTTAATTTGAAATTATTTTGCATTTTTATGCATAAAATACAGATATTTGCTAATATTAAATAAACCAAAGAAAATTTTTTTCTTTATAATTTATGCAAATAATCACGAAAATATTAATTTCAATTAATAAATCAAACGTTAGATAATTTGTTTTAATTAGATTTCAAAATCTTTTAATGTGTCTTGAAAAAAATAATTTATAAAATAGCATAAAAATTAGTTTCATTATATATAAAGCAATCTGTTAGTTTATTGTGTATTCTCGAAAAAGCAAATATGATTTCCTATATATGTTTTCCATTGTCATTTAATTAAAATTTATTTTTAAAATATGTTTTATAATTATTCAAATATAACATGAAGCTTGTAATAAGTAACTAATGAGGATGTAATTTATAACATTTAAACAAATTAAAACACTTAAAATTACAAAAAAATAAAGGTTCACTTTATTTAATAAACCCTACAGCTTAACATTTTCTTAATTGTTTTGTAGTTTGAAAAAATGCACGGGTATTATGCTTTTTTAGTAGATAAGTACTATATTCAATTTCATAAGCTTTTGTTTGAAAAAAAAATATTCTTGAAGATTGAAAACGAAAATATAAGAAAATTTTTTAGTTAATTTATGCAGTAATTTTAATTATGGATTCAAATAAGAGCATTATCAGAAATATGGCAATTCTTTTACTTTTTATAATTTTTATCATAAAAAATTATATTTCATATGTAATTAAATAGAGCTTATCTGTGCTGTGATTCACGATTAAATAGAAAGAAATTTAGAGAAAAAAAAATCGAATTTCTTATTTTAATTTCTCTTTTGCATAATTTTTAAGTAATAAGAAATGAAGCACAAGTTCTCTCACTTATCTTTAGTTACGTACATCAAAAGTTAATATATATATATATATAAGGAATCACTAATTAATGCCAAAACAAGTTATATAGACCACCTAAAGTACTCAATAAACAAGAGATCAGCCCATTTTGGCGCGCAACAAGCTTCAACCCGACGTACATGGATGCCACAAATCCTTTTTTTGATGGCCGGAGAAGATTGTTACAGATGTTTAAATGCGGTCAACCAAATCCGAGATATTGCGAATTGGTGGTCTTTGAACTGCCGTCCCAAACATTAAATTCCAATCGGCATTAATGGTTCAGTATCATGTTCCTGGAACCACTCAACACAATTTTAGCCTTGTGACAAGGGGCGTTGTCCTGTTGGAACATTCCATTTCCAGCTGGAAAATGCAGAGGCCATGTAAGGGTGCAACCGGTCCGCCATGATGTTCAGATACCCTGTAGCATTCATGGTCTGCTCTACCACAACCATAACCCAGGTCCCAGAGACGCCCAAGAGAACGTCTCCCAAAGCATTTACCGCCACCACCGGCCTGTGTATGACCTACTGTACATTGAATTTGTAAAAACATGGGATGAACTGTTCGCCTGGAAGACGGCGTATACTGACACTGCCATCGGCGTGATGAATGACAAACCGTGATTCATCTGACCAGGCAACTCTCTCCCACTGATCCATGGACCAGTCACGATGTTCCCGGGACGTTTGCTGCGTAAAAATCCAACAGTGTCCGCTGAACAGTGTGCTCCGATACTATTCAACTTGGCCCTGCATTGTATTGGGCTGTCATAATGAGCCACTGTCTGGCTTCGATTTTGCTTCACCATGCGAGACAGTCTCCGACGACCTTTTTCTTTGATAACGTGTGGACGTCCAACACCATGTCGTCTACTGCTGGTTTCACCGTCATTCATCCACTTTGCTAAGTACTAAAACTATAGATCGCGAACAACCCACGAGTCGAGCAGTTTCGGAAATACTTGTTCCGAGCCATTACAATCTGCCCTCTTTTGATAAAGTCGCTTAGATTTATTCAACCTTTCCCATCACACACAGAAGTGAAAGAATGATTCTTCAGGACTCTCCAGCAGCAGTTAAATATGGCCAAATCATGCACCTGATCATTTGCCTTCCAAAATTTCATCCAGGCCTTCATTCATTGCAAAATGTAGGGGTGGTCATAATGTTTTGGCTCTTGAGTGTATATATATAGCTCTACGAATCATAAAAACAAGTTATATATGTTTTATTACATACTCATAAGATATGAGAAGAAAATCCATTTTTAATTCATTTCAGAAAATTTTCACAACGGCTCTCAAAATTACCATGCATAGATTTTGTTTAAATAACGATAAAAAAGGGCGATTAAATAGTTTTATACAAACATCATACATAGAATATGTTAAGTAATCTTGCGATTCAATATTTTTAGCCATTTCTATTAGTAATATAAAGTAATTAAATATTTAAATGTGAGATCAAACAGACAAAGTTGCAGAATGTTAGGATCAAATCAGAGAGCATATAGACATACATTTTTCGTATTTATGATTTTATTTTATTTTTTTTTTTCTAGTTTATTTATTTATTTATGTAATATATATATCTTCTAGATGTATTTGTGCGATAAAACTTTGATAAATATCAAATTGGATTTTTTCATAGTAAATCATCAATGTAAAATAAATTTCATTGCCTTTTTTTTTTCCCTCAAGTTAAACTGTTGCTCCTGTAGCATGTTTTTCTCACACTAATAACAATGAAATGGCCAACGGCTTACATTACTGACTTATTGTATTCATTGGGTTGTTATAAAATTGGAGATTTGAGACCATCCACAGCAGCTAAAAGTTATAGGAGGCTGGTTTGTTATTGTGTTCCTTTGTAATTTTTTATTACTACGTCCGGTCCATTCAACTGGTTCCTAGAACGGGAAATTTCTTCTTTTTTTTGAATGACATGCTTTCTAGTGTTCTGATATTTGACTCTTTATTTTTAGCTGTTTTAAATCCAAGTTTTTTTTTTATCATTTTAAATTTTCCTTTTTTCTTTTTTTACTTAATTTTTTTATTTTTATTTTTTTTATTTTTTTTTTTTTTTGTCTCAATAAATGTTTTTAAATCCTTCCTGCATCTTCAATCACATTAACTTCTTCCCATCAGAGTAGAAGTTCTTTTAGCACTGGCACTCAAGTTTATTTAACGTCGTTTGTGAAATAGAATCAAGAAGAAACTTGCTTGTGTAACAATTTGAATTATTACAAAATCGAATTTTTGTAAAATTTTCGTATAGTATTTGTGGGTTATAGTTTATTTTATTTCGTTTTCTGGTCTTACAGTCCTTAGTATATTTTTTATAATTCTGATTGCTCTTAATTGTCCATTTTCTTAAGCAACTTAGCAACCAACCTAATTCAAATCAAATAATAAAAAAAAAAATAATCAAAAAAATTAATAAATAATTTTTAAATAAAATTTAAAAAAAACTTTTCAAATCAAATAAAACTGCTTACAATCTGAAATTATCCATTATCGTACAATTTCTTTTATTCATTTGCAAATTTATTCTTTTAAAATGTTCAATTGTATACGGCACATCTCGACACCTTTTATGCAGGAATCATATTGAGCAAGAAAAGTACACATATATCTTCTCAGCCATTCTAATTTTAACAATTTCTATAATAGTTCTTCCAGAGCATTACATATCGCTAAATGCAGAACTTGAAGGGAAAAATAATACCTTGAATAAGTCATAGAATAATTCGAAATCATCCAAATTTATATTTATATAATTTTTAATGTGATAAAAACATTAACATTATTATTCCTTGAAAAAAGTATTTCAAATATTTAGATTCAGATTTTAATTCCTTACTTTTTATTTTTTTCCTTAGACCAACATCTCACATGGAAAAAGCATTTTGAATATACTAAAAATAAATTTCGCTTGAATTTTAGAATTTTTCTCTTATCAATAGACATGAATAAATTTCTTTTGCATGTTGCTGTTCTACGACCTATAAGTACTTACGAATGACTTATGCCCCTAATGATCTTTAAGTCAAACTTAAAGATCATTAAAGATTTTCAAAATATCACTCTCAGACAAATCACTGCAGATAAATGTTATATGAGGAATTCGTAAATACAGCAGGCCATTAATATTCCTCCCCTTAAATACTTCCTTAAGCCCGTTTCTGAAAAATTCTTTAATTCTATTGATAACCACAAGAACTTAACAATCCAGGAAATTAAAATTTAGGATACTAATATTAATATTAAACGATAGCCAAATATTTTAATTTAGTATTTTTCTTTTTTTATTTGTTTTATTTTAATAATTTGTTTTTATTTTAATTTTATTTAAATTTTCTATTATTGTGGACAGTTTACCTAATAGTCAACTGTTAATACCTTGTTATTTACTCAACATAAAAAAATTATAACATTTATAAAAATTAATTGCCTAAAATTTTAAAAAATGCCTTATTTTATTAAATCTAACTCTTCACATTTTATGAGTATCTTTTGTAATTTGAAAAAATGCACTGATTATCCTTTTTTAATAAATAAGTACTATATTCAATTTGGTAAGCTTTTATTTAGAAAAAAATATTTTTTAAGATTGAAAAAAAAAAAATTGTACGAACAATTTTAATTATGGATTCATATAAGAACAGAAATATGAAACTCTTTCTTTTCAAGAATATGTTAAAAATATTTATAGTTATTCTTATCGCTGTAAATAAATCTAAATTATCAGAAGAATTACTTTCAATACGGGAAAACATAAGAACACATTTTCTTTAGATTTTAGAATTCTCAAAAAAAAGAATAGGACAGAATTTTTTTTTTTTACAGGCCTTATGTTATCATATTTTCAAAACAATATATTTTTGTTTAATTTATTTATGAGATAAATATTTGTCCAACAGAAAAGTAAATTATCTTATTTAGTTGGCATTAACTGCTAAATACCGGTCCTCATTCGGCGTTGTAACTCGGGGGCGACCTGTGCTGTAACATCTACTCACATTACCATCATCTTGGAATCGTTGCCAAAGCCTGGAGATGACACTGTGGGCGATTCCAAGTTCCTCGGATATTTCCAGCTGGGTACGTCCACATTCCAGTCGTCCGATAATTCTAAAAACCACGTAAAAAATCATCCAAATGCTTCCTTTGTGCCATAATTATGCGGTTATTGCACTGAAAGGCTTTTAAAGCGCTTGTGAACAATTTTACTTCTTTGCCACCATTCCTTATATACCCCTCTCTGTTTCATCATTTTTTATTTTTATCTAACTTTAAAGATTTTTTTTTTGTAAGTAAAATTTTAACTTTAACTCATTTAATGCGAGTACAGTTTGTGTTAATTTGTATTTATGCTGGTTTTCTTCATATATAATAACCTATAGGCAGGGCCGGATTTTCCTATAGACAAACTAGGCTTCAGCATAGGGCCTCAAGATCAAGAGGGTTAGAATTGTTAGCAAAATTAGAATTACACTATTCTAAAAACAGGTAAACACTAAAACACTGAATAAAAAATAAGGAGAAATTCTACACATATGAATAATAAACAAACATAATTAGTAATTTGCAAACTTAAAAATGGGAGGTGAAAGGTTCTCCTAAGTGAAATAGCCTAGGGCCTCTTTTCATCTAAATTCGGCCCTGATAATAATTTAAATATTCTTAACACCAGCTTTCTAACTGACATTACTCTATCTTCTTTATCTTTTTTCGAACTCTCTATTGCCAGTGTTGATATTTAATGCATTTAATTCATACAGATCCTTTTGATAGTGATCATTTACCTATCCAATTATCCTTTCATCTTAATAATAGCAGGAAAACTTGTAGAAAGACCGTTTTGTGAACTAATGTCAATCGCATAAAAATGCTTTTAGCGCTACCTTTATCAAGATACTTTGTAATTTTGTCGTTATTATGAAGGATGCCTCAAGTAGAGTTTTCGACTGATTAAAACGAAAGTATCACTAAGATCGATAAAAGTTTACTCACAAGAGTTCATACAATTCATCGGCTTTCAGTATATTACATCAAAATTCACTTTAATAATTAAAAGCATGGGCGTGACTGACCCAGTGGATAGCGCTCTGGCACTCGGTACCACAGCTTTCGGGTTCAAGTCCCGGTGGTACCATGGATGTTTGTAGTTGTTCAAAATCCGCTTTAAACCGTAGGTCCCGGTCTAATATGATAGTAGAGCTTTGTGGACGCGTTGATACTCCGTGTCCGTGGCTTATCTTCAAGCTACACGCACGTCCCGGGTAGTGCTAAGCGAGTAATGTCAGTGCAGCCCTTGCATGGTATAAAAGCTAAGTATTTGCCAGCTGCATTAGAAAAAAAAAATATTTGAATAATAACATAAGAAATTAACTAGTTTCAAAAACAAATTTCTTAATTATTAATATTAACAAATGTTACACGCGCCACCTGGATAATGCAAAGTGAGTAACGTCTGTGCAGCGCTTGCCTTAATGCATCCAAGACAGCTGCCTAAGTGTTTACCAGTTGCATTAGAAAAAAAAATATTTAATAACATTTAATTGTTTCTCATAAAGTAACACAGTAAAAAAATGGTATACTTCGACATTACTTCACTAATTACTATTTATATATCTTGTAAATCAGAAGGGAAAAAAAAAACAGTCAACATAGTAATACTCGTATTGCCATGAAAAAAAACACGTGTTTGATGTTAGTTTCAAAGAACATCGTTCGAGTTTTAAAGATGAAAGTTTTACCACTTTTGTCATAAAGTTTAGTAGTATATAAATTATAAATTCTTCTCTGGAGACATCGGCTGATGAAGCTGCAGCACTGGAGACTTGCCCGATCAAGAAGGGGGATCTCCCGAGCAGAGGACCATCATTGCACTTCGATGGGCTGACGTTCGCCACCTCCACAAACTGTGGTTGCTGGGGTGATAATTTTTGGTAGTTGGGGCTGCGTACAGCGGCCCCAGATAAATGAAAAAGTAGATTGCAAACTTAAGGCTCGTTCCCACCGAGGCGTAAAGCGTTGAAGATCCACGTGGCAGGCAAGAAAACGTTTTCGACCCCTTCACAGCGAAACGTCAGAAATAGCATTATGCCTAGTGAAGTTCAGCTTCGAGTTGAAAGTTGGTCAACTCGAAGTGGAACTTTACCAAGTATGATGCTATTTCTGACGTTTCGCTGTGGCTGCTCGATATCAATCGTTATAATTTTTCACTAGTTTCATTCCGAAATGCAGAGTTACTTTAAAAATGTCATACAGAGCATGCCACGCTTTTAGAACAGTGACATTCATTTTCTCGTCAGCAACTTTATTCTTATGTTAACAATTATTTTTTACTTTTTAGTTTGAATAACTCTAAAAACGTGTTTTTTAGTGTTTTTAAACTATAATATTTAAATGAGGTTCCGGTACGGAGGACTAGAACTATAGTTTTTACAATAATTTAATTGTGAGTAAAACAAAGGCTATATGTCGCTATAATGCAATAATGCACTAAAGGCTATAATGCACATATGTCGAGCCATCCAGGATTTGAACATAAAATCTTGTGATTCGCAGTCAGGCGCGTTATCCGTTGTGCCACTGTCCCACGCAGATTTGAATGTCTTAGGTACTTTCATTCTACATGGGTTAAATTGCTCTTCATAAGTTAAAATAAAATCACTAATCCTGGCGATCCTAATCATGATGAGATAATAAACTTATCAAAATATTTTAGTGTCGTCGGTCCTTGATAAGTGTACAATGTTTAAATTAAATCTGATTGCTTAAAGTAGGGCAAAAACGAGCCCAAAGAGTCATTTACAAGCAAACATTCAGGTAAAACTAATAAAAGCGTATTAATAATTAGTAGACATGGGTTAATCGAGTGCCGAACCGTGTCAATAAGCAGAAGTAGCAATTTTTTTTTATGGGGTAAAAGCAATTTTATTCATATTCTTGATGAATGTATTTCAAAAATGAAAAGAATTTGACTTAATTGGAACAAATATGTGTCAGACATAAAAAAAAAAAACATTTTTTTTTTTTTTTTTTTTTTTTTTCATTTATATCAAAGGCGGATTTTTAAGATGTTAGCTATAGTGATAACATTAAATAAAATTAAAATGAATAGTTTGATGGATTGTTTTAAGCTCAGCTTTTTATTTAAGGAAATATTAAAATCAACATTTAAATGGAGAATTTGAGAGCATTTAATGGAGAATTTATTATAGAATTCAACACATCTAAATATGCATACACACATAAAGGTTAATAGACCAATGTTACTCGTTAGAATTGATTTGAAATTAAGTTGATATCACATGGCGAAGTGATGTATTATTTATTTGGGTGTTTTTTAAGATTTGTACAAATTCATTATGTAATAACTGCTGTTTTTGTAAATGAAAAGAATTTAAATAAAAAATTTTATCAAACATTAAAAAAATAAATGCCTTTTTTATTTTTTATTTTATTCTCTTTGTATTTTTACTCTTCTTTTGTAACTTTTACTTTCTGTTTTAATTGTAATGTTTTTGTTCTCTGATGTTAGAACATTTATTCCTTCTCTGATTTATTTAATTTTTCTATCCCTTTTGGCAAAGGGCTCGACCACAAGTCACTGCTCACCATTCGCCAAGTGGAGGTGTGGTCGTTGCGTGACCAAGGCACTCCATCAAGTCACCTTTTACCTCACCAAAACAATCCTCCTAAATAAAACTAGAAAGGTTCATATAAAATTTCTCTTACCATTCCAGTTCCAGGATTATTAAGAGGTATCCAAAGGGTCGGGAAGTAGGCAGATAATTCCAATATTCTATTTCAATTACTTTTTATTAAGAATATTAATGACGAGAAGATACAAAAATTTACAGACAGACATACAGACAGAGAAAGCGCATCTTAGCGCGGCTAACTACTAACAAGGAAGTACAGTTCTTAAAACGAAGTACGGTTGGTTACAGTTAAGAGAGGGAAAGTGTTCACGTGACATACAAATCAAAAAGTTCTTGTTCGACATCATTTTCGACATCACCAATAATAATAACAACATTGCGGAATAGCAACTTGGCCAATCTAGAATGCTTGTTTACGAACAATTTTATTAATATATGAAATTTCGGCTTTTCGAAATAATAATTAAAAAAAAAATGCCTGCAGTGCCACCTTTTAAGTTTTTTCACGAAGTGAGTTACCACTTTTTCATTCAACCTGGGGACTAGCTTCACAATCTAACAAGAATTCTGTACAAATTATTCAAAACAAACTTATTCGTATCATCACTGGTGCATCCTGGTTTGTCCGCAACTCTACAATTCATCAAGGAGGTTAAAACATACGATTACAACTATATTACAAAACTTTCTAGAAATTTCTCCAATACCATTGCTACCCACGAAAACCCTCTTCTGAAGGCACAAACTGTATTTACGAATTGAATGGAAAAATACAAATATCCTTTCTCTACTTATAAATGGAATCGAAGCCTCAAACTACCATAATTTCCTGCTCACTTATTTTTTTATTTATTTTGTTTTTCTACTTTTCAATAACTTCTAATCTCTCTGCCATTATTATTCGCATTCATCTTCCATTTTTATTCCAATGCTTCCCCCCTCCCCCGCTTTCTTCCCCATCGCTTTTTAGATATTTTACTCCAACGCGTATTCTTTCCTGCTCTATAAGTTTTATTACCTAAGCAAACTGACAGCAACAGTTCGTTCTTCTTCAACGTACTTTCTACCCTTTGACCTTGGCATATTAATATATTAATGAGCCTTTTAATCATTATAATTTATTTCTCTCTAATCCAATTTGGGTTTTTTTTCTCCGTATCTCTTTTTGAGTTCTTCGGTCATTGCAGATGATTTTATTTTTTGATATACTTTCCCTTGCTGTTTTATTTTTCAGCTTTTTGCTCCATTGATCTCTGCTCTTTGCTGATCATAAATTTCTTGTTACGTTTTTCATCACCGATGATTTACATTTTCCTTAGTTTCTTTTTTTTTCTCTCAATTCATACGATTACTATTATCTATTCATCATGACTTTTCTTTCCTACTGCCATCACATACCATTGAGTAGATGAATCCTTCGCGTTCAGGCACTCGACCTCTTTATTCAACTAAGTAGTAGAATTCCCGATATATAACTAACAAATCCAACTGCTATACTAACCCCTATAAAACTCATTCGACGTATAGTAGCAATCACTTATAACTGTTATACTTTTGTAATTTTTTGCAATCATGCAGCTTTCAGCTCTGTCAGTTTCAAATTATTAACTACACCAATTTAAGTGATGTTTTTAATTTTGTTTGTTCTAATTGCATCTACTTTCAAATATTTACAACTAGTAAATTTTTGAAACTAGTAACGCTTTTGCTCTGCCGTTTGCTTCCTCAACTGAATCCAAACTTTTTCAATTCCTTACAAATGTTAATAAAATGAAGTTGTAGTGCCACCTATTGATGGAAAATGGAGTAAAAATAACAACTTCTACTTTCACTGTTAACTGGGGAATTCCCCCATAGAATGTAAAACAAAAGAATTTTGTTGTTTTTGTCGAGAACGTAGCGGGAGCTAGAAAGGAATAAAGATGTTCTAAATGTGAAAATTGATTATCGATTTTTTTTTTCCGTCTGGATTTTTATAAAACTAAGTAACCTTACAAGCGGCCACAAAGTAAATAAATCGTCTTTTTCTTTATCAACAAATCCACTTGGCTTTCGACTGCAACTCGTAGCAGGCAGATAACAAGATAAACTACTGAAAATTAGTGGATTTGAAGGAGATAGATTTCAAGTTCATTTAGCATTAATCTCAGTTTGTCTATTAGTTCAAGTTTTTCTGGCTGTATAGTTTCCTTTTGTTCACCTTTTAATTTAGTTTTCTTTTCAAGTAAGTCACCTGTAAGTGTATTAATTTCTTATTTTAATTCCCAATTTTAAATTTTCGTTGATAATCATTGTAGATCAAGAAGGCCCTACACTTAGTGTGAGGGAGTTTCACATTTGATATGGCAAACATCAATTCAAACTTTAATTCAATGGGATACACCACAGGCGCAGACATTAATTTTAAATCTTATTGTGAAATCCTTACAAACTTACAGATTGCATATCAACATGACACTCCATCTTTCATAGTTGTACTTGATTTTCCAAATGGCGTGATTCCGAATGCACATCCTTGAGTTCTTAAAGAGAACATATCGTCAAAAGTCACTACTTTGAAATCTATTGAATATATGCATATCACTAGACAAGGCAAACTATTCTTCTCCACTAATCATTTTAATATCGCCAGAGGACTGGAAAAACATAAAAGCTAATGACGGGCGTTCCAATGATATGATACCTTTATCCGAAAAATATCTTCACATGATTTCAACTTCACAATATTCCCACAGATATATCACTACAAGAACTTGCAAATGAATTGGGAAAAGATAATAACTTCTCAGCGACAGAACTTCAGATATTTGCAGGAAAATAAGCCACGCTTACTCTTTCCACAACTGTTTTGGTTACTATTTTAGGTATTGTCTTACCAGAATATGTCAGATTATGGTTAAAACAACCAAAAATCTTTCTGTTTTAGTATAAAACCATAAGTGCCATAACTATGTTTCATATACACACCCAACCGCGAATTTTAAAAATCAGTTGCCTGTGATTCTGCAGTGGCCAACATTCCATAGATTCGTGCTCAGCCCACTTTCCCAAGTGTGCCAATTGTAATGAAGCACACAAGGGCACAGACAACAACTGTCCTAAATGTAAAGCAGAAGAAAGTTTTCTGAATTTCAAAACTCTCAACCATCATTCATTTATTGAAGCTCGGAAACTATATCGCACTCCTAGGGAAGACTATTTTTCAACTAAATTAACAGCTAGCCCAACTGTATCTTCCAATTACATTACAAGAGAGTAAATTACTAAATTATTCCTACAATAAGCCATGGAAATCCAACAAATAGTCAAAGAAATCTGTCAGGCATAGGCCTCCATTTTTAAAGAATCCATTAAAACGCCCACAGAAAATTTAACAGCATCTCTCACCTCCCTAAGTCAAGCAAAAAAGAAATTCTCTTCTCCTACAGGCACAACTCCGATCCCTCCATTTAAAGATAAGAAAAAATAAAAGCAAAAAAAATGGCCTTTGAAATCTTCCAAGATTTTGACAGTACAGAGGCAAACTTAACAGTTCATGGTAATCAATTTTCAAACCTCTCCGCTTTTATTTGACTTAACAATCAATACAGAGCACTAAATAACTGATTTAGACTCTTTTTTTTATTTATTAAATTTTCTTCAATTTAAAAAAAAAAATTCATGATCAATATTACGTTTAAAATTTTACAATGGAATACTCGTAGTATCTGAGCCAAATGATCTTTTTTGTCACAATATTTTCTTCAGTGCAAGTTTTAGCTACACAGGAAATATTCCTCAATTCCGAGGATCAGTTTCACTTACGCGGCAAACAAATGTATTGAACTGATCATCTGGATAATACACAAAGAGGACGACTTTTAATTGCCGTCTATTCCAGTATTCCTTTCAGAGTTCTCACTCTCATTACCACACTTCTGAATTTGAAATACGGGCCATCACAATTGATCTGCAGCATAAAACTTTTACCATTGTCAATATTTATTCTCCTAAAGGCCAATAACTGCCTGGATGCAATTTATGACCAAATTCCTTCCACTTGCACCATTCTCGGCGATTTCAATTCTCATCATTCCACTCTTGGTTCAACCTCTTCAAATAATAGTTACGACATTCTGGTCAATTCTATCCTTCACAATAATCAGGGCCGGATTTTCTTATAGGAAAGCAGAAATGAAATCCTCATTTTTTAGGTTTCTGTTGATAAAATCTTTTATCAATTACGTGAAAGTAAATAAATAAAAGTCTTATTATTATAAAGTAAATTATGAATTTACATTTTTTAGAATTGCACAGGATTTTCAATAAAAGAAGGCATACATATCGCGGGACTTACAGAAGAACCATGATAAATAGAATAAGCAAGCTGATGAAGCTAAGCAGAGCCGGATTTTACTATAGGCTAACTAGGCTTCAGCCTAGGGCCTCAAGATCAAGAGGGGCCTACATTCAAAATGTTAGAAAAATTAGAATTACACTATTCTAACAACAGTAAACATTGAATCGAAAATAAGGATAAATTATGAAATAAATTTATCTGAATTGAATCTTCAGATAAATTTGCTAAATTTTCTAATCTTCAATGTATTGAATATATTTAATTTAATTTGATAGAAAATATGATGATAATTTTTATAGCATATTTTATTTTTGGAGTCAAAGATTTTTATTATTTGAATTCGGTTACTTTGTAAATGTTGTACGTCATGTTTGATTAGTTATTGTCACAAGTACTATATATGGTACTGAGAATAAATGTCTCGACTTTTTTCTTATTTATTTTCTTTGCCACATTTTTTATAAAAAGATTAGTACCAATCACAACATATTTCATTTAACATATTGAAAAATATCACAGTAATGATGTATTTTATTATCTCATGTAATTTACAAAGTTAAAAATGGGAGGTGAAAGGACCTCATAAGTGGAATAGCCTAGGGCCTCTTTTCATCTAAATCTGGCCCTGGAAACTGCTGCAATTTTTCTTGATGTGGGCAAGATTTTTAATGGAGCCTGGGTGAATGGATTGATTTACAAACTAATTTCTTACAGTGGATTGATTTACAAAACTTTTTCCTCATTTAGTTCAAATAATTCGTAATTATCTTCCATACAGACACTTTACTGTTGCAGTATGGAATACCGATTCTTCAATTAGTGATATTCATGCTGGTATGCCCCAGAGCTCTATTTATTTATTTATTTATTTTTTTACTTTTACTAAATTTCCAATATCTTAAGAAAAAAAAGGAAGCCTAATTAGATAAAAATGCGTTATATTTTACTAACAAAGTGAGAAAATAAAAATAATTTCAAAGTTTAGACTTAATTTGGTACTTTGTAAAGTTTAGCTAGTTTCACGCTACTTAACAGTTAGTTTGTCGTCATCCAAATAAAGAAGTTTTCAGTTTCTGAGAAATCTGAATTATTTTTAAATTTCCTATTCCAGAGACATTATCAAAACGATATCATAGCTTCTGTTTTCCACTGCAATTCCTGGTGTCTACTTCAAGATTCCTCAAAAATGACTTGCAGAAATGAAATCCACATTTTTTTAGGTTTCTGTTGATAAAATCTTTTATTAATTACGTGCAAATAAATAAATAAAAGTCTTATTATTATACAGTAAATTATGTCATTTACATTTTTTAGAATTGCACAGGATTTTCAACAAAGAAGGCATACATATCGCGGATATGTATGTATATGTATACCATGATAAATAGGATACAGCAT